>CANUEZ040000038.1:3250000-3830000 GCA_948099385.1 Fasciola hepatica
CCTTCGAGTTGAAAAGATCAAAGATTCACACCACTGATGAGCTCTGAAGGCAGTGAAACTGGGGTCTGATGCTTCCGAGCGCAGAGTTGATCGGATGACCTGAGGTTTGTGAGTGAAAGGTGGAGTCCAAGGGGCAGACAGTCAAGAAAAGTATCATCAATCCCACAGGCTACTAGCAAGTAATTGTGAGATGTATAAATTGACAGTTATTGGCATACCGGCTTTCAAATTCATCTCGATTGATTTATTGTATTACAAACTACCACCTCCCATATACTTAATGACTGACCAATCAGTACCAGAAAGGAGCATTTAAGACCAAAACAGCTGGATGCAAAGTTATGGATAATAATCCAGGCCTAAAAGCGATTATAATATGAGTTACAATATGCTCTACATTACACTAAGAAACTTATGAAAACCAGCGATCAGGTGAAATTGATGTTAGCAATGCATATTTCTTCATTATTTCTTCAGCTTATGGCTCTCAATCCCCGGCCGCAGTCATGCGAGAAAAATATGTTGCCAAATGAGGGCAGGGCGAAATCCCCTTACAAGCCCAGTCAAGTCCAAATAAATGTCCAGCCATCCAGGGCGGACCAAATCCCGGTGACTACAAATGAGGTAGGTGAGACTCTCTCTCTGTTCGAATTACTTTGAGATGATGCATACTGTTTAGAAGGACAATTCTAGTTACCCCAAGGTGTCTTGTATGATGACGAAACTCAATGAGAACCAAAATGACTTTAGGACTTGCATTTTTGCTTTTTTATTTTAGTTGGATGACTTTTTTCAACTAAAGTTTTGAGAGAATAGAAGCATTGATTTTACTATACGCTTCAAGACTTTGACTACTCATGAGTAACTCTATTATGCATTGCAGTCGAATTAAGTCACGTCATTAGTAGCTGATTTATGCAGTATTTGTGCCATATCTATGGATACAGAAGTATGAAATCAGGAAATATGTACACGGTATTTATAAATTATAGTAATTTTCACCGAAGCAAACAGCTCCTTAATTCTGTAATGAATTTCATCAGACCAACAAGATGAAGAGCCAGATATGGAAAAACAGAATCACTGTGTGGAAGTGCGAATAAATAGGAGTTTGAATTCGGAGCATGTGAAGATTTTGATACAGCTTTCGGGATTTTGGTGTACAGAAGATGATGAATGTCTGGAAGAATTTGGGAAATAACGTGACCAGAGCTTGATCAGTCAAATACTTAGGTGTTACTATGAGCACCAGTTTACCGTAGCTTTCCCATATTCTATACAAAGTAAAGAAATACCGTCGGCTATCTCTTCAAATCTACAGACTGAGGCAATTTGGTGCCAAACAAGCTATCATCATCTCCTTTGCCCACCAGTGTGTCCCATCAGTCATATTTTACTGCTCTCCTGTGAGCTTTTCTGATCTACTTTAAAAGGATTTTCATTCAGTACACCATGGTTTGGCTATCGTCAGCCGTATTTGTTTGATTCCCGTAGCCTCCCTCATCAACAGATGTGATCTACACATCGTTACCCGTTGAAACTTCGCACTGAAGACTTGTGCAGACTCTGCCCGTCTTCTTTGCCATTACCTGCCTGTTTAGTATTCATATCCTTTTACGTGTTTCGAGTTTAGGCTCACCTCGTCCCGTATACGTTTTTGTCGTAACTATAAGGTGCCTTATTTGGCAGATGTTCTTTTAGGCAATTTGAACGTTGCGGTTAAACTTTGTACTAACCTTAGTGGTTGAACTTGATTCCAGTCTGCTCTATTTTCTGTCCATTTTCTTAGATGTTTTTAGCTTGTAAGTTATCGATTTTCTCCTTTTTATATGGCTGAAATGTGAGTGGCTATCTTACAGAATTCCTCGGTACAAACCATACAGCACCGAAAGTGTCATTAAGTGCATCTCTGTGTATGCCACTGCATGTCCGGATGTATTTGATTAATCGTATTAACAAGTTAAAATCCTTGTCCAAAAGACCAGGAATCATAGCCGGGGAAAGGTACAACCCCTAGGGCAGGATGCGTGCAGTCACAAATTTACAAATTAACTGATGGGCGGCCGGAAGTATTTGTGATCCGATTGAGAAAAATAACAAATTCCTTAGTAAATTTGTCTCTTGAAAGTGAAGTTATTAGTAAGGGTTAACTGTTTGCTGAAGTGGTAGGAGAAGCTGTTAGTGAGGGCTCCATGTGACTTATCGGTACATAGGAAAGTCAATGAAAATAGACTGTTAGAAGAATTCATTATAAAGAATCGCAGTGAGTACCAAATAACAATATCATTCAGTTCACGAAAAGTTTAATTTGAATGAAGAGCCTGGATCTTGGATAATGAAAAATCCACTTGCTATTTTCGCTTTAAGATGTCTATCACGGAGAGCTGGAATCGAACCACTGGCTTTCTGCTTACCGGGCACTATTTCTATTAGCTGAACTATTGGGATGCAGTCAATAGGGTGGGAATAACAAGTGTATATCCAACGATGCGCAAACCACTACTCAAACCATACACAACAACTGTCTTGGTTCAAATCACTGAACTTGCCTCGTCGGTCACCTCCGAATAGGAAGACCAGAATACGACTGAATGCGATCCCATGAATATTCACCTGCGTTATCCACTCTCAATTTGCTTTATCGCTGTAGCATAGCTGATAAAGCATCTGGCGTCTGAGTGGGGAGTAGCTGGTTCGATTCCTGCTCGCAATAGTGAAGTTTCGGATCTGAAAAATGCAAACGGATATCCCATTATCACTCAGTTTATCTGAAATTTCTGTAACCAGTCGGGTGTGGGTGGTTCGCTTCACCAAACTATATCGACTTTTTCCAGTCAATGAATGCCAAAAGGATGGTAAGTTGTTTACCGCACAACGAAAAGAAAGCCGGAGGGAAAACCGCACCTCGTGAGACACCGAAATTACTATTGCGGAGGAGAGGATTTTTCATCTTTGGAACGTAAAACATCTTTGACCAACGAAGTAGTCGCACGTCAAACTGTCGAAATTCGGGTCTACACCACTCACGGAGAGCGGGTTGAGTAGTAATGATCAATAAGTAATGTTGAAAGTATTATTATCTAGAAAGCTGTTCTGGCATCGTTGTATTTTCTGTCCAGAGCCGAAGCTGTCAAGTGAACTATATAAGTTACGGCATCAGATCTGAAACGCAAAGAGTGATTAGCGGACTGATGTGCACCTTCCTTAGCCAAATTTATGACATCTCTTGGTAACATAAACCTCTCAAACAGACTGGGCGTCGCTCACGTGCAGGTCATGGTGCGGTAGCTCCCAGGCTCCCACTTAAGAGCGGATGTGTTTTTGTGGCCAGTCTTCGAATGTCAGGGAATTTTCCACCTATTAGACAGTCATTAGAGATACAGGCTAGTGAAACCGTAAGAAACACAGATCAATCTGTACCAGGAGTTATACTCATCACTTTTTGCAGCCGTTTGAGGACCACGGCAAGTTCAGTCGTTAGTGACTAGGAGCTAAGCTTAGCACCAACACGAAAACAACGAAAGTGACGAAAGCGGAAGGAATACGGTGCAGCATGGTGGGTAAAAGCGGTTAGTAAAAAGAACGAATGTTTATATAACGACGAATAATATCTTTCTGTTTGGATCTACACAGTTTTAAACGGACAACAGTGACTAAATCAAAATTAAGATAATCAGTGACATATCCGTGGAAGATCAAATTGATTTAGGTGACCCGGAACATTAAATATTTCAGACTACCAGGTGAACTGTTTCTCCGGTACATTGTACGGGAAGATCTTATAACACTGCTCACCGGTTAAACTTTCTGCATGCTGTGGAATACACCTTTAAGATATAGTTATTGGAGCTGATTAACAGTGCACAGTTTTGAACAATAAATAATTGTGATCTGTTTAAAAAGATTAGGTCTACTTGCGCATCTGTTTTGGTGCGGAAACCTATGAAATACATGATGAGGAAAGCAAAATCTTCCTTGTTAAAGTCATCCACAAGAGCACGTTAAGAGTCAGTTATTTATTCGCACAAACATTAAATTTGGAAACAGATCAGAGAAGTTAAACTCAGTGGATGATGTAATCGGTACTTGATAGGCATCTCTGAAGAGTACTGAGAAAAAATAAGCATAGAAAATGGGACTTACAGTCTACGATGTGACAGCTAATCTTTTTTGTGGAGTACTCGAAGATCAAAGTAATTAATTTGTCCCAACTTTTGTTAGCGCAACTGATAAAATACCTTCACGAAAGGAGACCACCAAACTGTACAATTCTATTGGGTTTCTGCTCATGTAATCACGATTCCCGTAATATAATGATTCCTGTGGTTTTGTACTCCTGATTCCGTGTGATGTCCGCTATCTTGCTGATTTCATCAACCCCAGAATGAATGTCGCTTGTTAAAATCCTAGGAATTTGACTTTTTGGCAAGGGAGTTCTTCGTTCTTTCATTGAGCATTTTTGATCACCCAACTACACTCGTTTCGAACTTTCTTGTGATAATCCACAAAAAAAAATCAATCTGCTTGACGAAATACAAAGACTTTATAAGCGTGCGCATGTACGGCGGAGCTGATGATCTTCAAATTCACCCGAGTTAGAATGTTGAAAGGTGTTTGGTGGTGTTCGAACGATAGAATAAGCTCGAATTCGAAGGTTCCACCGGGTTATTGTTTCGGGAACTATTGCTATCACATATCGAATGTTGAACTTTTGAAAGTAGTTCACAAGCAATACTAAGACTCATAAACATACTTTTATTCTAGATGCAAACATTAAAACCAACGGAGGTGCTCATTGCCGAGATGAGTTCGGCTTTCGAGCGGTTCGTCAGTCATTTTCGTGAACTGGAAACAGCTCTGCCCCAGGAACGTACAGGCGGCCCAGGGGAGAATTCAGTTAACGCAGATGATAGAAAAGATTCTGAGGATTTACAATTGCCACATAAAAAACAACTACTGGAAGCCCTGTCTCGCAACGGTCTAACATGGGAAGACTACAAAAAGGTAAGTTATCTTATCGTCATCCTCACCATCATCGTACAGCTTCAAACAACACAATGATCACTACCTTTCTCGCCATGTTGCACGTAGTAATAGAATGAGTTTACAAGATTGACAGGAAGTGGACCTACACAGGTGGGAAAAGGAAACGACACCCTAGTAGCCGACCCACGGAAAGCCCAGTCCAGCTGTAAGAACGCACATCGATCAATCATTCTGATTCGACAGAAAATGACAACACGATTTCCACTATTCACGGTTCACAGCCATATCCTTCAGTGTCTCCATCCAACTGGTTAGGAGGTCTTTTGCTTCTTAACCACGGTGAAGTGAGGTACCTACTTTCCCCAAGTTCGACGTAAGTTTTCTCATTCCCCGCCGCCAAGTCATCCGTTGACCCCTGCGTAGCTTCTTCCACTCCCTAGGAGGAACGGAAAAAGGGGCACGGTACGGCAGAGGTGTGTTTGCTATACGTAAAACATGCCCCAGTACTCATGAAGGGAACCAGAATGATGTGAAGCTGAGCAATGAAAAAGGTATCAGTGACTCTGTTGAGTACAGGAATTGTGTGCCGCTGGCAGTGGTTGTCCTTTCTATCAACTTAAGTCTGTGATTTCTTGCTACTGAAGCTGAGTCACGATAATTTATCTGGTAGAAAATCAACCTACAGATATCTGAGGATCGCCGACTTGCTTTTGGCTCGTGGCGTAACTTTTCGAACAAAAAATTTGCAAGCTGTGAAATTTCAAGAAAATTGGACAAAAATACCCACTTGAGTAACAGAATCTCTGATTGATTCATCACATAATACCAATATCTACATTTGAGAATCCACAGAAGCACTTGTTTCACTGGAATTACTATGAACCATTAGAAGCGCTTTGAGTATCCAATGGAAAACTGCAGCGAATCATTGAAACTCACACGTACTAATCGTTGATCTATACGGGTTTGCTGTTAAGCAAAACAGGCTGCGGTGGTTGGCAAATATGTAACGAATGCACTCAGATAGAGTATCTCAATGTATTTTGTTGTACAAGGCCGTTGATGGTTAGGGGTTCAGTTCGAGGGGTCGATATCGGACTGGCAAACATGCATGTCAGGTACGAAACAGTGGGTTTCTTGGTCCAAACCCAAAGTATACGCTTGACGGATGACTGAAAACGTCAAACAGTATGGCTGGTTGCAGTAATCTGTGGCGTAGTTTCATACGAATAATTTTTTTTCGTCTAAAAGGTCTTTACTTGTACCTTTTTATGGTTATTCGCTTCCCCTTACTTCGATTTATTCACTTTGACTGAGAGGTGCAGTGAAGTATCAACCACTACTAGATCACAAAGGCGAACTGGACGAAACAGCATATTTCATATATCCTAAGTCAAGCAGAATATGGCCGAGGCAAAAACCGATGAAGCCATTCACACATGAGGATACCTCTGTTTCTGGAATAATCTTAGTTCAGCAGTTGAAAAGAAAAGATCATGAACAACTTTGACAAACACTACTTCATGTAGTGAACTCTGTGGGAAAGGTCACCGTACTCACGAACTTGGCTTCGCTTGTTCGCATACAGGGATGGAAAGTTGGAGATGTATTGCTTTGATGTCCGTTTCAGTAGTAGGCTGTGCCAGAGAACACTGTGGTCAGCTGAGCTAAAGGATGCTTTCGGATCGAAATTCATTACTGCTCGTTGTTATTTGTCTAGCTCCTAATCAGTCGACGCGTCAAAATTATGTGCACTTCAGTGAAAAAGGTATCAGAAGGGATGACCCTGTGGACATCTAAAAGTCTTGTGGCCTACTGAATTTGCAATACTCATGGTGTTGGCAGTGGTGTACCAATTAGTCCACTTCAAATTAAGCAGATGACATAAATGTTGCCCATTTTTAACTTATTCGCAATGTCCTTCAATAACGGAAATCATGCTTAGTCGTTGACCAGAGAAACCGAGAGTAAATTTAGCTACAATAAAATAATTTATTCAGCTTTCTGATCACATTGGTTATTATTTGCGGTGACTTCTGATTGTGTTGATACTGTAGCATGCAAGGGCCATTGAAGTTCCCCGGGAATTAAACGTGTTTGATTTGAAATTACAAAAGAATTTACTCCTTAATCCCGAAGCTCAGTAAACATCCTAACGGGTTCTCACACTTGTATTAATCGAACACCAGCACGTTGGGCTTCAGCCTAGCCGATACAATTCACATATGCTTGTTGTTCCGTATAAGCCATTTTAGCATATCTTTCCAGAATTCAGAACTGAGAACAATGCATTCAGAATGCTTGCTCCAAGTGCGCACCTCAAACCATCTGACATGGAATCACGTTGGTAATTATGGCTATGGATCATCATGAAAATTCATGGGGATACACAGAACAGGGTCACACTGTCTGGGATCACGCGGTTCCAACCAATGCTGACAGTTTTCGGTTACAATCACGTGATAACAGGTTGGGCTTTTGGAAGTGCTGTCATGAGGGAGTCTGACAAGCGAAGGTAATCAAATGTCTCCTGTGTCAATAGTGTCCCCATTGAGCAAGAAAACATTGACCTGCGGATTATTCTCCAAAACATTCCACTTTACGACAATAGAACTCTTTTGCAACCTCCAGTGATAAGAAGTCCAGAATATAGACTAAGTATTCTCGTGGATAAGAAAAAAACCTATAGAAACTGTACAGTGTTTATAGCATGGCTCATCATGCAGTATCACAGACGACCACGGGACAACTGCACAGCTGTTGCACCTTTGGGTTGATACCTTGCAAAAGTCAGCGCCAAAATTGTGAGGGTATGTGCTGACTCATAGTCGGTAGTCATCCCTGTCCCGTCAGTAATCAGCATGCCAGCGCCTGTCCGGAATCCAGGTCAGTGCATGGGACAGCGGCTATGCAAGCGACAAGATGGCTGATCACTAAGACGCGAACGGATTCCCGTTAAGTGGTAACTGATCTTTCACCATTCAACCAATCAGAATATGGGCTACTTGATGCATGTGTGATCCAGTTGGTTTGTGTTGAAATGATTGGTGACAGTGGTTGTTTTGTTTCTATATAACCAAAGTGTTCCGTGCTAGTTAACGTGTATGGTTCGTGGGCGGAAGCTAGTGGTATGGTTTAAAACAGGAGGGGTGGTGTGTCATGTGGTATTGATGTTCAATATACGGTCAAGAGCCTGCCCGGATAGCCCGGCGATTGGGGTGTTCGATTCCAAATCGTCGCAACCCATGTTCGACTTACAATGGGGGCTTGGTGGATGTGTAATACAGCTTATGAACCCTAACAGCAGTAAAAAGATTTGTGCAGTGCTCCCATGGTTTTTAACGGTGAGTTAAGCGTTGTTAACCATGATGAACATGTACAAATTTAATGCCCTACTGCGTATATGAACGTTTATCGTAACTCCGGGCCACACATAACTGACATTGAACGTCTCGATTCATTGAGAATGAGTAAGCACACTTTATGCTGGAGGTAATAGATCATAAATAAAACACAAAACACACCACTTGGGTCAAACCTCCTAGATCGCACAACCAAATGGCCCTCGGCAAGACAACAAATCGGATACATAGCGCGGAATTCGGTGAGACTTGCCGGTCCGCTAGCTAGAGAAAAAAAGCCTGGCCTAACACAGTAACGTGTGTTTATTAGTGACGACCGGCACACGTCAAAGTAAATCAACAAATTTATCGCTTTTATAGTCTGTTCCGACGACCTTGCAAAAACGGTAAATTGACCAACTAAACAGTTCTTTAGAAAGATAACAATCTAGTTGGAATCTTTGAATCTAAATGTAGAGGAAAGTACCTTTTTTAACCAAGGGATCACCCGAACGGCAATGCACACACATGGATTCAGCTGACTGATTTCATATAATTCGACTACCTCTGATTGGACTTTGTATTCAACCCAATAAGAGGAACTGAAACATCTCCAAATTCAGCTGAAGAAAATTCCCCACTTTTATATTCTTTCCAAACAGACTATGGCTTACCTGGAGTCAGAAAATGAAACCACTCCGCCGGACAACCAGACTGGACCTGTTGAGTTCGACGAGTCGGATACAGAAATGAATAATATTCTATCAGACCAAAAACGTTCGGACAATCCAGCTGTACCGATGGCAACACCTTCCGGAAAACCGACTCCAACTATTATACCTCAAACGAGAGAATCAAACAGCTGTTGGGATGGATCCCACTTGACTTCAGTGACAAGGGAAAAAATTCTCAGTGAGTGTGTTATGCAATAAGCATCATGTTGAGATCCAGCGAAATCGTCCCAGATATAAATCGTGCTATGTTGGGACTCCGGCTTTTCTTTTGGAAATTATTTCGGGAAAGTGCTTATTGTTTGGTAACACAGTGTTGACGGAAATGACAGCTGTCAGCCGACATTTCAGTTACCGCAGGTAACCTTTCGCAAGACCAGTTTACACAGTCATGTGAACAAAAGATCGACTCCTATACACACGCATACTACGTCGAAAACCGATCAATATACGTCTCATACAGGGACATAGGCCTGCACGGTGTCGAAATTCACTCGCGTTTCAACCCAGACGGTGTTGACTGATTGACCTTGCTACGTATCGATTGTCCCGAGCCGAATGAACACATGACTTGGTCGTGAAAACGCACGTAATTCCGCGCGCTTCCTGCTTCCTTACTTGCCTACTTGCAAGCTTGCTCACCGGTAGGGCCGGGTTTATGATCACGTGATCACACTTAAATGGAGTATAAAAGTTACTTTTTCTATTACTAATGTCGAACACAACAGTACTCATTATCTTTTTACATGAAATGAATATTGTAAAAATATGCAAGAGCGTTCACACCATCGATGGACACGACGCCATTTTGTTGTTTACGGCTTTCTAGGAAAAGAGTTACAATTTCCGTTACCATCAAATTATTCGTTATAAGCCACGCTCATCAACTGTATCTGGATCCCAAAATTATTTCGATGATTGAAGAATGGATTCGTTCGAGGTTAAAATTCATCTTAACTGGGAAAGTACCACCGCAGATAGGAGAGTTTGCCTATCTTGGCATCAGATTGTTGAACATCCCAAAGGGGAATACAAACAACAAATAAACAAAAGTGAATTCATTAAAAGTATATATTTCACAGCTACTTGCGAGTAGTGTGTGGGATTTATGATGCTTATGCTTGGCTGACTGTCCTTTGGACCCCATCTTTCACGTAGAATCCTTAGGTCATCCGATCAACCCACACTCACATTCGAGGTGAAAGGGCCCGGGTTCTAACCTTGGGTGCAGCGGAAGATATGCACCACTGCTGAGCTCTAACAAAAACGAAACTCGAGTCCGGCGCTTCCGAGTGCAGGGTTGATCGGATGACCCGAATTTTGTGAGTGAAAAGTAGAGTTCAAAGGACAGTCATCCAAACAAAAGAATTCATTAAATAGCAGCTTCAGAAGACAGCCAGAAACTTCAATCAACGGGCGAATGAACTGAATGGTTAGGTTAAAACAGAAAGCAGACAGATATCGCTAATATGGATGAACAAAAGCAAAATAATTTGACAAAAATGAACTCAAAGGGGCAAAATTAAACAAATTCGTTCAAACCTTTTTTCCTCCTTTTGTTGTTTTATGTAGCGTCGACCGTCCAGTGTCAGTCGCTTTTTCGTTTATAGTCTTCTTGACCTGTTTTTTACGCTCATTTAGTTTCTTGTCGTATTGCTGACCTGGTGTTTCGTCTCAGGTTAGTTCGAGGTAAATTCACGCATAGATATATACCAGTACCGGTGTACTTCAAGGTGCTGTTCTTTTCTGCGTATTTGTTTTCAACATACATACACCCAGTTCGCATCTTTAAATACGCTAGTTGTTTTGGATAGGCCCCTCTCAAATAGATCAGAGTTCGACGATTTCACTGCAAATCTTTCACATATTGGGAACTTTTTTAATCAATCTGGTCTTCTGTTGAATAGTAATAAATGTTACGAGTGTATTTTTTCCATCACTAGCTTCCGACTCATTGAAGACACTTCCACCTTGAATTCTATTCCCGTCGCACGTATTGACCATCTGAAATGTCTTGGCGTTAAGCTGCAGCACAATTTGCATTGGTCTTCACACACTGAAATCATGGTGGGAAAACAGCCTCGCTAGTCGTATCAAACTAGAAAACTACGGCAATTCGATGCTACACAGTCCGTTATTTCCACTTTTGTAAGACAGTATATATTACCTATCAATCTTCATTGTTCCTATGCCATTTTCTCAGGATTACTAAAAAAGAACTGTATCACTCTTCGCAGAGGCCTACGCACCATCGGTCTTGTTTCTCGTATAACCTTAAATAACCTAGTCTTAGAGCTATGTACTAGCCACATAGGAGCATCCATTGCGTTTGTACAAAAAATCCTCTCTAATATTTCTCACCCATTGCATTTTGACCTTTCTCTTTGTCAGTCTCAAGCATCGACCCGGTCTAGGTATAAACTGCTTCCCTGCCGATCGTCTCTGAACAGGAATTCCATTGTTCCGTTTCTAGTACGTGTCCTAACAAACAAGGATGTCATTTTGTCTGCAATGAGATCCCGTTTTTCTCTGTAAATTCTTTCGGCGGCATTTTTTGACTGAAAAGCATTGAACAAGTATGCTCAAGATGGTATATACAATATAAAGTAGTACTAACCTCGGATTGGTTTTGTGTGCGACACATTTTCGTGGAAGGATATATATAGTGTAAAAACCTACTTGTTAATTTCCAGGCATTCTTTCTATAAAGCTCTTTCATCGATACTTTGTCTAGCTGGGTATATTTTTTCAGTCCAGTGACTAAATTTTCAATTTCAATCCTAATTTTCCGTTTCACTTTATCACTCCTACAGTTCGTGAACCGTCGCTGCAAATGATGAATATCAAGAGTTCTACAAGCAAGACCAAAGAAGAACTGAAAGAAATACTGGAAAAACAGTTGGAAGAAACGCGCAGTAAAGTCAGTCGTTTTTCAGTAAACTTTTTGATAAATTGATTTGTGATCCGGAAGAAGCATAACTTCAGTAACAATAATAATATCATTATGTTATTCCTGCATTAGCACAGAATACGTGAGCGAAATTGTCACAATTTCTTTCAGAATTTGTCACATTACGCTGACATCTTGAAGAGTACGGAAAGGTGGCGAAGTAGCAGTCATGATATGGAACAAACATCGACCACGATCACATCGAAATGGTTAGACCCGTTACGGGATCCCGAAGAACCACGACCATCTGGGGTAGGCGAACAAATTTTGATTGGGTAACGGTCTAGCGGTCATTCTTGGCCAGTAAAACTGAATAATTAGTCTCGTTTACATTCCAGGAAGACATTCACCTCACGGGATCACTCAGTGATTCGTTGGAAGAACAACTGGAACGTGAACGTGAACTGATCAAGGTAAGCTGTGGCTCTGATAGCCCGTTCAATTTCGTTTGAAAAACCATTGAACCTACACCAGGTGAGACAATCGCGGTTCCTCTCACTGAACATAAACATCAGTTAGGACCAGATCGATCAATAGTTTGAGAGAAGTAAGAACAAAATAGTAAATGATAACAGTAACGGAAAAAACAAGTATGCGAGTACATGATCACCACTGATCGAAGCACTTAGCGGTGTTTTCGATTGCCCTTAACCACTGAGAGGGTAAATCTCTTGAACCCCTGCTGTCAAGCCGAACACACCTCAAATGGCGAAGTCCACTGGTCACATTTTGAATATTTCTGTCTCATTTAATGAAATGGTCTACCCTTACTCATTTTCAATTAGGTACCTGACTCAGTGAACCTTACTATCTGGAGACATATGCACCATTTATCACGAACAAATCAACTTTTCCGCATAATAAATACTCCACTTAACATCAGAATTGCTGGTACGACACTTTCACCGTGTTTGATCAATGTCACAAATAAACCGGTACTCGATTAACTATTATCTTCGTGTATTCTTCACCCGCAATGACCGTATTTCTGTGCAATTTAGAAGAACTGGCCTGAATACTGAAGCTTGCGCGTTTTTCTTGATAAATAAACGGATATTACGTCTAAGCCATAGATGTCTGGGGTCGGCAAAGGTTAAACACGCTTTCTGTACATGCGAAGACACTTTATTCAAAGTTGGTACTGAATACCTGCATTTAAATCGATCAACTCATACTATCTTTATCCCATGTGTTGCTCACCGCGGTGGTTAGCTGATAGATTACGGGTATAAATTGTTTCGTCCAACACGTGACAGTAGACCTGGTATTGTAAATGCGTTAGGCTTCCGGAGCCAGGTAACCCTATACCCTGGCAGGTGCATGACGGATGAATGAATAAGCTGTACCAAACTGAACTGGTTTGGGCTGAGCTGTGATGGTACTAAGTCCATGTTTCACCTGTTAAACACTAAACAATATTTTTTCAGAAACGGCGATGAAATGATTTCACGTTCCACAATACTAAATTAACCGTTTTGTCTATGTGAGGATATGTAGTTAGAGTGAGCAAGTCAGCACCTGTGCCGTACTGTGGCCAAGGCTTGAGACGACAGAATCGCAAGTGACAGGATATCCGATTGACGAAGTTAGGGATAAATCCTATTGCGCAATGTTTAGCCTTAACACAAGCCCATAAGAAGTCCTTTTCGATCATACCAGTCAGACCCAGACATTTTGTTCAAGGACTGGTTACAAGGATCAACATCCGACCTAATCGTTCTACGGTAGTGAAGTAAGATTGTTCCCGAGTAAAGAAGTGCTCTTCCTCACTTTAGTAGGCCTGTCTAGAACAGGGTATTCTTGCGTGATGCCGCATAACGTTTATTGGTCCTCGGTCATCTTTGAGGGACTTCAAACGAAAGATTTTGTCATTTTGCGAAATGCTATCAAAGTTGTGTCACAATCCACTGGTATGTCCCACCTTATTTGATCAGTTCCTTAGTCAGAAGCATTTTTTCCATCGCTTGACAAATGTTTTACTAATACACCATCGGTTTCGACTCACCCACTGCACCCGCATTTCAGTGTGCTTGGTACGTGCCCTTTTAATCCAATGGATGGTAAATAAGTTACTCTACTCCCGGGCAAATACTCATCATCTCTTTACCATACGTCACTATGCAAGAGACCTGGATATAATAAATGAAATATACTCTACTTCATTTTTTTATTTATTATAAAACAAAGTAAAACAGTTGAGGAAGCGGGCTGCAACCAATGGACAGCTACCAAGTAGGGAATTGCTCGGCCGTGGTGGAAAATCGATCCCAGGGTCGTCATTGTCCGTAGAACACGATCACGAACGTTTGATCACTGCCAGTCACGTCGCACTGGTGACTGGGGCACTCAAAAAGGCTCGGATTCAACTCCGTTTGCAGTCACCCACTCTTTGGTCCTGCTTGAAACAAGTATTTTCTAAACCTTTGTACGGGCAATAAGTATACTCAAGGGAGAAAGTATCAATGCGCTTGGTGCTGAGATAAATGAAGCCACTTCTTGACCCGAGTAGACAGAAGCATCTCTCCGTACTCCTGAGTTAGCCACAACCTATTTTTCGAATCACAGTGTCGGTGCTCGACGAGTTGACGTCTTTTTTCAATTTTAAAGTCATACAAAAAATTGGGCACTCATTATAAGCTCGATTGCAAAACCACATTGCAACAGACGGTTTGCTGCATATTGCGAAACAGTGAAAAATATCGATGGAAGTACCTCTAGTTATGAACATTTATTCCGGCATGGTTTTTCATTAATTTATTGGTATCTTTTTCAGCTGAAAAATTCATATTCTTTCCGGTCAGTTCAATTTGAACTAAAACCAATAATTGCACGGTAGACATTGCGGTTCCAGTTGCCACATCTCGGGGGAAAAACGGAGTTAAAAATCGTAAACGCATAAATATGCAAAAAATCACAGAAGGAGTAGATAATGAAATAATACGGATAGAAAAATACCGTTTGTCTCAACTGTTAGTTTATCTAAACAATGAGCTGGTGAACCGGTTTAGCTGAGTTCATCGATGACCTCAAAATTCATTGCCTTGGTTCTAGTTATTAGCTCGTGGTTTGACTTGTTTGAATGTTTAGAAAACTCGAAGCATCACGAGCGTAGGAACAGCTTGGAAAGTGGTTACTGAAAATCATACGTGGAAAAAGGTCTCGATACAAGTACGTCATTGATCGCGGCACTAGTTCATACCACTTAAAGTCACCAGGTGTCCTAAAAATGAACTACCTGAACCCCAGTGAGGAATCCAAAAAGCCCTGTGGGGTATAATCCGTTGGTTGCGACCTTCATACCTTTCTACCATTTATTGGACTGACCACCTCGATCTAACCTGCTTGCCTAATTACTTTCGAAAGTAATGCATATCTGTGGGATCTTCCTAACGTCTTACGTAACACAAACTGTTCACGACAGGTGCTTTGCCCGAAGAATCACGTCTGGTCTTTAGCACCTCACACAACCTCAGTATCGTTTATATGGCGCGCCCTACACATTCCAGAAACCATACGAGGACGATGAAGTTCATGCATGTGTAGTATGTTTGTGTTTTCTATCCTAACCGGCATTGTCCTTGAGCTTTGGTTAGGCAGATATCAAGTATGTTTGGTACCGATAAAATCAGAACACACCTACTCTATTTGCGATAGCAATTCACTCCGTATCCGACTTCCGGGTGAAATGCAAATGTCTAAATAAGAATAGAACATATCCATCTGGTTTATTGTTCGCTTGGCACTGTGAGATTTTGTGGTAAACTAGTCTGGTCTTGCAGCAGCGTCCTAAAATCTTAAGATGCCAAATTTATATCAAACGATGCTACACATGTCTCATGCTGTTTATTGTACACAGCCATTCACTTTTTCCAGTTCCATAAAGATAATAAGCTAATGCTTGCTCTGCCTTTTATTAATTTACAAAAAATAAAACACTTTCACGTTTTCAGTAGCCTTAGGATGGTCTATGCCATGGCAGAGCCATTAGACTCATCATCAGAAGCATTCTCACTGCCATGGTTGACAATTTTTCTAATTCCTGTAAAAGACTGGGCTAGCACATTTCTCATAAACGGCTTAGTTCGTTTAGTAGACAGAACGAGGGTTTAGCAAGCAGCCAGTCCGTCTTTGTCTGTCCTGAATCATGAACGACATCGGAGCTACCGAAATGAACCGAAGGAGCAATCAAATTCCAAAAGTCGTCTGAACCGGATCAACCAGTTGGGTTTTTACCAAATTGACCACTCAAAAGAGCTGGCTGCCAATAATAGGTGGACCAATAGAGGCTCGGGCCAGGATTCAACTAGGACCACCATGCATCGCATATAAACCACGGTTTTTGTACTAATAGATGAGATGGTTCGAAGTCAGAGAAGTCCCCTGTTTAGAGTTGGTGGGATGGACCAGAACACCTCCATTTTTACTTTTCATAAATAAAGGTTGCAACTTTTATGGATGGACGTTTCTGCTAGTTAGTGGCAGAACTGGAACCAGGGACCACCAGGTTGGAGATTTGCCATCATGACCGTTTCACCATCGTCGGTCACCATCATTGTCAACTTTACTGTTGTTCAAGATAGGACGATGCATGCCTGATAAATAACACATGTCTCTAAATGAGAAAGGTAGATTCCGTAATTACAAATGCATATATTAGATTATTGATATTTGAGTAGTGTCTGACGTGAGTCTCAAACTACGACTCCGCCAGTCAGTTGTTTTTGAAGAATATAAGATCGTTATTTTCTAATTCGACTTACTGGAACTGTATCATTTTAACTCATTCCGATTCCCAGTGTTGCGATAGCTTGTTTTCCCTGATAATTTATTCAGCTTTTTTGGTCACAGATATAACTCTTGCCACATAAGTAGGATATAAAAACAAATAGAACGATGAACAAACAGAAGTCAAGCACCACAACAGGAGGTCCCCTTGCTCACTGTCATCGATCGTGCACCTATATCATCAGACAAAAGATTACAAACTACGGAGTAGATGAAGTGACTGAAACATTTTTAAGCTACCCGAATTTCTGCGTATGTCTACGTGTGTGGTTGGGTGTGACTGGCTATAGTCACAGTGGACCAAGGGTGAAGGTCATGCGATTTGGACACGGAACGGGTTCGATGTGGGCGATCAATCGAGCCTCTGGTACTCTTAGTCGATGTTTACCGAGGTGATGAGGACGCGTTCATTGGGTTCAACTTGTGACCACTTTTGACCACGTGGCGAGCGATAATCGAGGTCGGCCTGTGTGATGTAGTCACGTTAGGTGGGTTCGGCTGAGTGAAAGCTTCATAAATGTTATGATGTATGTTAAACGATTCTAGTCCACAGTGATCCGTTGGTTCTACCAATGTATGATTCTTTTCAGCTGCAAGAAAAGGCGTAGATACCGTGGCAGTTTGATTCGGTCGTGCGGCGATATTTCACTTCAGACCTGGGAAAGCCCGACAATATTGAGTGTAGGCGCAGTGCAGCTGCACACAGTTCGTTGCAAGGTATTTTTAACGCGCGCCGTTTCAAGCCGTCTTAGTATCTCTGTTTTGCAATAGACAGATATGCCCATATCGTTTTTAGAAACCCAGCAGACGATTGGCTGTATCTGAATTCTGCTCTGGCTGCATGAATGAATAAACGCAATGTTGCATAAATAAAAGGTGGTGACGGGTCAGTGGAAGGTGAATTCCTGTCGTCTCTTGTGCCTGTACTAAAGTAGTAGAAGGTGAATTTGCTACCCTAACCAAAACATACAACAAACCTATTGCAGGTGAAAAATTCGCGGTTCGCGGTCTGCGATGAATTAAAATTTAACAGACACACCCGAGGTTTATATGATATCAAAAGATAGTCTAAAATAGCGATAAAATCACCGTTCTGTAATGATAAAATAATTGTCACTGAAATATGTCGTAATAAACAAGAAAAATCGGTGGCGGAGATAAAACAAGCATTCGAGGTGATTCATCGGCGGTTCTAAGCAGAAAGCACTGTCATTTGGTGACCCAAACGAGAATGTGACCGAATTCAAGATAGCCGGTCAGAACGCTTCAGATGGATTGACCAATGTGACTGAAGGCTGCAAGTAGTCCAATACAAAGTCTGACTACTTAAATAATGTCAGTAGCAAAACACAGTAAGTGAAATAAGACAGACCGAGTGTGATACCCAAGTTGCACACTCCTTGTTCAGTGAATTGAAATCAGGCACGTGCTCTTTCGTACAGCAGCGTAATTCTTCTAAACTATTTCACTTGTTGTTGTTTTTTTTTTTGGGGGGGGGGGAGCACTGAATAAAGACCTCAGTGCGCTTTGTTCTGCAATGGGTACCATCACTCGTGTTCGGGGGGTGGTTTTATTATGTCGCTGAAGACTATGATGTGATCGCGTTGCGACAATAGTCACATTTTACGTCATTGGTTCAAATGTAAAAAAGTTGTTGAACTCAGTTGGGGCAGCGCAAATGCCTTATTGTCATATGTATTTTACCCGCTGAGTTTCTAGGACTTCCGACATGTCGCAAATAGATCCGACTGCCCACTCCTAGATAGACGGTGATCAAACGGTCATCATGGAGGGCTTTCATTCCTCCCGTGACAGGACTGAATAGTGATCCCGTCGCAGGTCACTCCCTCATCGGCGACCTCTAACTGACAGCGAACCCCTTCTTGAAATATTGTGCCAATATTATATGGTAAAAACAGCAAATAAAAATAGTAAAAGGGGAAAAAGTTTATTGCATTGGTGCAGGTCTTCCACCACAGTAAACTCACTTACAATCCGACTGCCTGCGGCAGGATTTCCCTATGTATAAGGATAGGTGTCCGTAGGCCAAATACACGGACACATTTGGTTTTGAATTACGGTTTGGCAGATTCTGACAAAATCTGAATTGATCCAAATGAAACAAGTAACATTAGCAGAAGGAATTCTGGCTGGTCAATCGCCCCACCTCTTCTATGCCATTTTTTCGCCCCTTCTTTTGATACGATCTTATTTTGTTATGCTTTTCTTCCCTTTGATTTATTTGTATCATCACTTTTTAGGTTTTTTTCATAGCTAGTTAGGACCTAGTTCCACTAACACTGACAAATTATTTTTGGGGAAGAATGTTAAGTTTTTTGCCCTAGCCATCTTAATTCTTGTATGCCTTCTCAGCGCCTAAAGTGCGTTATACTACCATGCCTAGATGAGCATGTCATTTAAAGTAATGTTGAGGGTCCCATACAGTGGATGGCTTTCGGCTAAGTTGTTAAGAAATGTACAGGAGTTTCCACTGAAAATATTAACCTGAGATAGTCTTTCAACTTCATTTAGTTGCTTCTATTTTTCTATCATTATTATTATTACCCATAATAATGTGTAGCAACGTATGGCTGAACTGGAAAGGTTTCGTGCCGAAGAGGAGAATCGTTTGAGACGTATTGAACAACTTGCTCGAGAAGCACGTCAAACACGCCAAAGAAGCACTGAGTTGTGAGTGTGATTCGTTTTCTTATTCAATCTGACGCTCAAACATTCTCTAGTGAACTCTCCACCTGTTGCATGTATACTGACGTTTTGAGTAACCAAAGGCTGGTATTAGGGAAAACATTCAGTAATCTCACTAACCCTTCCTGCGTTCCGGTAGTAGGAGAGTTTTATTTATTTGATGAAATGATGCATCATGCAGTGTCAACAACGGACCCTCCACTGAAAATTAAGAAAATATGACACAATTGTTTCATCAGGCTATTCAGATATATATCTTCTGCTTCCCAACTATGACTCGAATCCAGAGTGTATGACTTTGGGTCGTGTTCGACATTATTACGCTATCCGTACTGGTTCCCAGTTGTTTGTTTGTCAGATGAAACATCCGTACAGCTCGTCTAATGATCTTGATTCTACTCCTGGAGTTTCGAATTTTTATTTTGGCTACTGATCGCGGTGGTAGTAGTTAGTTGTATTATGCACGAGTCAGCAGCGAACATGTATCTGCAAATTTTCAGGTCACAAGAGTACTTGTTAATATCAGAGTGATCACACTAAGTAAAAGTGTACTACGAGCGCCGGATTAGTGATGTTACTACGAATACTTGCTCGCTTATTGTGAATAAACTATTCGTTTCTGTCAAGTTGAGGGCTGCGAACACACAGTAACGGAGTCTCAATGCACTTCATAGCACGTTGTCAGTACTTTCATGGTTATCAACGACAGTTTGAGCCTTGATACTGCACGTGAATCACTTCGTGAAAACTTGATCACTGTTTATTAAAATCCTTTATTCTTTATTATAATACACAACGGTAGTTTGTTTTCTTCAAGAAGAAGTGAGATGATGCCTATGGGTGGCAATCGAAAGAGGAGTTTAGCCGCCGGAGGCTAAATTTAATTGTGAGATCCAAGCATGCACCATAGATGAATCAGTCATACCTGCTTACATGACAACAGCTTAGTCGGACAAATCCTACAAGGAAAGAGCAACGCGTGAGTTCAGTAAGTTAATAGAAACGTCCGAACAACGGCTGACAGAGAACGTATGAACAATGGAAACTGTGATGTTACACTTGGAAGTAAGAAGTTTCTGCGCAAGGAACTAAGATGGAAGCAGTCGTCGCTTACGACAAGGGTGAATATTACATTTGCACCACTCAATGCTGGCTGAATCATTCGCATCCCAGGATCGCAGCCGCAATCGCCTCGGATGTAAAGAGAAGTCGTTTCCATGGCCACTTGCTGAGAAATTGGTCTGTTTCTAACCACATCCTGAGTATGGTTATCCGGCTTGTCCAGAAAATTCGGGATCACTCCAGTTTGGTCTAAATCCTAGCATACAGTCAAATTGAATTTCTTACTACTGATGACACTTTTCTTGGCTAAACAATAGTGTCTATCGTATATTTTTGGTTACTGAGAGTAGTACCAACTGTATAAACTGGAATTCAACGGTATGTCAGGATTTCGGCTCACAGTCGCTCGACCCGGGGTTCGAGTCCCAGTTGAGGGGCTCGTTGGACTTTCACTGCTGATGATTCCCAACGAAGATAAAATAGCTGTACAATGCTCCCGTGGTTTTCAATGGTTAGCTGAGCGTTGAAACTTATTATATTAGAAGTGAACGTGGTTGTCAGTTACCCAGTGAAATTATCGGACGTTTACAGTCAGTCATTTCTGATTGTGAACCTTCCTTGAGGAAAGTTGCCCGCGGTATAGGAAACGTCGGTTGTGTGATTAATACCAAAGCCTGTATTCGTCATTGGAGACAGCGTCGTCTAGCTTCCGGTGTAGTGATTGCTACAAGCGCACGTGAATTGATATGGAACGGAAGACTGATAAGGAATGTAATACAACCCGATATTCCCTGCCGGTAGTACTTTTCTACTGCTGCTATCCCGGATATTCCGTAGGATCATAACAGTTTAATGGGACTGTGATGAATATCCATTTCGTTTCGGAAGTGGGCATTTTGATTTGATCGTAGTTTTCGGCAGAGAATAAGCGATAAAATGGAATCGCACGCTCATTTTTTCTCAAAGTGACTAGAATGCACTCTGACTTTTGATTTGCAGTATTCAGTTTGAAGACATTCACTTACCCATAACTTAGACAACTTACTGTGTTTTAAAATACATCAAGGAAAAGTGCCCGAGAGTGAGCGAATGACAGCGGTAGGGATAGCGGAAAAGCTAAGTGGTATTCATAGGTGAGTGCATACGAAGACCCCACTGACCTTTTACAGTCTTTAGTTGCTCAGCTGGAGGAACTTGCTAACCGTATCCGAAAAAAAATTCTAAAGCATCCCATATGATATAAGGTTCTGATATCAGTGAAACGAAGATCGTCACCGGCTAGCATCTACTGTCCCACCAAACAACCCATTTTAGCAAAGAGAATTGAATGGAATGCGATTTCGGACGGCCATAACTCAATAATGTTGAGCTATTCGTAAGCTAAGATACTACGATATTTACTTTTCATGCTTATTTCAAAGTGACAATGATCACTTCCTCTCCTTCTGGCTGAAATATAAGCTTGTTAACTCTCTGAAGTCCTCAATACAATACAATGCAATCCAAATACCGCACATCCAAAAGCTGTTAAATTGGGAAATCCGGAATTTTGAACGCTGTAAGGGTACTGGATGACACATCACCTGTGGACGGCCTGGTTTGGTTAGCAGAAAGTGTCATCACCAGTCCAGAATCAAGGGCATGGCTGGAGCCGGCGAAGTGGATCTAAGTTCTAATAAACGTGTACCGAAACGAAATTGAATCAATCAATCATTTAGCAACATTTGTTTCAACTGGATATCCGTCGATCCGTTGGGTCAGTTGGGTCAGTTGGGTCTGAGCGAGATAACCAAGTGGTCCGCACCCTATCAATGTAAATGATGACGCATTAAGTTAGATGCCTTCGGGTTAGCGAATGCATTTCGATTGTCCAGCTAACCACGGCCTATGGAATCTTACACTGAAATCTAAAAATCTTTTGTACCATCTCATATGAGGACGTTTATTGTTAATTCCAAGTCGGTTTCACTTTATATAAGCTTCTGATATTCATTTGTCCGGAAAAAACTTCGGGAAACAGGGAATAAAATCAGTCGAGAGAGGTGGCATATTCTTTCATCATCTTGACATGAATAAAGGTTAAGATGCCAGTTTGTTTTCAAATGAATACAATCAAAACTGAAGGTATTATTTACAATCATGCCAACTAGTGGAGTTAAAATTGTAACGGAGCCTCCAAGTGATACGGTTTCTTGGTGAATTGGTACTGAGTTCGGAAACATTGAGTGATTAAATTATTAGGGCAAATTGTCTTTGTGTTTGAAGCACTCGCATCTTAGCGCAGTTGGTTAGAGCAAAAGGCAAAAAATGTTTCAAATTATTAGCATATCACTCTCCTAAATCGCCATCGATCTGAGATTTACGCAAAATGATTGTGGCAACCGCTTTGAACAGATGTGATGAATTAGTTATTCCCATGGTAAGCGGATTAACTCTGCCTGTAGTTTTTATCCCCAAAGAACCGGACTAAGCAGTCGGATTGGCACGGTTCCGCTGATTAGGTACAGCTTTGCATAATAACTTGGGAGTACCCTCTATCCGTTTGGTCAGTACAGACAGAAGACAAATACAGCAATATATTAACATTTTGTCTAATCATATACATAGGGCAGTATGAAATTTATACCAAGTAGTGTTGGCAAGTGCGATAAGTGCGTGTGAAGCAATAACTTCACACAATAATAAGCAGATTGATAATGCAAGTAGTTTCGGCAAACAAAGGATGGATTAACATAATCGGATTGGCATGAATTGGCTGAATGCTAGCAGCTTCGAACAGTGACCACGTCACGACGATTTAGAATGCAAAATCGAGCCAACTTTGTGTTTGGTTGTCATGAGACAATTTGCTTTTAGATGGCCCCGGATATCGATCAGGATAACCACTGGATATGTGTCGCGTTTTTGGTTTTTCTTTTAGTCACTTGGATATACCTTCTGAAACCTGTTGTGACAGTCATCGGTGTAATTGTTACCGCAAATGTAGGCGAACTCATACACTACAGGTGAATAAGAATTCAACAGCGGACTAGTTTCACGGTTGTCCAGACGAATCCCTCAGCCATTTGGTAGGACGTATAAGTGTGCGGCAGGGAATGTGCGGTTTATGTCTGAATCAAGTGTGTGACGCAAATCGTGTATCACATGATCTAATGTACATAACTTCTGTCGGTGCTTTGTAGAATGGGGCACCCTTTGGTCTTTGCTGACTGCGAAAATCTATGAATTTCGTTGGGTAAACATTGAGCATAAGTGGTATGGAAAGACAGCTTTTTTCTCCTATCAGATGACATCGTTCGAACAAATAGCTTTGGCACGATGACGAAGAGTCATCACTTCCGCATGCTATGTGTACAAAACTTGCGAAATACAGGTATTGACCACTTCATTTAGCCTTGTGGGTGACAGAGCGCTGGTTTGTGCCAGGTAGTTGTAACACGGTGGAGACAACAGCGATGACGACAACGACAACGACACGGAAGGCTGTTCGACACGGACACAGAGACAAGCAGGGTCCTCGGATGTGCAGGATGCAGCTTTCTTCCGTGGGGGTTGCAACTACATGATCTTCAACGGTACCACGATGAGCCAAAACCCAGTAAGTGTTTAAGCAGTTATGAAAACTTGTATCAGAGAGTGTGGGAATGGAAAGCCAATACGTTTAATAGTCACCTCTTAACTGAGAAAAAAAACGAACCGAATTAGAACTGCTAGCAACAATAGATGGGCCAGATTGAGAGCTTTGAATCCGAGATACCAATCGGACCAGCCGAGTCAACTAACCAGAAGATCAACGCCCGCACGCACGTACGTAGCCGGGGTGGAATCGGGGGCGGGGAGGTAAACTCATCATCCTTCTTCTCATAGTTTTTAAAAGACCGAGCACGTTTTATCATTTAGAATGATCAAGTTTGGTTAGTACAAGTGTACTTTCCATACCTTACTTTTTTCACATTGATTTGATGACCTGACGCATTTAGTGGATTTTTTGTTTACTTGTCCCGGTCACCGATGAAGACTTCACAATATGGATGGCGGAGTTTGGGAGAAAGACAGCACCGTGCAAGGTGAAAAATTCCAGTACCTAACGACTTTAATTAGGTATTCAATCCCTGGCTGAGCTAGGGCAACGTTGACGTTTACTATAGATGGAAAGTTAGAATGAACTCTGGGGAAATGCACGCCTTAGTGGTTAATTTTATTTCCTGTAGTAACCATCTGAGAGCCATAGATCTGTTCAGTTCGTTACAATGAGACAATATGAATACACGAGTCAGAAGATTCGGCTTTTATATGATATTACTCATTGTGTCGTATGGATCTTCAACTCGCCATTGAAAACTGTGAAAGCACTCACTGTACAATTGTTCCATCCTGCTGGGTAGGATTTGTCACAAGTGCATACCCGCTGAGCCCCAGCCAAGACCCGAACCCTGGGTTAGATGATTTTGGTTTACGCACCTAGCCGCCAGTCTATCCGGGCTGGCTCTCAACGGTTAGTAGAACATCAGTGCTGCATGATCATTTCTGTCTTTGAACTTTTGTAAGGTAAAAACCGTTGCCTCAACCGGACTTCGTCCCTCTTCAGAGAAGTCATTCTTCTTAGGACTTTATCGTTGTGCGGGCAACGGTTTTTCACCTTGCAAAATCGGGTGACGAGAGGGCATTACGTGACAACACTTGAGACTCCAATATTTTTCATCACTCCAAGCTGGCAACTGAACCAACAAAAATCAGTCTAACGACAAAATATCGAAAGAATAGTGACCATTTTATTCAAAATATACCCCCAAGATGTGCACAAGGAGTCAAAAGAGACAGTAGCATGCGTAACAAATGTTGCTGAACGTCTGCTGATGATTGCGTAAAAGTTTCCGTAGTAGGTTACTGTACAGGATTGTCGTCCCGTAATTAAGTGACCCACAGATAGACGAACCCCTACTACGTGTGTCAGAGGAAATATTGTCAAACAATGACATTAACATACCTCAAATTGTGGGCAAACCGACCACAGAATCAATACAGTCGAAAACGGCTTCAAAAGGCTCAATCAACAATAGACGGAAAATGTTCGAGACGGCAATGCAACACCGAGTCAAGTGGCTTACAAAGTAGGTCCTTATTTATGGGGGCATTTTGACCAACCAACGAACAGACGAGAATTAATGGATCGAAGGAACACACTCTCACAAGCGCAGATGAAGAACAAGCTGAATGTCGTGGTTATGGGAAAGGGTGGGATCATGAAGAGGTGGCCAAGTCCAGTCATTCACACGGATAAGGCAGATTGGGAGGGAAGGTTAATTACGTTCAAACGTTTTTGCCTCGTCATGTTGTAACAGGGAATGCTGGGGAAGGGAAATGGCGTGAATATCAAGGCGAACGGACGAACCAAACGAGGGCCACAGACAAAAGAACGGACGGCAAATATGTCGGAGGCTTCCCGAAAAAGGCAAAAGGAGGCATACAAACTACCAGAAAGGAAGCAGCGGGATCTCCGACAACCAGCAAGATAGCCCATGTGAAGGGCTGCCTATCGAGCCATCAACCGAGACAATCGGAACAACCGAAGGGAAATGACGGCCAAGAGAAGCAAGCCTTCGGCCACAGACAACTGGACAGAACCTAGCCGAAGCGCTCAAGCAGCGGCAATAGCAATCTTGGTGCCGCGCAGTCTGGAAAAGGGCCTATATAAACGACTGTATATGTTTCTTGACTCGACTAGTGTGACCGTGGGAATACAAGTATCCTGCCGCGTGTTGTAGTCCCTTTTACAATGTACCCCAGACAATTATGACATGGGTTATTCCAAAATCGGAGGAAAAGGTTACGTAAGCGATAGAATCGAACAAATAAGAACAATAATTAGAATCATGAAAATTTGGGTCAATCGATACTTGCTATAGCAACAAGACTGAGAAGAACTGTGTGACGCAACATGACTGAACAACAATTTTTACGCGGATGAGGAAGCCAAGGGGTTTGGTCGGCGTGGAATTTAGTGGCGACAGTGCACGAAAGGCAAGCAAACAGTTTGGTGAATACAAGACAAAATTAGGATAGAGAGCATGGGACCAGGACTAAACCAGTTTAACGAAGTTCCTCGATATGGTGGGCAGAATTTCTTTGTCCAGATTCAATAAATTTTTATTTGATCAGACATTTGCCTAGACTGACGTCCATATTTGAGTTTAAAAAAGATCTACACTTGAAAACTCATCGAATTGATGGGATGAGATAAAAGAACGATTACAAATCGAAATTCCCAAGCCCGAGTCCGGTTTGGGAGAACTCGGGCCAGAAAAGGAATAGTATAATTTTTGTAAATGTGAATGCGAGAGAGTATGGATCTAAAAGAGGCATGGCAGTTACACATCGACAGGTCAATATACAAGAGGTGAGTACTGTTTGAAAGGATTTTGTATGCGAACTTTTCACTTACAACCAGGTGTAATTCGTACAACTTAGCAGATAGTTTATTAAGGGGTATGAAGGATACCCGACTGATAATAGGTAGACCTTGACGAAGAATTTTGAAACCTTTTTTCAGTAGACCAGGAAAAATAACTGGGGAACTGTAGAGGAGAACACGAAAAATACCGATAAACAAAAGAGGAAATAGCATTTCGTTCAACATTGCCTAAGCTTTCATAGTTGGTAAGATAGCCGGTGTGCTTTTTTCACACAAATTGTAATGTGATGGTGATTTCTTAGTACATGATAGCTAGAGTGGTTCTGTGGAAATGGCAGATAGATCACAAGGATAAGCTGGCCGAGAAAGGGCACATTTGTATTCGAAGCATTTGAACAAGTCTAAGGTTAAATCAGATCAAACAGAGAAATCGTACGTATGGCACAGATTACTGGGAAAGTCAGTGAAGTCCTGGGCTACAGAAACAGCTGGACAAAGGGCCACATCACCGGCATATTTAGACAAATATGCGAGAGAACTGGATGAAAGATCACTAATGTAAGTGGAAAATTAACCAGAATACGGAAGGTTACCACAGGGATTCAAAAGGGAAATTGGAAGGTATATACACGATAAGCTTTTGAGACGAAAATTTTAAAGAAGCCCCATACCGTAGTCCTTGTCATTAATAGTGACAAGAATACTCAATCGGGGTTTTGGTAAATACATATGGCCACAAAACCAGGCCGCAAATGGCCCTCGGTACTCATGGAAAACAGTGTGAGTTCCAGTGAATGCGTTCTGAACTCCGTAATGGTCCCGCTATCTCCAGACATTTGCTCCTGAAGTTCTTGAAGAACCAGGATAGTGCTATGTCCTATGCTGGTGGCATAATATTTTTAAAGACGATCGCCTGGCACGCTTCCATACTGTGAGCAATCCGGGAGACAGAATAAAATGGTAGTCCTGACCTTGAAAGCTAAGAAGCGTCAAGTCGTGCGCGGTCATGAGTTTGAGGCATGCTGTCAGAGGTCGCAAAACCAGCTGTAGTCAGAGGGAAGTTGGAAAAATTGAAACTTGCTTTAGCCAAAATTGCAACAATAGCCAGAATCTTTCCTGTGTATGGTACAGTATGATACCAATTTTGTGATTGAATTTGACCAGAAACTCCGTACTTTCTTCAACTGCTGGGAAATGATGGATATTCTTATTGGACGCAGGACGTAAATATGACTTTTACTGAGCGCAAAGCAGTCACAGCAAATCCTTAAATCGACTCAACGACACGAATGCCTCAAAAGTAGTTCACCGTGGCTGCTGACGTGAGAATCTTTGGTACCATTATATTATTCCTACAGTCCGTGGTAGTTAGGCATGCTAGCTGTTCACCGAACACTGCTAAAAGGAAACACCACAACAAAGGGGTGGGTTTTTGGCAATAACGTGTGGATAATTAGAAACATCTGATATTTGAGCCTAAGGGAAAAAGGTAACTGTCAAAAACCCATGTAGCAGCTCGATGAGGGTAGGGGACTGTTTTAAACCGTCCCATCATAGAGAGGTCTTTTCTGCCTCCGAATCATCTCGTTTATTAGTGCACAACACTATGAGTAGAAAGGATGCTGGTCCATGTACCCAGACGTTGCATTCAGTGTATTGGTCCGACTGGTGTGGGCAACTAAGCCTTGAGGCTTAAACACCGTTGTCAGGATTCATCACTCTTTCTATCGACCCACGCCACCGATTGGCTGTCCAGTCACTCCAGGATCCGTTGTCTCAAGCCTTCGGATTGGTACCGCACCAGTGCTTACTGCCAACGTGACTTGGCTGTCTACCAACGGTGAGTTACCACGCACCGTCACAGGGACAAAAATTGAAGTATATTAGCGGATGCCATAGTACAGAAACACGGCGAATTAGGAATAGAGCAGGGTGAGTTACGGCTCATCCACAATGTTCAGCCAACTGATGCTAAACCGGCCACACGCAGTTCCTCCTCACGTTTGGTTCAGTGAAACTTTCGGCCAGGCCATTGTTTGTCGTTCGAACGGAATCCTAGTAATTCCAGTGTTGGCTACCAAATCGCAGTTGATGCGCTAAAATGGCGTTTTGGATTGCGTGAGTTAGCTTCATACAGCCAACAGTCTCGGCTTGGTCACCAGCAACACACAGAAAACGACCCGTGCAAACCACTTGCGGTGAGTTGAAAAGGATTTTTTATTAACTTGATAGAACAATAAAAAGTTATGTACAATACAGTAAAAATAATATGGTATAGTACGTGAAATGTACAAGGTACCATAAACCAAGGCCCTGACAGAAAATCAGAATACGCCGAGTAATACAGACGTCTTGAGTAGACAAAGAAACGATGGTCTGTACAGATGGTTTGTGCACACCTTCAAGCACAAATCAGACTAAAGAGGATATATGCTTACGGGACGTGATTTACAAAATATCGTCAACGCCGACGTCAGACCCGAACGAATGTAATGCATCCCTGTTGCGCTACAATAGTAAGTGATACAGCAAGTCAAGTCAGGTACATGCTCAATGCACTTGAGGAGGAATATTCAGCTGCTATATAATCACTGCATTGCAAAAATCATCAGTAAAAACAACCACAAGAAGCAAGTATGTCTCACGGAGCGAGTTAGAAAAATTGGTGATGATATAATACGGACCGGTAGGGAAATGGGCTAAGTAAGGAACTACAGAGGATTTACGAGCTCTAGTGCAAGCAAACAGATACTTATATTGCGATCGAGTGACAGATATGCAAATGCTAAGATCGAGATGAAGGGGTGTTTATTGTCATCCAAGATCTTACGAGAGAACATCAGACACGTCTTGTGATGTTGGGTTGTGATAAAACGGATGTTGCGACAAATGTTTAATGGATCTGACGACAATTTTAGAAATTTTCGCAGTCAGGCATAGAGGCAGCGGGGAAGGACACATGAGAACACAAAGCGTCTTACTAGGCGGAGCGGCATACAAAATGACTTGAGTCGTATTGTGTAAAAGGTGAGTGGTCGAACTTTCGAGAAGACAGCTGCGACGTGATCTGTCCTGGTAAGGCCACGGCTGACGGTTGGACCGAGGGACTCTTTGTATTGGTTCTCTACATATGACTAAGTTTGACTAGATACCACTTGGTTGGATTAGTCATGGATTTTGTGGAGACAAAATAGAATGTCAGATCACTTTGAGGGATTCATCCTTAGATTTCGACCTGAAGACCGGTTGACAAGCTGAGTTACTCTTCGTTATGAAAGGGAAAGTGGGGAGTTGTCGGAGTTAGGCATTCCAAAAATCACACCGTCGGGGTATTTCATAAAGAGATAATCAACGTGAACCGGCATGAATGATATGCAAACAGAAAACAAGAACGGCGATATAATGGCACCCCGGGGGACGTCTTGTGTAGAAGGAAGCATGGAAGAAGTTTGGCCACGGTATCATGTAAACTGGTGTCGACTGGATCGGTAGTTAGACAGAAGATTAATACCAGAGGTACTGACGTCAGACTCAGCAGGTAAATGGACCGTGTTTGATCTGTCAACCTAATTAAATGCACAAAGCGCTGAATGATGCATCATGATAAGTTTCGGTTCACCAAATGCTAACAGCTTTGATTTGGGGCTGGGTAGCATCACTCTGAAGGATCGGGTCAGGTGATTTTTGTGACATGATGCAATTAAGTGTTTCGCAACTAAAGAAGCCGAAGATTAGACATCATTCTTTGCGTCTGCTGCAGAAGACCAAAAGGTTATGCTTCTAAAACCACTCAAGTAGTCTTGCTGATCCTAATGTCTCGCATGTTGTCTATCAGTTCACTTGCAGTTGCGGTAACGTGTATGTTGGCAGAATGGATCGCTGCTTGGCTCAACGAGTTTTGGAGGACATACCCAAGTGGTTATCAAATTCGATGACACAACCCAACATGATAGCAGAGAATGGTGTCAAATCTCCGGCTTCTTCAACTGTGAAACACTTGATTGTATCAAGTCACAAAGTTGACCTGACCCAGTCCCTCAGAGGAATGTTGAGCAAATAGATGCGGTATTGGACTTTTGAATGGGAAAAATGCAACTGGTTTTTCCATCGCATAAGATTCGGGCTCCTCGAGCCAATAATACATTCTATGAATATATTTCAATGTTCATAAGATCGACTAGGCCAGTCTAGTGACTGGAATCAGGACAATTGGTGTGTGTCATTGGAATATTGGGTCGCGCATCACTGGATGTCCACATGCGTTATTCACACCCGACTGTCCGAATCGTGATAGCTCAGTTGGTAGAGCATCTGCCCGGTAAACGGGTCGTCGGCTGTTCGTTCACGGCTCACGGGGTTGAACCTTCGGATGTGCAAAATCCAAGTGGATTTTCCAATACACAAACTACTTGACTTTTGCGACCGATAGATGATCAAACAGAGTGAATGAGAGAGTTAGGGCATCGAGGGTTGATCTTGAGCGAAGATATACAGGTTATTTGAAGTTCAACATAATGATCCGAGTAGACTATCCTTTCATTCAAAATCTTTTCAAACACTTAAGGAGCCACCGATATAAAAACTGTTTGACGTGATTTATATTCACCTTATTTTGGTACCCGAGTGATAGAAATGACTTTCTAACAATCGGGAATAATAATACGATTTTAGCATACGTCAGAAAACCCGAAGGATAATGTGCTCACGCATTCCTACAACAAGATCGGTTGTAGACAATCTGGGCCGCTTATCTTGCAGAATGCTCATGATGGTGCTGATGTGCAACAACAAGAAGTTTTGGATTTGTCAAGGTGTAGTTTTATGGCTTTATGTGCTTTCCGATATTGATGGGAACATTCAGAAATGCCTCGTTCTTCAGCAGAACGGAGAGATTTTGACAATAGCTGCACCAAGACAGCCCCCAGAAACACAATGCGTTTGCAAACTTGTTTGTCGTATATCATTGATCTGCCACCCACAGGAATCTGACACATTTTGACCGAGGTTAATTATACTTTTCGGCCGGTTGAGTCAGTCTTATACCAAAAGAACCATACGGTTCCTCGCATATTTGCTGATAATGTGATGGTTCGGTTAGGTATCCCTGACATTATTATCACTGACCGGAATCCGTGTTTGAACTGACGAAATTTCAGGGCATAATACCATAGTGGAGCATTCGCAAAAAGCGGACCAGGGCCTCTTGCTCTTAAGCAACCGGAGTGGTGGAAGGATTTCTCGCTGCGATCGAAAACTTAATAGCGTTAGACGATAGATTTCCCTACTCCACCCACAAGCCTGTAATCGAAAGCCCCGTTACGATCGAACATTTGCCGTGCTAAATTCCATTGCTATCCCCAGCTTCGGCACACGTGCGCACGCACACATAGATGCGCTCATTCAGTCAATCAGCCTTTAATCAAGGCTTCACTGCTCCATGGCCCTTGTGACCATCAGGCCTTTAAGCGTCAGGTGGACTGAATTTTGATGTCGAACCAGAGTTTACCACATTGCCGTTGGTTTGTCTCAGTCACCCACAATCCCATGCGTCTCGCCTGGCCTGTTTGCAACGTTTGAGCGGTGAGTTTTCGAGCGTTACATACAAGTATTGTCGAAATTCCCTAGACATCAGGGTTTTCCGAAATAGTCAATCTCATAATATTTTCTGAGTTACATGGGAAATTTGCGATACCTTCTTCACCACACACAAAGGAAAAATCAATAATCTCACTCAAATCGGTTTTTTTAGCAGAAAATTGAGAAAATCAAATTTTTTTATTTCCCAGCGGTTTTGCTACTGTAAGGTTCTATAACAAATAGATAGGAGTGTCTAAATCCGTAAGATGTACAACCTCGTGTAAGACATGATCTGGAGCATAGTTTCCAGAATAAATTCTGGCCTGACAGACAGGGAACTTCTATCTTTTGAGCACGGTGTATTCTACATTGCTCAATATTTATTTATAACGGCCCATCAGCAAGCTTGATCGTGATTTGTGGTAGCCCATGTCGATCGGTGTGGTGAGTTGTGTGACCTAAAAGTCTCTAAAATGAGTCTTTTTGGGAATTTCGTTTTACGAAGAATGTATTGATGCGCACCCTCATTCCCACCACTGTTCGTTCAAAATAAATTGATGGTAAAACCTAGTTGCAATGCGATTCGGATACTTTCGTTTGTTATCCGTGAAACTCCGGCTAAAGCAATTGACTTTTCTCGGCCCCTGTTTACAAAACTGCATGGGATTTGTTTTATCAGATCGTCTCCCTGATTACCTACTGACTGATCTCTGGCAACTATTTTTATCCTGTTGCAACTAACATCATTATCCAGTTTGGATATGTTCTTTCCCTGTACACCACATCTTGCTATGACACCCATTTTTACGTGAATAAGGCGAAAAAGCATGCTATTACTCACAAGGAGAGTAGAAAGTAATCTTATCATAAAACCAAGTGTTCGATGGGCTCGCACAGTATCATCCCTTTCCTCTTTAAAAAAGTAGCGAAATTTTCGATTTTGACGAGTATTCCTTCAATGTAGCGAAAACACAACGGATATCTAACGGGCCGCGTTCAGCTGACCTTGAGGTCCAGGCTACGGATTCAAACTAAAACAAAGGTTTTCCTCTGAAGAGGCTACCTCTGACCGTGAGTTGGTTGTTGAACTTCTGAACAACACGGTATTCCCCATAGATGTTCACTTCGTTTTTGCTTCTTTCTGTTAGGCAGAAGCAGGATGGAGAATTCCGGAAGGAGAAATGTTTCTAGTAGAATCAGCATTTACTTCTCGATAACAAAAAACCACCCACAGTGCATTTTACGTTCGTGAGTTTGCCAATGAGTCATAGTAAGCATGCAACCAATTTGGAACTTTTGTATTTCCGACTCATTTATCATGGTGACCACGGCGACACAATTTCAATCGTCGACGGATCGCAGCAGAATTAATGTGACTAACACGTAGTTCAACGGAATTCTACGTTTCATTCTTGTGCTATGATTTACTACGGATGGTTCAGGAAAGAGAAGTCAATTACGAAGGAGAAAGTTCGTCTAGCAAATCATGATAACACGTGCACAGCGGATTCAAACACCCCTTCTGATAACGATAACGATAGCCAGATTTTGACCTTTTCTGATGTCAGACAAGAAAAAATATGTTAAATTGTACCCTCAAAAAAGGCTCTCAACGATGCCGGGATTTGACAGTTCCACTATATTTGGTAAATCCTGGTGTTCCTCTCGGACCACAGGGAATACAAATCACATATATAGTCTGCACTGTGAAAATTCCAAACTTTTGTCACAACCAATGACAACGTTTTCAAAGCTACTGACGTTTCTCCCAGTCTTGTAACGACGACACCAAACGAGGTGTAATGTCCCACTGTTCCGCTAGGCTAAGCGTTAACAGTTACAGAGTGCAGTGATCCAATGAAACACACTTTTCATGCCCTCCTCATTAGTGATCATCGCAGAAACCTAGAACTTGGTTAATGATTGTTCGAACGGAAATGGACTAAACTTGTGTGGTTTCAGCTGCAAGAGGCATCACGCAAGGTATAACTGCGTACAACCAAATTTATCTTATTCAAGCCGACAAATCTGTACATTTTTTAGGTGAAATGGGAGTGGGGTGATAGATAGCAGAATCATAAAATGTGACATCACCCAAGTGTCCTGAATCCTAACGAGATTCTACTTTGTAGGCAAAGTCAATGACACAAAAGCGAAAATGTTTACGGGGTTTCTTGTCGTTATGCAACATTGTTGAATCGTTTCTCAGCCGTGTATGATATTATTAGCCAATAAATATATTCAACACGAAACCTACGAAATCGAACTGTCGAAGTTGACCTCACGAGTGGAACGCAGCGGGGTAATCACTCCGTTTTCTTATGGCTGCCCTGTCAACAAGTTGGGGCTTCATTGTAGTCCAGTCAGAGGGTCAATTCAGACAGTTGAGCTTTGCATATTTCTAGCTAAGATGTACTTGTTAGCTGGGAGCCGTCATACACTACTAAAAAGCTATACGAAAACACTGAGTAACTACAGTTTATCGGCTTTTATTTGTTTATTGATGATGTCCAAGCGGGAAATTTAAAATCCATATAACAAAACCGGCCATTTCATCGGCAGTGATGGCCTTCGCAAAAAGACCATTGACAACGGAAACCTGGTACGATGGGGGTAGCGTTTAGGACAACAATAGACAGTTTGCAACCAGTAAGTTCGTAACTGAATTTAAACATAAATATTTTTGGAAAAGTTGGAAGAAACATAAAGTTGACTGCATCAAAGTAACTCGTGCGGACAGAAAGTGGCAAAACGTGCATCCAAAAAGTAATAAATTCGTGGTACATATTATTGGCCCGAGAGGCCTGGATCTTAAATCATGAAAAACCCGGACTTATGTGATAACAGACGGTCGCAAGGTGTTTTGCGATCGATGAAGCCGTATTTTTCGTGGCCGTTCACCGTCCGGGCGATGGAACAATTGGGAAAGATCATGCATTGTAAAATAACATGGAGTAGACAAAACATTCAGTTTCCCAGTTTCGTGCCAGCTGCCTACAAGCCGGGTTTGGTCAAAACCCTCTTCCGCAGAACGCGTCAAATCTGTATTGTTGATCGGTTGCAAAGGGGAGAAAATTTCATAACCCAAACCCTGTGCGCAAATAGTTACCCTGATAAATTCGTTGAAATTTACAAAAGAGAAAAACCTAAGACCTTACAAGACAACACAGTCGGGAAGAAATGAGTTACTTTAACACTATCGTTTAAAAGTACTCATCAGTTCAGTGGGATTAGTCAAAATTTGAAATGTGCTCTAAAGAATACCTGTTTGGTGGCCCGATTGCAGATTTTGCAAACCACCAAATGGCCAAATCTCCAAGCCCATTCAAACAGCGTCACGAATCCGAATGTCTCTCACATCATTTATCAGTTCACTTGCAGTTACTTTGAAGCCTACATAGATAGAACGGATCAATAACTCACTCAAACAAATGAGGGACCATGTACCGAAGTGGCCGGTGCAGTGGATTAGTCATCTCCCGCGGGGGCAGCAAATGACCACGAGAAACGCGGCTTCATCGATCGCGAAATACCTGGTGACTTTTGGTCGTCAGATTGATCCCGATCAAGCAATCCGAGTGAGTGCACGAAATTGAAACCCGAAGCTCCTGGCCTTTTGTGAGGCCGTGTCGCGAAGTAGAATTAGACCTCCACTGTGTGTGTTAGCCGTGGCGGTAGCGAATCAGATTTGCCGGACAATTTCCTAAAATCGTACAACACAGTCTGTTCTGACTGTGCTGCTCTGTGCACCGTTCGAACACGAATCCCCATTTTTTAAGTGCTTGATGAGGGAGGAATAAATGAAATACATGCATCTCATAATGTGTTTGCTTTTATCTGTCCTAATAAATTGAATCAAGGGAACCCAATACTTCAAATCGAAAACCCACTTTTTCACCTCTAAATGGCAAACGCCGCGAGCCGAAGTTGAACCGGCAACTATACGCTTACCATGAAAATATTCCACCGAATGGATTTTCAGATATTTAATGCTCAGGCCCCTCTTGTCGATAATGCATTCTATAGATATATTTCAATGCCCATTGTATAAGCGTTCAGCCCTGTGTTGACTGACGCACTGGGAAGTGATAAACGAGGCTAGCCCAATGATCAAAATCAGAATAGTTTTTATGTCATCGGAAAAGGGGTTTGCGCATCATTTGACAGTTGCGCGTGTTATCCACAATGGACCTCAATAGCTCGACCGTTAGAGCGTGTGCCCGACAAGCGGAAGGTTACCGATTCGATTCCAGTTCGCGGTGATGGACATATGAATTTTCATTATCTGATTTATAAATTCTTGAAAAAAATCACTACAAATGAGAACACAAACGAAAGCTTTCAGAACACGATGTATGTTTGATTCGTCAGCATTCCGAAAGGGTAATGCCAGCGTTTTCCCGTGCCAGGACACCCTGGATCGTGAATGTGAATGGGAACAAGTGTTTTGGTAAATGAACAAACAATCAGCTATCAGTGGAGCGAAGTTGCCCTAGGGGAAAACAGCCGCTTGGGTAAAAATCACAGATGCTTCTTGGTCAGGCAGTCATACACTGTTTAGAGCACAGAAATCAAGAACGAACAGCCCGGTATCGTGAAGTATAATAATCGGTCCGTCAGTGGTTTTCAGTGACTAATGGCCAGACATTGGTTGGGCTGGGAAATTCAGTGAAAACGAAACCAGTCAAGAGTTAGAAAAGGTAAGGCAAGAAATACGAACAGCAATATTAAGTGGGTGAATAATATGTGTAAGCACAAAAGTGTTGCTTGTTGCGATACCCGGTCATATTCTCCAAAGTATCTAACCATGAAGAGTGAAGGTCATTTAGGCAACAACCACGGATTGTGTAATGTCCCACATGGCCAATTTTATTGATCAGGCTCTCATTAACTTGTTTACACTTCATGGATTGGTCGTATCTACGCGTGTTTCAACCAGTCTTCGTCTCGTCAAAAGCAACATGATTGATAACAACAGGGAAGTAGTTTACCACATATTTGTTACGAATATACCATGGACTCTCGGCTTAGAAGTTCATTTGGAAACAAGCGAGTAATAGTAGTTGTACTGACCTGAAAAACAGAAATGCTGCTTTAAATGTTGTTGTCTTGCATCAAAATTTCTCTTGAGAATGGAGCTATAACTCTGAGCATCAAAATGCTTTGAATTTGGAACTGGACATATGTCCGAATGACCCTCTCTCTATCTGAAGAGTAAAAATGAGTTATTAGTGCAATAATTTTTTAACTTGATGTGACTCGTCATGCAATATGTACGTTAAAAACGCTGTTGAATCATATCGCGTAAATTTAATCTCCTACTTTTAATACTTATATAGGCACAAAGCTCCGTAAGTTGTTTATAACGGAAAGCCTTCGTCGTAATTAGACCACTACAGAGAAGTCACCCATCACAGTTGTTCGATATGCGTGAACTACTCTGACAACATTCAAAGCCAGTGTCAGTAGGGCGCCATATCATGTGGTGTGTAAGTTCAACAAACCTCTGACGGCCAGCTCAAATAGCCTTGTCGTTAGAGTGCTCAGCTCACAATCATTCGTCCCGGGTTTGAGCCCCAGTTGGGTCTCGTTGGGTGTACACTGTTGATGATCTCTAACGAAGATAAAACAGCTATACAGTGCCTCCATGGTTTTCAATGGTTTGAACGTCCACATTCCATGATGAACCATATTACGTATGAACTCTAATCCCCTACTACCCAAACTTGCTTACTACTCCAATGGACGCCTGAAAATCAGCGCTTCAGTATACTCAGTTAGTAGCTAGGCGAAATTTTGTATCCAGCAGTCTTTTGCGAGAAATGCCCTAGTATTGGTCAGCTTTTTACGTCCTGGTCGTAGACTGCCTTGTTATACCAAAACCCCTTGTGAAACTCTAGTTCCGTCTGGTTATTTTAGCTTATTTGAACCAATCACATCAAGCGAAACGCCGTCTGAACGTCCGAAAACAGCGGACAACACAGCATCCTGGCGACCATCGGTTGGTCCGAAACGATGGCATAGTTCGACCAAAATCACTCCGAACAGCAGTACTGAGTGCGTTCCAGCCCCGGACAATCAGTGGCTAAAAATCAAAGATGTGAAACTGAAGCATGCATGGAATGGCCCCGTTAGACCGTCCACCACCGCAACAGTATACAGTACGGAGTGTAGGACAAACGAACGAGAATCGGAGAAAAAACTCATGCCAGAGTAAGTGAGTCGGTAGCGGGAAAGATATTTTTTATATAATGGAAAATCTACTCACATTTTCTATATCCAAAAGTCCAACACCACGAGCCGGCATCGAACCGGCGGCATTCCAATAATACATTCTATGAATATACTTCAATGTCTATTGGATCACGTTCAACCGTGTGCTGTTCGTCCATGAGAGGAGTGACCGACGACCAGCGACTGACTGGTGATTAAAACCAGGACACTTGTCGAGGATCATTGAAATAGTGGCTAGCGCATCATCGGATATCCACTTGCGTTATTTACACTTGTTTGGCAGCACTGTGATAGCTTATGTGGTGGAGTATCTGTCCGGTAATTGGAATGTTGTCAGTTCGATTCCGGCTCTCGACTTTGGACCTCTGAATGTGAAAATGCAGGTGGGTTTCCCATTATATGGGATTTAGGCCTCTCGTGCCAATGAAACATTCTATGAATATATTTTCTTGGTTGTGCAAAGTAGTTGTGCTTTCTTTTTGTTTTGAGTGACTAGAAAAAACGAAAATGGGAAACATGGTTTGTGATTGGTAAAAATGTGCTGAAGCAGACAAAACTTCTCATTGTAGAGTTCACAATAGAAGAGTATGATTGAGCCCAATTCACGGCATGTAATACCAACCAAGGTCGAATAGTTTTTTTCAGTCATCCAACGAAAGATCCTACACGCATAACACACAAACCAACATGTTAATGGGGATTTGCGTAGCCACAAATCAAGCTGTAGATCGAAAATGTTTGGTTTAGTGAGTCTCTAATTCCGAAACATGTTCAAGCCGTTGTATGCCAACTAGAAATTAGTTAAGTATGACTGTTGATGCAGAATCTTTGAGATCATTGGTTCACTTTTATCATCCACTTCCAATGTCTTAGGATAGGCTATAATTCAGTGAAATTTCATCAGGCAGCATGCGTAACCGTCGAGGCACATATTGCCTTCGTTTTTGTTTTTATTTGCCTTTTTTATTATATAGTGGTAATACAATGTTCTATGAAAGGGGTAGTGACCAGTTATTTGCTATCGATTTGGGAAGTGACCGGCAGCAGCGCAAGGGTTCGAACCCCAGGACAGAGGCATCAGAAGCTCACCGCAATGACGGTAGTGCAGTTTTTTTTGATTGATCAGTGCATCAAGTAGTATCAACGCTCAAATCAACGTTGAAAATACGTGGAGCAGTTTTTACCACTGTTTCCTGTGGTACATCTGTAAACAGAAAATCCCTGTCCACGATCTTTGATGGCTCATCATTGAAACAAAAGCATTCGAGGTCGATATAACGTCAAAAGCAGTCTAGATTCTCGGTAAAATCGTGGTTCTATGATAATGAAATAATTGTCACAAAAATATGTCGTAATGAACGAGAAAATGGGTAACGGAAGCAAAATCTACATTTGAGGTGAGCCACCAGCGATCCCTAACAGAAAAATTGGGTTACTCGGGGGTCCAAACGTGAAGGTGACGAAATAAAAGCTCACCGAACAGTCAGAGCAGAAATCGGAAGGATTGACCAATGAGATCAAAGAAGACAAATAGTTCAATATGAAGTCTGGCTACTGAAATAATAGACAGTAGTAAAAACAGCATAGAAGGAGTGTTACTTATAGGTAATTATCGACAAAATGCACGTCCACAAAGTGCTATTTTGAATTCTAGTCCGACTTTTGAGCAATGTTAGCCGGTTTCACTCTTAGCAGGTTGCTTGGGGTGAAAGAATAAGTGACGAAGTGCTTATCGGTCACTGCCCGTGTATCTGCGAAACTGTCCCACGCACCGGTAGCCAAGTCACGGAAGTTGTTTTCCCCTAAATGGGGTTTACTGAAAACGGTGACAAATACGGATGAACCACAGAGTTCCGGCTACCCGACCATCCGTCACTGTTGAGTGAGAATTCAAGCCGAGATAAGCAAATCACTGGTACTGGGTATCTGAGTCAGTTTGGAGAATACAGACTGGCGAACAAGCTCGATTTCAGTGATTTATAGTCAGGGCATTAGAGGCCAGTAGTGTTTTTCCGGTTAAAAGAAAATGAATGCCTGATTTAGCAGCCTCATTCCATGCATATTCATTCATTTGTTCTTGTGGGGCAATGTGCTTCAACAGCCCGGCCAAATGCTTGTCTGAACGTATCCGCGAACACCACACTGCATTGGTTAGATACTAGAGTAAGGAAGTCACTCACTAGCGCGATACTTATACACACTACTCAAATTAATCATTCAATAAACGTGGCTGAAGCTTTTTGTTCCCTTCATAATGTCTGTGGACATCAATCAAGTTGTGTACTCAAAAAAATTGTGTGAACCCTTCAGCTCTGGTTCCTACCTTCTATTTTAACACAGGCCACCGACCGGGTGAAAACTGACAAACATTTTATTCAATTTAAACCCGGACCACAATTTGTATGGTCATTAGTTCCCATACCATTCCCAAATTGTCCAGTTGATCCAGTCCTTCAAATTGTTATGATATATTGTGATGTAATTGTATGATTACTAATCACTAAGATCGAGTTAGTTATTCATTCGGTGTCGATCTGTGTAACCGAGATCGAAAACCACCGGTAAGATCATGTGGCGTTTTGGTAATCCAATCAGCTGCACAATGACACAACTTCACTGAACGCACGTGTTTCCGAATTGTTCCAATTACGCTTTAAATACCGTGTTGTTTACGTATGCGAAAACACGACATTACACGCTGTGCTGCTACCTTCCAGTTTACATTAGCGGCTTGACATGTGTACACAGGTCATCCGTGTAAAACAGCGAAAATGAGACATGGAAGTTACAACACATTTTCGCCCCCTGGTTTTGTTTACTATCTAGAGTATCATTCTGTGGTAAGTGAAATAAAACGAGATATGTAGGTGAAAAATCTACAGCTCAAAACACGATCAAATGAAAATCGTGTGGACGAGTGAAAAGGTTGAACTAATTTTGATTAGCAAGCATTGCCCCTGTTGGTTCAGACTTGGAGGATAGTGTGTTCTGATCCGTCCTGGTAGCCATAAGAAGAAAGCTGTTCCGCCTTTAAACCATCTCGTTTACCGCAAAAAGCTAGGTGACCGCAGTCAAAACCATGGTACGAAGCTCATTGGTCTGGAGCTCGTCCCATAACCGGGTCTTCTGACTGATTCTTTTGGTTACGTCCCTGGCTGGCTGATTTTGTTGTGGTCCGTTAAAACAATCGTGGACCGCTGATTGGTTGATTTACCTACCGTTCGATTAGAACAACGCTTGATTGCTGATTGGTAGATTTCGCTCGGTTCGGCGAGGGCGATTTTTCGCGGCCGACTGGGTGATTTCGTTCCGTTTCGTCACGAACTGATTGGTCCATCGACCCATTTCACCGGCTTCAGATTTGGCATCGATTTTGGGTGGACATTACCGTGCTGTCTGCTAATGAAACTAGGCCGTCTATCGACGCTTCAGCAAATATCCTCACATAAGGTAATGTGTTAAAATTCATTCTTCTTCATCCTATTTCATGGAAACCACCGACAACCAATTAAAACCAACTACAAAAACCAGTTCAGTTCAGTTCATTCAACCACCGATCTTGCATTTCTGTGCCCTTGTTTCAGTTGCTACTTTCCAGCGTCGTCTAGTAAAGGGCAAAAAGAACAGAAGCATGAAGTGTAAAAGACTCAAAGGTAACCTCAACAAATAAATCCCTCTATACTCTACTCTCTGGCAAAGGCAATAAGCATCCCTCTATTCTCACCTGCCCGGTACATATAACAGGTTAGTACAAACCTTCCAATGCCATATCCGTGTTTCGTGTGATTGCCGAAACGTAGTCACGTGAACTTTGACCGGTCAATCTCGAACTAGCAGCCCCTGCTCAGTCCTCGTGAACCCTGAACTACTATAGCACTTACATTCCCTGCACGGTTGGTACAAGCTAGAGGACGATTCATTGAATCCTGCCCATAGTACTGCGCGAATCTGATGGGCACATAACAACAGCGGGTTTCAATTTCTACCCACATAATAATGTGAAAATTATGACAGAAACAGGTAACCAGAGATAGATTGTAATTTCGAAAGCACCACTGATCACAGCATGCGCGCGTCTTGGGAGACGCATTTTGATAAGTGTGCTTGTATGTGACACTTCCTTGCATAATTAATAAATAGGCTAATTAGATGAATAATTCCCCAACCAACTGCGGGATGCATTTTGCACCCGCAAGCTTAAAGATGCTTCTACAGGACTGGGTTGAACGAAAGCCATACTTCTGGGCACCAGAGGAGCAATAAACCATATAGAAACATTTCGTTATATAGGTAGTTGTAGTTATAGGCTGAACTTACTTCTGTCGTACGGAAGATACTCCTCGTTTTTGCCAACGTCATCCGTTTGTGGTGTCTATATGACATTCATTTATCCGTGAAGAGTCGATTATACGGGAAACACTTAGGCCAGATCAGACCGGTTTAGAAGAGTAACCGCTGCGGTTGGAATTTTCACGACGATTAACTGTGTTCCAACACAGATTTCTATGCAGCACTGCTCAAATCTGGTAGGAAAGTCGAATCGGTAATGCTGAGGTCAGCGGTGGTTGTTGGACTGCAGTGTGAACCACGAGTACTATATTCGGTGTCAGAACCGATAGATATTCAGAGTACATCGATAAATCAATGCACTGAGTTGTGTGTGTGTTTTAAGTCGTTTAGTGATTGAATTGGTTGGCTTTCAGCCATACCTACCCCCGCCATCGGAGTCAGTGGTGACGAGGTCAACTACAACGTGACCTTTGGATTGCCTATTCATCCGTGATATCAGTGCGGTCCCAATTCCCGGAATCTGTGCCCTATTATATTGCTCCAGTAGGGGCTAATTGCAAGAGCTTTGCCACCAGCGTTCAGTACATATTTTGACTGGGAGCTGGTGGATTTTGGTGTTGGCGCATTCTACACTGCATTCTTCAGTAATGGTGTGAAGAGAGATTTGTGAATCCAGCTCTAGTTTCTATAAAGCTGTCTAGTCGGAAGGTTTGTATTTTTTCCTTCTCGTGTGTTCCGTAATTCTAATTTTCAGCTGCTTCCAAGTTCCTCCAATATGTTCAGCTAGATATTCCACATAACTGAATTTATGAAGGAAGATTTTCTGGTTGTTGAGTGTAAGTTGATTTTTACGCTATACAGGACTGCTTTCGTCCGTCCGTTTTATCATTTGGAATATTCCCTCATCTCTGTTGCGTCATCAACGCGTGTTTATTGTGTACAGCCTGTCCGAAAAATTCGGGATCACCGCAGTTCCGTCGAAATCCTGACATACGGTTGAATTCCACTTTATACAGCTGAGACTATTCTCATTAGCCAAAAATATACGATAGACACTAGTTTAGCAAGAGAGCGTATTATCAGCAGCATAAACTGGAATTCGGCTGTATATCAGGATTTCGACCGAACTGAGGTGACCCCGTATTTTCTGGACGGACTGTACAAGTATCGATCCGTAGTCGGCAGACTCTAATGACGCACTCATACGCGTCTGCGTTCCTTTCGCTGATCGTTTACTACTCCGGTAAACACGATTGCAGTCACACCACATCAATCTTTTCGCCACATAGTCTCGGAGGTTAACTGAATTCTTGGCCTTCATGAGGTGGCGGTTCACAATGTCATTTGTCCAGAATAATATACGGATTTTCAACCTCCAAAATCCTTTTTTGTTTCCTCTGTATTTTGTACAATGGCATGGAAGCCAAACAGTCTTTTTCTTCAGTAACCTGTGTTGTTGGTTGTTGAGTACTACGCTTTCCAGTTGCAAGCAGTGTTCAGTAAGCCAAACAATCCCATTTGAGTGAAATGCGACACATTCAGCATGAAACCGATATTTGTTCGAACAGAGCTCCAGCTTGTTTGGTTGGGAAATCAGAATACTCCTTTGGTTTTTTCTCCCTTTATTTCGTAGTTATCGGTTTGAAAAGCAACCGTACTCAGTACCCCAACGAAGTAGTTCCGAGGGTCGTCGTACAGTGCACTTCAGTTCCAGGCGTTTGTCCGGTTCAAGAAGAAACTCATCTTCACGTGATTCACGCTCTGATAATTCCTCTTCAGTTCCCGCTCGTTTGCCGATGTTATTCACCAAGAAATTGGACAAAGCACTAGAAGAGATTTCCCCGTACGCATTGCCAGAAACGACAAGCAGTTCCAATTTGGCTTGTTGGACAACTTGTGTCGAGGAGGACCAGTGCAAAAACACGGTGGTCCAAGCGAACGGGGATCCGGGAGCGAAGAAGTTTTACGGTCCTGCAACTGTACAGGCTGAAATGGAAGTAAAACCGAACGAACTGCGATCACTTCCCGATCTTGGTCGGTACGCGCTCTGATTGTTTGAATTTCACAAACGCTAATTTCTTTCACCCAAATGATCCTTTACCCAAAAGTTTGATCTAGTTGACTATTCATACGTTTAAACCGTCAGGTATCATAAATCCACAAAGTAATGGACCGTGATATATTCGTGCAAACTGACTTATATACGTCCACGGGTTTCTCCTAATACGAACGATATCTGTGTGTGTTGTGTGTGCACGTTTTATGTTGTACAAAAGTGACGCATATATGTGCAATGTACGTGTGATTCACCTCTGTTGTGCATATACGAATACAGATGGTGTCGTCAGACGACCTTGAGTGTTGTACAATACAAGTGAACGGGAATGACTTGAACTGCGAGGATTATATATCTGTTACAGCTGCAATCTGATTTGAATCGTTTGGAGCGTGCATGGACGGAGAGTCCATTTTTAGAACAACACGGTGATTCTTCCAAAATTAATTCGTCAGTTACCACGGCTAACCTTCAGAACGAGGACACATAGTCCCAAGTATGGATTTTCGAAATGTAAACCAACTGTGGAGTGCCCAAGTATACGTATGACTGATCGGGGGAGTACCGGGTACGCATACCTGATGAGCGGCAAAAACCGCGAAACCAGTCGTATGCTTCCAGGGGACTTTTGTCTTTTCATCCAGACACAGTGCCATTACCACTCATTTCGAAAATGTATTTCTATTAGTTTGAAACTTTCGACCGCTGCCATTTTTGAACTCCACCAACTGTGGGATCGGGAGACAGAGTTAGTGACAGCGAGCCGATGCACAGCGTGCTTGATTTATTCTCGGATAACATTTTTTCCTCATTGATGTTTAGGCGGCTTGATGGGAAACCTACCTCTCCTGTCGCGTTTCGTTCGCCGTTCCCGCGTCCGTTAAAAAGAAACCTTGAGGAGATCAGTTTCTGACAAGCGGTAAATGTATGGGAAATTGCAAAAAAGAAGAATCACAGATACTTCCCATCATAATGATTAGCTTTACAAGTAGTTCACTACTAGTTAGATGGAAAAATTAGGCATTGTAACAGTGAAATATGAACATTGACAGTCTTGCTATAATTCCCCATTAAATAAGACTGAATGTCTACATGAATGGTTAGGCCATGCAGTATATGTGATGTCTTGTAGAACATTTATTGGTTGTCCCTCCCTAACTGATAAGCCTGCGCCATACTCACCAAAGAGGTCGATCGGATTATAAAACCTACTCAAAACAAAAACGGTAACTCACGGTAACCGGGACATCCGTTAATTAAAATAGCCGCCAACATCAACGTGTTACGGACATCATAGCATTTACAACAAAAGTAGCATATGGTGCGTCGGTTTTTCATACATTCCGAAGATTGTTTTGGCCTGGCAAGAAAATTGTCCGATTTCAGTACCAGTAACGAGCGAAGCAATGTTCAATTGGGTGCAATTCACAGTATCAGTCCACAGCTCACCACAGAAAACCATGGAAGCGCTGCAGCCATGTTGATCATTTTCATAGTCTTTCAAATACCTGCCATGTAGTTGGAGATACACTCGCATCATGGGTGCCACTTTATCCTAATCCGGGATACTATTATGGTTAAACGGTTTATTGAATAAACTTGGTAACGCTGAGGATGAAATGAGAACAAATTCAGTTAGCACCCTCGTCAGCAAGCCGTCTGAACAACCAACTTTATTACGGTTTATCTTAATTATGTCGGAAAATTCCCATGCCATGGCATGATTATGAATCACTGAAAACGAGCTTGTTCGCCAAACTGTGTTTTCCAAATACCTTCATTATCTCCCCATATAATTCGATAGAATATATCACCTAACCAATCTCTGCCCGACGTTAGTTTAGAGCATAGACCCATTTATCTAGATTAAATTTCGGTTATTTTCGCCAATCTGCCCCAGTATCATGTAATTTTCACGAACACTTGTCTGACTTTCTTTTACTTTGAGGTGTCTGCAGCTCTTGGCCTAGTTACAGGCATTTGAGTACTAAGCTTTGAAAATCGACTTCCTCGAGAGTTTACGGCACTTTGTTCAACCAGTACAGCTGTTTGATCCTGTTGATGATTCCTCACACGGCTGTTTAATACGTCCGTGATATTCTGTGATGAGTTGGGTGATAATACTCCATGAATAATCACATAATATAACTCGCTGTATTATGACAGGTTAGGGTATTCGACCAATTGGGCAAATAAGCGGTGGAATGCTAGGGAGTATTGATCGTAAATATTGTGGTCCAGGTTCAACTCTGTGCCGGTGGTGGACTTCATCGTATGTTCTATTCAGTTTTCCTCTGGTATGGTGTCTGCTGTAGGGTGGATAGTGGACAGAGGGAGTTAAAGGGTATCCGAATTTTGTGAGCGCACACGGGAGTAGTGGACTGTGGAAACGGATTCCAAAGGCCTCATCTTAATAGGCTTATGACCCTCCTGCCTTGGGTTCGAATCCTCGGGCCGCCGTCGAACACTTCTCCATCTGGCATCCGCAATTGGCCACAACCCCTCTTCTGAAATACCGTACTGCAATCACTAAACAAAGAAGTGGTGGGTGGAACAATTAAGAATTTTTTTAATTGCTGGTGTCCCCTGGCAAACTTGTATGAGAAATTGAAAGTTCGCATGAGACCAAAGGCAAAGTACACACACACAACTAATGATAGCCAATAAAATCACGTTACCAAGGCAAGGCTAGCGTAATTATCCATTCTCGCTGTTTGCATGGTTGAGAGTGACGATGGTTAATTGCTAGCACCTCCGCGTATCCCAATATTTGTTGGTTGTTTGTGATGTAAGTGATGATGAAAGCCGAGCTCAGATTAACACAGCGATTAGTCTCCAACACGTGTTGTGTAATGGCTGATTTGAGTGTTCTGCGTGCGCTCGATGACGTCGCTGATTGCGTCTGTCCGCTCATTGTTTTTTGTAACCAAACCGGAATGTGTTCAACCACTCTATTACGCAGTTGTCTCTCCGTTCTGCTGACATAGGTGGCTGAGCACCTACACTTAGATTGGTAAGTGCAATTGAACTTGGTCTGGAGATGCAGTGGTTCTTTTATCGATGGTAGTTTCATCCGGGAGGTTGTATAGAGAATAAGGATCTTTGCTGCGTAATACGTACGAATAACGGTACAGCTGAGGCATCTGCCGAGTAGGCTAATAATGTCATCACCTTTGTAAGGTAACTGTAGGATGGTCGTCAGTTTTGGGACTGTGGTAACCTTCATTTTGTCCGGAGGTGGCTGTGAGTGTTTGGATATAAATGATTTTGGATATCCGTTTGGTGGGTGCTCAGCCACCTACATCGGTAGAACGGAGAGACAACTGCGTAATAGAGTGGTTGAACACATTCCGGTTTGGTTACAAAAAACAATGAGCGGACAGACGCAATCAGCGACGTCATCGAGCGCACGCAGAACACTCAAATCAGCCATTACACAACACGTGTTGGAGACTAATCGCTGTGTTAATCTGAGCTCGGCTTTCATCATCACTTACATCACAAACAACCAACAAATATTGGGATACGCGGAGGTGCTAGCAATTAACCATCGTCACTCTCAACCATGCAAACAGCGAGAATGGATAATTACGCTAGCCTTGCCTTGGTAACGTGATTTTATTGGCTATCATTAGTTGTGTGTGTGTACTTTGCCTTTGTTCCGCACAAACATCTTAGAAAGCACAGAGACCACACTGTGAAAAGAGTAGGAGTGTAGTATGCGGGATGCAGTGTCTTCCGTGGGGGTTGCACGTGCACGATCTGCCAAGGCAAGTAGAAAACTCGGTGAGCCGGGACTCAGTTAGTGCATAAGCAAGCATCAATACTTACACCGATAAAGATGGGAGTGGCGATCTGTCTGAGCGCATTACAGCAGCAGTCACGTATCTGTCTGAACTGTAGAAAATCCAGCAATACTTCAAATAGAACTTCGCGAATATGCTCCTCGTAAGTATGGCGAACCTGTGATTGATTATGATAGGCACAGGCAGGTTGAATGTTATTGAGGTTTGTATAGACGATACCCCAGTTCATTTCAAAGTGAGACCAATAGTGAACTTTCCCCCAAATCACGAGCAACAGCAGTATAGTTTTCCTTTAAGTCGAATCTTTTCGTCTTTCAACCAAACTGTTGAAAGGCCATCAAAGTATGGCCATTTTTGTGTCCAAGGGTTTGAACAGTTTTGCATATCACTATTTGCTTAAGGTATCCTGTTCTGGATGACTATGGGAAGCACGTTAGTGAAACCGTTGTTGTGGAATGCTGAGCGGTCCCCAAGAAGGCAACCTAAGCTGCTCTACACAGCTTCTAGCTCATGTTGCCATCGTTTGCCCCAACGATCTTCTCACTAAAACCTAGATGTTTTTGTCAGAGACCAAGAGGAGCTATATGTTTCACCTGTGGTACACCTTCCTACAAAGCAACTTCTTGAGTTCTGCGAAGGTTTGCATTGAGTTATCCGGTCAGAGTGCTACATGGTTCAAGGTACTTTTCTTGCCAGTCAGAACTAATTGGCATGAGTCTAGCTGCCAAAAATCAAGGTTACTCCAGAGCTTTGTAATGCAATGAGTCATGTCGCATCTAACCATACAGCGCAAATGAATTTGGCCGTTTCATCTCAGAAGTTCTGTGTTTTGAGTTTGGAAAAACGAAAAAAATCGACTATCTGCAGTAGATTCTCATATTTGTTTTCCATTTTTTTTATTTCGAACCCAAGTCATGTGGTGCCATTTTCATTACGGAACTAATGTTGACTTAGCGGACCACACAACTCTCTGATGCCATTTCTTGTTTAAGAGTGCACCATAGAAATTCATTTCCATCCTAAATTCCATGAATAGCCAAAGCCTATTTCGGACTTAGGGTGGTCTTTCACTTGAGTTAACCACAAGAAGTGGTGTAAGCCGAAGTTGCTATCTCTCTCTCGTTTCCCTTTTTAACTTTGTGATTGAAATAGTCATTCAGACTGCCTTTTGGTTATGCGTGGATAGTTATATTGAAAGGAAAAAGGCCTAACCTTGAATACGCAGGCTACATCGTTCTCCTGAGTGATATCCGGATAAGTTCCAAGCTTCTCTGCACAGCCTGAACAGGTGCTTAGCTATGTTCGGAATGCGTCTTGAACCTTGAAAGTGCAAGATGCTGTTGCAGAGCTAGGTTTGTTCAGTACCAGACTTTTCGTTGTCTGGAGCGATAACAGACCAAGTAGACAAACTCTGTTATCTAGGTGGCTACACTTCATCCGGAGGTCGGATTATGGATGGAGTATCTTTGTGCACACAGAAGGCTCATTTGGCGTATGCCAACCTTAGAAACCTGGAGCATTAGCAATGACATCGGTTTGTCTAACAAGGGTTAAGGGTACACCGAAGCGGTTAGGCCAGTTCTTTTGGAGAGTTCAGAAAAGTGGACAACGAGGGAGAAGGATTGTTGGTATTCCGACATTGACGGCTTCGTAGCACCGTCCGAATTGGGTGGAAATATCAAACCGGAAGTACTGGGGTTAGGCGCAGATTGTTAGACACGCAAACCAAATCAGTAGGTGAAACAGTGAGGGTCACCGGACTAGAGTGGATGTGACATATGTTGCGCATGTCCAGGATAGGATTTCTGGGCGCACATTGTTCACTGATAGGAATTATGGTTGGGAGGTGAATAAGGATAGCCTATTTATGATATGAAAGAGGTATGAAAAGCCTGACTGATGCGATGCCTGTACAGTTTCTTGGTTGTGGCCCAAGAGATTCCCGCATTTAACGATTAGATCCATTAGAGGACATGGCTAGGCGTCACGATCAGTCGCGCACTTTCCATATTGTCTACCTTATTAGTTTCGTTCCAAGTTGCCGCTGAGAGATAGTAATCAAAGCCACCACACCCAACACATGGGAATGTTCTTCTAAACTTAGCTAAACTCGACTTGATTTAGTGTTTAGTAAAATTATTCATAATATAGTATCAACGCTCAGAATATCGTTCGAAACCTTGGATGCACTCAGTACAGTTCTTTCATCAGATGTCTTAGGTATCAGTTGCAGAGCACATCCGCCGGGTCCCAAATGGGACTCGGACCTGGGACGCATGGCTCTAATTTTTCAAAATAATCATTAAGCTATCCGGGACAGCTTTCAACGGTTTGTTTTATATCAGTACTACACATAAAACACCTTTCTGGTACTGACCTTTTTCGCGGTAATAACCCATCATTTGACAAACGAACGACTCTTGCGTTTTAGCCTAAGCGAAACGGAGGCAGTACTGGCGTAAAGTAGTATCCGTTTTTTGAAAAACAAGTGGGGGATTTAATCCCCTCTAGTGTCGGGCACATTGGTAATAGATGGCAACCTGCTCTCTCCCGGATCGTTATTGCATCTGAACAATCAGAACCTTACGTGATTCACCACAATTGCAGTACTCCACAGTTGATCTTCCACAGTGCAGCGAATCTTTGAAGCCATAAGCTTTGCTCTTGTCTGTAAACCCACGCGCATTACGAGAATTTATAAGACTTCTATCCTCAGGCTTGAACTTGATCTCGCAGATAGCCTTGACTTTGGAAGGACTACAAATTACCAAAACTCGATCTTTTGGTCTTCATGATGTTACTCAGCCTTCAGAAACTCAACTCACTGAGCCTTCGATAATTTTGCTCCATTGATGGTCTCACATGGGGAATTTGGAGCTTTTGACTGTAGGTCCGTAGGATTGGGCCAAAGTAATGTTCAATGCCCTCCGAGTGGTGAAATTCAAAGCTGAGAACAGGATGACTATGAATACAGAAGCTTACAGGGACCTTCACCTTTGTACTGATGACGTCATCTCAACAAACGATGGGAAGCTACGAGATACACGCCAAGCTCAACAACCAGGCACTCACAAGAATCATCAACCTGGGACACGATCAATACCAGCTTGTTAAATCACTGAGAATATCGTCTCCATGGAATAACTTTCTAGTGCCAGCATACCATTAAAGATGAAGCTGAAGGGGAACAGCATGATAAAAGAAATCTTTAACCAGCACCATTAAGGAATCCCGGTAAATTAAACAGTTTTTAACACATCTCTGTTATACATCATTCAGCGGCTTTGTAGTAACTGCAATGGAGCTCGTTACTTAAAGCACATTGTTGCATGATATTTAAGTTTCGCATATTGTTAATGCGTACTTGAATATTGTGAGTAGTCAGCTCGGGCACTACGAAGTTCTCATCCGGGAGGCATGTCGCACGCTATCGTGGTCGGAGAAAATACGTGTACTGCTGCATTTTTTCTCTGGTCTGTAATTAGAGTTAATAGGAACCAATATTAGCATGGATTTGTTCTTATCCGGAATTTCTGAACACTCCTTTTCAGGATAATGCTTGTGGCGGGCACTGAATATCAAGCACTCACTAGTATCGAAGTGCTTACTCAGAATAAAATACAAAAACGGTTCATGAGACATCCACGTTACCTATTGTCTCCAGTTATTCAGTAATAAGATCACTTTGGCCTAAGCTGGATAGCCCTATACTCTCAATTAGGACAAACCCGCTAGCTAGATTTACATACCTTTCCGTTGTCATCACGACCCATGCTTCATTCGCTGGTTCCAAGCTAAATTAGACGTACGTATAAACGTTCAGTTACGTGAAGCGTAAATCATATCTAATGACGTAAAATGAGAACCGTTTTAAATCGAAATCGTAAGTCAGCAGAGCGGGTTAATGCTGAACACCACAAAAAACATTTCCGAATCTTTGGGTGGAGATGCTCCTGACGCGATTCATTACACCTTCCACTCGGTCAGCATGTTTGTTCTACACCTTTTCCCACCATGCTTTGGCCAAAACCCGCAATTCTTCAGCCACGACCCACAACCCTTTAGCCACAACCCACCATTCTTTAGCTACGACCCGTCATTCTGTAGCCTTGACGCACAGCCTTCAGCCATGCCGCTGCAAGCTAGTCAGGTCAAAAGTATCAGAATATGATGACATCAAGAGATATTGGAACAGTCTATTCTTTTTTTTACAAAGATTGGTGTTGCCAAGCTGACAGAACATATGAGAAAGTGTAACGATCATATGCTGCGCAGTCGACCGTGTAAATGTTATCAAATGCTGCACTTTAAATTGATTGGAGAAGGTTGAAACGATGTGCCCGTGTTGTCGAACCATGTGGCACAGCTCGTATGAAAGTTGCTATTTTGGTAATAGTACTGGAGTCAAATGTTGCAGCACAAGTAAATTAGTGACAATGTTGGGTGTCTACCTACTAGGAATGTATGTATTGTTCTCGGACTTTCAATGTATCCACTTATCTAAAAGTTTAAGGAACCAAACCTGTATTTCGTTTCATCATGTCCAGTGATCATATTTGTCTGTGACTTTAAAAGCAGGATTGCTTGTCTGTAAATTGTTCCAATATCTCTTGACTTCATTATAGTCCGAATCTTTTGACTTGACTGGCTTGCAGCGGCGCAGCTAAAGATTGTGCGTCAAGGATAAAGAATGATGGGTTAACCAATGCAATCATTGGGTCCACTTTCCAGGGAGGGTTTGAACAAAATCATAACAAAAGTAGTGATTCTAGATCCTAATTTGCTTCGAATATACTCGATTAGGCCTTTTACGACATTTCTTTACGAAAGCCGGCCTTCTCACGTCATGGGTACATAGGATACGAAACGTTTTGATGTGGAAACTAGTCGTCACGAATTATCTATTGCATCTGGTGATTAACATCAGACGATAAACAAAACTTGTGGATACAATTAACTTGTGAAGAAGATCTAATAGCGTGATAACTCTCATAAAATCTCACGATGATGTGGCAAAGGAACCTAAAATTCTAACTCGTTTATTGGCTCACGGTTAACTTTTGAACACCGAATGAACCGTATACCACCGCGTTGTGTATAGTCGGAAAATAGGTGTAGATCAACAGATGATTTCCGATCAGAGAAAAGAAGAACTAAACCGGAATGACTGGGATCAAAAGACTCAACACTAATTATTTGTAGACACTGAACGATATCGATGTGAACCATGAATAGTGGTGGTCTTGTTTCCAATGCCTATCCAGATACGTCACTTTTCACATGTCTATGGCACCTATATGAATGACCATGCAGCAACAGCGTGCGAAGCGAGGTTCACTAATTGTCCATATTCTGGTTACAAATGAAGAATGGTAAATATACGTGTTCTGATCCGTCCTACTAGCTCTAGGAAGACTATTCTACCTTCGAACCTTGTATGGGCAATAGCGGGCTGTCTGAAAATGTGCCGAGCCCATCTCTTCACAATAAGAAGAGTTTGTACTTGCAAAAAGAATGGGACACGACTCAAAAGAGACAAAAACACAGTGCACAGATCGATCTGATCAACATATACACACCTTTCAGTCGTTGCTAGCATTGAAAATTCGAGATAAAGTCATTCTAAATCGAGTGAGATGAGTTTCAAATTATTTGGCATTCTGGAATAAACACATCATGAACAGTCGCGAGTGGTCCGGGAAAATAATCGTCACCGCTTACTTCAGAATCTGGGGTCCTGGGTCTGAATTTTGCCACTACCGATAGCCCTCTTTCGACAACCTCTAACTGGCTTTGACCCAAGTCAAGAATGCGATTAGTTAGTTGCTGACTATGATGAAAGACTACGGCAGGGCTGTGATGAAACGGAAGTCTGACTGTTCTTGTTATGCTTTTAAATAACTACATTTTTACTTCATCTATTTCCCATACGATAATTATACGATACAATACGAGATGATGGATGATTATGGGTGGCCGAGTAGAAAAATGATTGGTGGGAGGAAGTTTTGAACCCGGAACTACAAGATCCTAAGCCCGTCTTGATAATCACTTGGTCACTGTTAGGCCAGTGAATGACTTAGAGGTAGCACCACAGGTTTCCTCGTCGTTACTTGGAATTACCGCACCATGATTCAGCCTTGTTGCACCGCTTCTAAGTCGTGTGTGATAAATCTCAATCAATGAGTACATTCAGCTTGAAATGATATTCAGAAGTTGTCATTTTTACTTCTTTTTTATTTATGATGCAATAAAGTACAACAAATTGGTCAAGGTCAATGAAAGGCTGCTAAGTAAGGAGGTGACCAACGGTGACGAAAATCGAACCCGGGTCGTTATTTTCCAAAGTCCAAGATGACACCTGTTTGACTATTCGCCGGTCTGTTAAACTGAACTCTCTGAACGGACCTCGTGAGGGGACGGCGTCAAAAGTTGCACATGTGTGACTGGACAGCAAAAGAAATAAGATTCTTCAATCCGCTGCGTTCCACTCCTGGGGTGACTTTTGAAAACTCATTTTGGCAGACACAGTGATGAAATTACTTATTAAATTAAAATTGTCATACGTGACTGATCAACAACATGACAAGACTGAGTTACTACGGGAAATCCTGTCTTATGTGTCTTTAATGTTTCTTTCTTGTATTGATATGTTATTCGATTTCGTCGTTACTAGGGTAATGAAAGCCCGTATTCAAGGAATGCGATCTGTTGCCTAGGTTTACTTTGTCGTTGTGTTGTTCGGGCCAATCAAATTTGTCAAATTCCACATATTTTATTATAAATACACTTCACTGTTTGGCTCTGCTAACAAGCTGGATGAATCTGTACGAAGTTTGCCATGAAACACTTAAGTACTCATCATTAAACTTGATGCTGAGGAAAATTATTTAAAATCATTTATTTCACTTTTACTGGCACATACGCCAGTTACTTATTTGGATTGCTTTTCATGATTACCTCAAAACTACATATTTAATTACGGTCATTATCAGTTAGCTTAATTGAATACTAGTGCAAGTCACATGGCAATATTTTCCGATTACGTCAATATGCATATTAAAAGTGACATTGTGGGCTGCTTGCAGAGTGTTCCCCGGCGGAGTGTCCACCACTGAAGGTTTGAGTTTCTGTTTTTGCTACCTAGAACAATGGCAGTAGTTATATTTTCTATCTAATTGAGTTCAGCCGAGAAAATAACGGTAAACTGCTCTCTAGCAATGACAAGTACTGACACCGGGGTTTGCTAATTATAGCTTAGAAATTTCCTCATTTAACCGAATAGCAATCGCTGAAGACTGCCGATTGTTGAAGGTATATCTGGAAAACCCTTGGTGTTTTTGATTGTCTTTTCAACGCGGCAGTCCGGTGTGTTTGTAAAGGCAGACATCAGTCAAAGTCAAAAGCTAACTGTCCGCGGTGGATGCACCTCCGAGGAATACGCTGTGCATAGGAGACGACAAGGGATAAATCAATATATCAGTAATTTCTTTTCCTGCCCAAATCTCAGAGCCTGCTTATCCGTACATGAGGAACGATTTATCGGCGATAAGTCACGATCAAACCGAAATTCAAGGACTTTCGCCGTTTCACCCAACGGCCGAGTAGCTATTTCGCCCAGCAAGATTGTCGAGTCTCGTGAACAATATCCTCGTCTGTTGGAAGAGACCGGAACCTGTCCGACAGATTACCTCCACTCGTGTCATCTCACACGAACGATTACACCCGCGTCGAGTCTATGTCAGAATCAAACAATTCCGCTGCAAATCAGTCTGGGTGGACGAACTATATCTTCGGTGACGACCCAGTCCATCCCGTCCATTGGGATTGTATCACCGGAATCGACCAATGGGAGACCGAGTACTGTAATGGGACTCGCAAACAACAGTGAATCGAAAAAATCGAAATGGTACTGTTCCCTCAACTGTAGGGGACTTTTTGTGATATAATTATGTGTTGGCTTGGGCTTTATTTTAATCTTATGATTCATTTATAGAAAAAACGGTTTACTTTAGGGAAGCATTTGACTATCTCGCTAAAACCATATGACTTAACCGGATCGAATTATTATCCGATGGCTTATGCCGTGCTTTTCTACCCACTTATCTGGTCAGAAATGTTTAAAACAGTCTCCTTAGGTAACCAATATCGTTCTCCCAACTTCTCTTGCTAGACATTCCGGCTGTCTGGATCTATTCGAACAAACTGAGGACGAGAATATGATTATTTACTATGGCTCAAGACATTGATGTTCCTTATCACTATCTTTGATAACTGCTTAACTGGTATTTCTCAACAAAGTTATATATCTTGCCCAAATGGTCCGCTTTGTTGATCGACATAACAGTTTCTACAGAAACCTGACTCACTCCATCCAGTCATTCACTTCATGAAGGAATGCGAAAACGAGAGGTCCGCTCCATTTTTGCGCATATTGTTATTAATACCCCAACAAAATCGTGAAACCCGTAGGTCGATTTTTAATAAAAGCACGTGGACAAAACAGTATGTTAATTTTTGAAAGTTTCCTCATTCAACACTGATTTTGAAGTACTGCTTGCCAGAGTCCGGAAGACCCAGCTGCAAAACGTGCGCAAAATGATTTGAAGAAACGGTTATTCTGGATGAATCCGGCAGAGATATAACACGTCAGATGAAAGGCAGTTGTCAGACAGTTACTGTTTGAATGAGATCATGCTGTGGATCGGTCAAGCACTTTACGTTATCTCACCCAGGAATGGATTTGGTAATTTTTCACTAGTTAGATAGCCCATAACCGGGACGAATATGAGACTACTACTTGATCCACACTCAACTCACCATTTAAAACCACGGAACAAATATACTGGTAACAAGCATCTGAGTAGCAAGTTGCGAAATTTGACCTATCAGAATCCCTACAGTATTTTGTTCACACTGTACAACGGAGTCATCCGGGTTGTCAGAACTCATCAGCAATTCAAATCCCCATAATCTCAACTGGGAATCAAAAAAGGGTGCAACATGTTCTGTTACAGCTCACTAGTTCCAGGTAGGATAATTATCTCCTTCTGAACCATCTCATTTTATCATACAGGAAGAAGCAGTTGATATAGGTTCCGTAGTCAAAATCAACGTGCGAAGTGACATTGGTCCATAACCGGGTCCACTGGCTGGCTTTTCTAGCTACATACTCAACTGGCTGATTTCATCTCGTTCGGCCAAAACAACTGTAGGCAATTCATTGGTTAATTTTGTTTCTTTCTGTTTAAACAGCGCTTAGTCGCTGGTTGATTGGTCCGCTCTGTTCGGCGAGGGCTGCTGTTCCCGGCTGATTGGTTGATTTTGTTCTCTTTCGTCACGCACTGATTGGGTCATCGATCCTCTTCGCTGGTCCCAGCTTTAATATCGACTTTGGACAGACGATGATGTGCTGTCTGCTAACAGAAGAAGGCCGTCTATCGACATGTAAACTAATACCTTCGAACATATCAAGTCACTTTAGTGACCACTTGGCCATCCGGGTTGGCTTTTATGGCTTAAGTCCTGTCAACTTCGCGTGATATGCCGTTCACCAGTCACTGGCTTTTCATCCTGTGAAATTGATCAGATGAACTGAGGTTTGTGCGTGAAGGATGAAACCCAAAGGATAGTCAGCCAAGAAGAATTTCGTCGACCCCACACACCACTTGCTCATTATGATCTAAAAATGATCTATTGCAGACTTCTTTTCTGCAACAGCCAAGTTATTATAAGGAACCTGAAGAGTTTGGCTACTTGGTTGATATAAGTAGTAGAATATATAAACAGTCTACAGAAAAGCCTCATCGTGTACTACCAACGCTCGGCTCACTTTGTGAACTAGGATAGATAACCAAGTAGATAACAGTTCTTTTTTCGATAAAAGATTATCGTACTGAATTCGATATAGACTAGAATCTTCAATGTTCAAACACTCTCACTTCGCCTATTCCTTTTAATTTCCTCACCTACATCTTTCGATGAAATAATCCCCGTAGTTATCAGATCAACATAACTCTGGATCTGGACCAAGCCCTTCAACATTACAACCTTCAACGACAGACGTTGCTCTCACCAACCAGGGTTCAAGTCCCGGGAAATCATCTACTGGCCACAGTAGTGCGTAGATGCGATACCGATTGCAAATCCGTCAGTGAAATTCAGCCGGCCCCGATTCCCAACAAACTGCCAAGCAACGGGCTCCCAACCAACGCAGCCGGTCTACCAAGTCGGGCGAGAATTCGGGACGTACAGATTATTTCACGTCCAAAAGTAAGATCCCCTGAGGTGTCCGGGAAATTGGATGATGTCAAACAACCACAATATCACAAATTAAAAATCGGGAAAAAATCCCTAATAAAGACCTCTGTTGGAATCCAGCCGAAAAATCTCAATGAGTCAGAGTCGACAGTGGCAGTGAGGCAACTGCAAGTACCAGATACACCGGCATCAACGAACACTGAGTACGTGCATAACAATCTAATTTGTTCCAAAAAGGTTGGCAAAAATAGATCGTTTCTTTTACCAAAGCTGAGGCTATTGAATTCGCATTCATTTCACCTCTTTTACCTTCAGGCTATGGAGAAGGTCTCATTTTACTTTAATGTTCATTTAGTCGGTCATTTCCGAGATTCCTATCTCGGATCGTAATTTTTTTACCGCTTGCGGATGTTGTAGAAACAATATCCAAATCCAGTGGGAACACTGCATTGTCAATACTGGAGATAAGTAAATCGTTTATCATAGTGAAACCAAGGCATTATTTCATATACCCAATATCATCAGGTTAGGATGATGGATTGTGTGTTTTGTGTCTCCGGATAGACCTGCTCAGGTGCGGAGTGTTTTTTGAGGTGGAAATTGACTGAGAAATGAGTAAGTGATGGGTTTGTGACAAGAATGAAAAGCAGCGAAGTAATAGCCAGTGCAACTGGCCTTGTCGTACACGTCGAAGCGATTTGTGTTGCCTGCAATCATCTCCGAAAGACGATCACAGTGTTTTTGATCGGCCCTACCAATTTTAGCAGGAAGAAGACATAGCTTCCGAATCATTTTGGTTCATAAGTACCCAGCTGTACGCTTATATGGAAAGCTGCCGCTTGGCAGGGCACGCATGGCTGCCCAAACCTAGACGTGCTTCCTCGAACAAGAAGGCCTACTCTGAACCGCGCAACCAAGTACATAACCGTCGACTATGCATACAAACATGGAAGAGATGCTTGTTGCAATGACAGACTGCTGTACTCAGTTGTACTCTCATGCCTTATTCTTAGGCTTCTTATTCTTGAGTTCGAAATATGACTGATTATATATATATATATATATATATATATATATATATATATATATATATATATATATATATAATCTTTACTAGGATCTAATTTGAATCTTCTGGAGTATGAATGGATACTCTTCAATCAAGAGTCCAGAAAAGAGTTACAACTGCGGTTTCTATCATTTATTCGTGTCTGAGTCACTGATAACCCAAAGAATAACTAATAGACATCACAGTTGTGATTCACTTGTGGACTCCTCAATGAAGAATATCCATTCACACTTCAGAAGATTCAAACTAGATCCTAGCGAAGATGTAACAGCAGACTGTGCAAGTATGAGAACAAATGGGCAGAGGAGTACCGGATACGCGTACCTGACGAGTGGTTACAACCCTGGAACCGGTCACGTGCTTCTGTGGAAATTTTGTCCGCATGTTTACATACTACTTACTATCGATATATATATATAGGTAGCGTCAGTCACAAGGAAATTCATCCACTATATAATTCGGGATTCGTGAATTAATTAAGGCATATCACTCCATCCCGGGATGATATTGATTCATTCAAGGTCTCTTGTTCACAATCAGTCTTTGCTGCACTATGGACAGTTGAATGTGCGTGACCTTGGTTGTCAGAGGGAAAGGCTCGTAGAAAGGTAAACTGAAATGTGACAAGGTATGGAGATACAATTAAACTGACCAACAGGATCATATAAGTTTTCCTAAGTTTCTTTCAGGGAGGCTTACTCTTCGAATATTTTGATAGAAGCTGTTTTTCGGCAAACTAAATTTTCATGGTTGTACCTGTGTGATAAGATTAAAATAAATTCTTTTATTATTTGGCGATTTCACGACATAAGTGATTCAAAAATGCCTTTTGACGAAGAGTGCCAAACCTACTGGAAAAATGAAATTCCAATTTGCATCAGTATGAGCGTTGTCTCCAAGGTCATTTGATCGCGCTCTGTTAATCCATCATATCGTTACCGCACTAGCGATTAAAATATCCACTGAAACTGAGTTTCCCCCGCCTCTCCATGAATAAGATCGGAGTAGAATTGGAGAACTCATAATTTTGATCCTTTTTGGCCGTATCTAGTTCAACGTTTTAACGCGAATAAGGACACTGATAAACAGATAAATCACAGATAAAGTACCACAAGTACACGTCTCTGAGGTAGAAAATCTAGCGAATCGAATGAATAGGACGACTTTACTTGCACTGTCCTTAATTCAGCCCGGAAATCTCCCCGGGTTTTTCCACTGCCTGCCGGATGTAAGGTAGCAGCAAGCATTAATACGTGATAGCGCTGGTCCTCTGGCAAGGTCGGTTGTGTGTTAGCAAAGTATCAATCATTACTCCCCTACAGCGTTCCCCGTGGTCCGAATCCATTGCACGCGGGGATTATGTGAAGGAGACGCCGATGTTTAGCAACAGTGAATGACATCTGTGGTCCTGTGATTGTTAGAAAATGTAGTGCCCACAACTTTTAGAACACGAGCGGGGTTAGTAACTTTCCTCACCAGTGGTGTAAACCAGATGGCCAATACCTAAGTGCAATGCGGAAAACACAATAAGAAATAGTACCCGTAACACTGTGTGCCGAAGTTTTGTTTAGACGAATCAGTGGGACAAAAACTTGTGTTCACAAGAGCATGGCCAATATTGCAGACAGGATAGAATTTCTTGGCTTAAAAAGTTCGTTTAGGCAGCTGGTAGTTTGAAGATGCGTAAAAAGGACCAGTATATAGTGAAGAACATACAAGAAGCCCTAACAGTGTAGTAGTTATTCAATTTTTGACTTTCTGATTTGAATCTGATAAACGGGCGCACTCGGTCTTTTAAGCCTTTGGAGAATATGATTAGCCGTTATAATTCGTACTACTCTTGCATTCACACATATTGCTGTTTGTAGTTCACAGCTCACTTCATTCATATCCTTGTTTGATTGGATTTCAAAGTGAGACTTCGGTTCAGGGATAATAACCAAAACTAGCATACCCAGCGCATGGTTGCTGTTTAGAGGGTACACGCTGCTTACCGAATACGTGAGTAGTTTATTGCTCAAAAAGCAATTATGGACAGCTGTGGATTAATAATGAACGCCCCTATGTCAAAGGGACTAAGGTCAACAAGGGCTTACAAACCACACAATTGCATCTTGCGTCTTGATAATGGTTGTCTTCAAGCTGATTAGACCGCTGGTACGCATATGAGGGCGGTTGTTACCTTTGATTAATTTTAGCGAGTTCCGAACAAATGCATCGCTTCTAGTCCTCCGGGTCGTAGGAATTGATTGTCCACACATCAAACCGACATCAAAGCTTCCCCCCTCCCATTGGTTACCCGTGCGTTTTTTCCGTCTCATGTTTGATTTTTTTTGGTAATGAGCAAACTGATCATTATTTACTTTGCCTGCCCTCGTTTCACTGTCAGCGCTTCTCTTCCGTGGCCTCCGACCGCATCTAAACAACCGCTTCAATTATCTGGAATCGCACACTGTGCTGACGATCATGTCGTACCCTCTTCTCAAGCAGTTCATAATGTCACAGAGGATGAGACCGCATTGCCAGAGGGTTCTACCTTGGTCGAGGGACACAGTCTCCCGTTGCCGAGTAATCAGGATGCGCAACCCGGTCGACAGCTTCAACAGCGTAGTTCCTCACATTCGGAAACTGCTTACTATTCGCTGAGCACTAATGGAATGGCCAGCGATAGAGGCTCTTGCGCGTTCGCGACCGAAGTCCCCAGTAATATATCCCTTTCGGATTCTAATAATCTCACTTCCATTCCTTTGAAATCATCACATTATTCACAGAATGGTCGAACGTCGAACAAACTTAATAAATGTGCAAAACCAAATTCGAAAGAAAGTAAACTGGGCGCGGAAACAGGAGTGCACCCAAGTTCACCTCAACCACGAAAAACGCGTCGACCAGTCTCGGTCACCTACGTGGAACCGAGAAGTTGCGGTGAATCCACCGAGACATTACTTAGTGTTGCACCTCAAGTGGCCAAGCTTGTGGAAAGCGCACTGCTTGTACGACCGGACGTTCAGGACTTGAAAGATGGAGAAATTCCCGCAATACCCAGACAACGTTCGTGCAGTAGAACACCAACTCCGATTTATACGCCACCACCAATCAAAACTACAGTTGTGTAAGTCGTCTTCTACACAATAATGAAAAGGTATGTGGGTGGATATGATGCGAGTAAGAAATAAAGCTTGGCATTAGAATTTCCAGTCGGTTGTAAACGAGTCCGTGGCAACCGAAAAGTCGACTGACTACGATCCTTTCTGACAGGGCTTTGTCAGTGAACTATAAACACCTACGTAAAACGTAGCTGTCTCTGTAAAATGCCTGTCGTACTCTATGAAACGTATTTGTTTGAATACGCATGAATCGTTTTTTATGCGTTGTATTTGTGTATTTATGTAGGTATGTATGTGAATGTTGATTCCGCGCACGAAATCGGTTGAGACTGCCCTTCCGTTGCTAACCAAACGACTGAGAGAGGCGTAGAGCCCCCGATCAAATGCAATGAGCATCGAGACTATTTGGACACACAGCTCTAATAAATGATAATCAATCACTAACGGAAAAAATTATACAAACCTCGAATAGTGAGGTGCATCATTTACAACAGCCGTTCAAAGCACTTTCCGTATTGATGTGTGTCAGTAAGGAATAAGACAGCGTACAGCTGTGTCCGCAGGGTTGCCGAGGATAGTGTCAGAACATAAAGTCTTAAATAGTGCTCTGCTGACGTCATGATAGCCTATTCTCGAAATGATGTCCATAGAGAATGAGATTGATGTGGTCAGGCTGTAAGTTCTCGACAAGGCTGCCCTTGCTACTCACCCTTGGCTGCAGCCCCGAAGCGAGCTGTAGTTCATGGCACGTCCCGTGTGCAATCGTTTTCCCGTGTAGTCACGAGATTTATCTAAATTAGAGTTATTTAGCACTTTTAAAAGGGGGGAGGAAAAAAACTGTGCGAATTATCCACTTTTTATGCAATATTCATTACAAGCATTACAAGCGTTACAGCAACTTTAAATGAACTCTGTCACAGTAGCAATGCTACCTCGATATAAGTAGTGTGTTACTGTATCTGGATGACAGGAAAAAATTACCCCGGAAACACATGACTGGTTTTGCAATTGTCGCTGCTCATCAGATATGCGTACGCGGTACTCTTCCGCCCAATCCTCTCGTTGCCAGCATTGGCAAATAAAGACAGTGCTCGGTTGTATCAAAGGTCTGAATGGCCCTGATCACCGGAATTCAAAAAGGAATGCGGTCTAAGGTTAGCTCGAGCATAGGATGGAGTTGGTATTGGTAACTCGCTCATGAAAGGAACCAATCAAAACGAAGGAAACTGTGGCGTACAAGAGACTAACGGGGGTGGGGGGTGGCAGAGAACAGTTTTTTGAGAACTGTCAACCAAACTGTGTGCGTGCGTGGGTGCACCTGTGTGTAGCAAGTGACGAACTAATGGCCAAGCTCGGCGATTACAAGCTGCTGGAAACGACCACGAACCTGAGCTAGGTCCAGCATCAATTTTCAAAAACATTAAGGAAAGCAATCTGCTTTTGGCCTGAATCTTGGGACGCCTACCTTAGTACGTCTGAGTAGTTCCAGTCCTCGTCGTTTGATTGCATCCTTGAGGTCAGATGACACTAATCGAGGACGGGGCAGATGCCGATTACATCATACTTCTGCAACACATGATTACCTGAAAGCAGCAGTGTTCTTCTTTAAGGACAAATTCGAAGTGTGCGAAAAGTGTATAGTAATGCAAGCGCATCCTAAAAGTGTCGAAGCTGGGAGAACATCTTGATTGTTAGACGACTTTCATCATCTTACTCATCACTCGTGATAGTCAGTAGTGACGAAATGTGTACTTCGGAAGCGTCAGCGGCTGACGGAAAGAGTAACTGGCTGTCCGTAGTGCGGAACTATTTGTGGTACCAAACTCCTAACAAGAGGCTACCCTTTGCAACGTTGTTCACTCACTTCAATCGCGAAAGGCTAAACTGTTAGGTTGACGTGTAGGTTATTACCAATTACCAAAGTCCGTTCTTTTCAATCGAAAGTTCTTGGCTAACTGAATTTGATTATATGGTTCGATCCACAACCGTTTGTTTTGAAATTTTCTGATGATTGAATATTTGCCTACTTGTTCAATTGTACAGCTCTTCTGGCAAATCATCCACTTCACGTGGTTTTATTTCCCCCCAATCGATACAACGAGAGGAGGAATGTTCATTCTCTTCATACCATGGTGACGAGATCAGTGCCCAGATGAAATTCATTCAGGAACAGCTCTGTTTGCAATCCGTGTCTGATCCGATCGATTTGGCGGAGAGCCCGACTTCACCGTGTAGCGCGTCAACCAGTCCCATTACGGGCGCCTCGATCAACAAAATGTCGGTTGATCCCAGAGTATATCGTGACAAGATCGAGGCTACTTACAGTGCTGATGACCGAGCACGCCCAAAAAGTCGATTAAATTCGGGAGCTGCCCAAAAACCGGATCATAACTGTGGTGATTTGGAAGGTGGGAGCACTAGCGGAACAATCTGGACTCAGGCACAAAGCTGGTCTGTGGATCCAAATAATGACAATGACCTATCAAACCTGGTAAAACCAGAGATTCCTTTCTGTGTAGAAGAGGTTCACAGGTAAGTGCTAGCCAGGGAGGATAAGTTGTATCAGAATATTATATTCTAGGACTGTATACGTTACCACACCTGACCTACTGGGAAATTATGTGACTCTCCACTCCAAGTTTCAGAGCCTAGTTGCCTATTATCCCTAAACGTGCAGTAGGCCTTCGTGTTTATGAGGTACATATCCCTTCCTATGCATATATGCGCAGGCACGTAATAGAAAATTCAAATATACGATAGTATAAAAGAAGGTCTTGTATTCATTTTCGAAAGATCTGTTTTACTAGCAAACACTAGCACAGTGAGAAAGATAAATTGCCAACAACCAGAAATCAATGTGATCTCGAGTCACGCGACATAAGGGACATACAAACTTTTCATATGTGTGATCAGTTTGACAATGATTTATTTAAGTACCAGACACTTTGGAGCACGGTATGGAACAACCAGCTACGGTCCGGCAATTAATAACGACTCCATCGTCGTGCGAAGATCTTATCATTCAATCTCGTTCAATCAAATGCTAGAAGAACATTCTTTAACTATCTTAAGGAATGAATGACTTATCGTACAGTATATGTTAACGGAGAATCAACAGTTCGTGCTCTACAATGATTTTTCACCCCAAAAGACGCATTCAAAGTGAAAATACGAAGCCCTTCTGCGTGGCCCCGTAGCTCATTTGGTACAGCAGATGCGGCAATAAAGCGAGAGTGTCAACCATGCGTGGTTTCAAATCCAGCCGGGGACAACGACCTTTAACATGGGGGTCAACTTCAAAACAAAATTTTCAGAATACAGTTGAAATTCTCGGTGAAAACATAGCTCTATGATAACACGTCGTAATGAAGGATAAAGGTGTGGCCGAATTCAAACTAACATTCGAGGTGAGTAATCGGCAGTTCTAGAAGGGAAAAATTGTCACCTGGGGGTCCGAAGTTAAAGCACGGCCAAATTCGAAATTGCCGACCACTCAGAACAGAGAATGGCAGGACCGACCGATGAAGTTTCTAATTACGAAATAGTCCAATACTGAGCCCGACTACTGACCAATAGTCAGTAGCAAAACACGGTAGGCAGGATAAAACGAAAGACGTACGACGACAACAATACTCAACTGAAAACCCATGGAGGGCACTGAATAAATTGTCGATTGTAAGTCAATCCGCTGCCCGACATCTCCACAGTGGTGTACACAGTTTTGCACATTGATTAGCGCTACGTGTATCCCGGACCATTGAGTCTACACTTTCATTTCACATCTACAGTACTTCTGTTTTTCCGTCAAAAGTAGACAGTCTTCTGATAATGCTCTGTGGGTAGATGATAACAGAATCATACGTGCCTGATAGAATCATAGCTTTATAGTAATCTGATGCCACCACCAATCCAATAAAGCTAGAGTTAGGTGCAATATATACGGAGAAATAGTTTAGTTTTTGAACCAGTCGTGTGATTTGGATGATTTATTTTGGTTTAGGGATTCGTTGTTCATATATCTCCAAACAGAATTCATCTGCATTCAGCTACCTTATAGTCTAAATTTACCAATTCAAAAATAGACCAAAAAGGTTTGGAAGCTTTAGTCACCTGAACCAATCGTATGGAACTATTTCACTTGCTGGCTGGGTTGTGCGTGATCCGCTTACCTGTTTGATGGAGATCTTATGCGAGATAATCAAATTGTAGAGTCGATCAGCAGCTCATGCTCAATCAGAATAACATTTTTGACCAATTCGTATCGGGAGACAGAATCGACAACTGTAGCGTCTGAGAAAAAAAACACAAGCTCACAAGCATGCTATCAGTAGTGCCCAAAATAAGGCGAGATTTCGTTCCAAGTAAGATTTTAAAGGCATACTATTGCTGATCAGCTGGCACGGATTACGATCTTGAGCTGCAATGTTTCCGCCGTTTCGTACTCATACTTTTGTTGTTACACATTCATTTCGCACCATGTTTCGGTGAAAATGAGATTTGCACCTATATTTTTGTTCGCTTCAAAAATTCCCCTAAGGCCTATTTTTGGGGGTGGCTCATTCTTCAGAAATACATTTCTCTAGTTACTGTTATGTTATTTTATTCTGGGATATCGTCATAAACCTCCAAGTCCTTAACCTGGGACTGTATTTCTTGCCATACAATTTCGTGTAGAACTGTTGTCCTCAGTCTGCCGTGTGCAGTAATAAAGCTTCCTTTGCTTTTTACCCTAATCTTCGTTTTAGGGCCACTCGGAGATCAAGTTATTTATTTACTTCATAAATCCTGGGAGGTTTTCGACAGTTTCTTTCTTGTAACCGACAGAATAGATGTTTTTTCTTTTCGCACTCATATTATATTTTTGTTTAGCTGACCGTCCTTTGGACTCCATTTTTCACGCACAAACCTCAGGTCATCCCACCAACCTGCACTCGAAAGCACCAGACTCGAGTTTCACTCTTGTTAAAGCTCATCAGTGGTGCATATACTCAGCCTTCCAAAGGACGGTCAGCTAAATAAATATTCATCAATCCCACACACTACTCGCAAGTAATTGCATCGCAAAAATGCGATGCAGGTTTAAAATGGGGGGATGTGCACCCCGTCCTGTGGAGAAGACCTGAGTTGGTGGGAGGAATTCGCTTGGAGTTAACGGGGCATGTACCGTGTCTCCATTCGAAGCTGTCGGGCACCTCTGGCTGTTATATAGGTCGACATCTGAACAAGCTTACCTTGGCGATTCGGATCGGCCCGGACGGGAGCGGGGTGGCCCAGTGGTGGAGCAGTGGTAACATACGCCTTCGAGGTGAAAGGGTCCGTGTTCAAACCCTGGGTGTGGCGGAGGATATGCTCTAACAAGAGTGAAACTCGAGTCAGGTGCTCCCGAGTGCAGGTTGGTCGGATGACCTGAGGTTTGTGCGTGAAAAATGGAGTCCCAAAGAAGGTCAGCTGAAAAAACATTCATCAATCCCACATACTACTCGCGAGTAGTTGAGTGATATTTATATTGTATTGTTAACAAACACAGAGGCGAAGAGAAATGTGCCCGACTCAAAAATCCTACCTCTTCGTTTCACCGTTTTGACTTCACAATGCTCGTCGGTATGTGTTCCGCATCATTGAATAGCATGGAAACCGATGGTCTCAACCAAAGCTTACTTTCGGCGTGAGGTCTATCCTGAAAATATGCTGGAAAATCCCACGAGGGTTTACTATTTGGGTGAGTCTTATTAGCGGGGAAACACGGTAGACTTGTTTTTTGAAAAGCTGGACCAAATGATGAACTGGTAATTGTCCTTGTAATTCATTTTGAATTTCACATACTGTTCCCCAATAGCTCCGAACAATGCCGCTTTAACCAAACCGACGGATTGGTCCAGTCAAAACCGACCTGTTTGTTGATACGGGATGATCAAGAAAAGACTACCCAAAACCACCCAAAATCCCAGAACGTTCGACGTGAATCAACAGCCACAGGTATTCATACTGGTCGGAATAACAATGCCTCGTGTATAGGTGAGTTATGGAATTACACACCAGTACGTGAAGTAACAGGTGCTTGAACATGACGAGAATACTGTCTAATCAGAGCTGAGGCCGTTGGTTCACGACCAAAAGCCTAATCTAAACAGGTTCAGGTGTTTGCGTATGCCCACAGACAGGCATCCTCAGCGGTCTTTTTTTTTTAGGCAGGTAGTGGCTGGAGGGTCGTTTTAAGGCAGTAGTCAGCAATCAGGTGTGAAAACCCAAGGCAGTACATACAATCAGTGTAGTTAGTAGATTATATTTTACATAAGATGAGACTCATCATACAATGTGAGTGTTTAAATCACAACGGAAATCCATGGGAGCACTGTACAGCTGCTTCATCCTTGTTAGGAATCATCAGCAGTGCATATCCAAAGAGCCCCAATTGGGACTCGAACCCGGGTTTGGACAACTGGGGGTAGACACCTTAATAACGAGGATATCCGGGCTGACTCTGAATGGTTTGTTGTACTTATGCACTATGGGATACAGCGCCCTTCCGACACCGAAGTTAAATGTTAACTGAGCATTTCACGCACAACGATCAACTCCAATGATTGATGACTTCGCTGTGGGACCTAATAACAACTAAGGTATTCCGTTAAACAACCTACTGAGACTAACCTCTAAATGAATGTGAGTAGTAGGAGACTATATTTCGCCTAATGTGATGCGTCGTACGACTAGGACGACGAAATCGCCAGTGAAAACCCCGGAAGCATTGTATAACCGTTTCTTTTTTTGTTGAGAATCATCAGTGTCCTGCTCAAAGTCTCATTGAATATTCCAACCCGTTTTGTGAGTCAGGACATTCGGGGTAGTTCTCAAGAGCCGACATATGAAACGTTAAAAGCTCTCTCAGGGGTTGATTTCACAATACAAGTACCCTCAAGTAGGACGATTTAATTGACAAAGATGGCAGTTGGTAATGACCCACACAGTTCGTATATTGGCTCAACTTAGTCGTTTCCAAGGTGATTCCCCATGCAGACAAAGAAAAGGTACTTCATATAGTCTTCATGAAAACTAACCAGTGATGGCCAACTCGGATGGCCTAGTGAAAACACGTGTTATTCACAGTAATTCACCTCGAATTCGGGTCTTTTATTTTTTGCACTTGTTAGATCTACACTGCTCTGATAATTCCCAAACAGCCGAAGGGAACAGCTACACCCGTTTTTCCATGATTTTTAATGGTACATTTAGCGTTCATAAAGCATGCCGAATCACTCTATAAACAATAGGAACCACTTATTGCTGAAATTGATCATATCTGTTTTCTGGGTTGAGGTTCACTGAGTGGCTGGAGATATCACTTGGCGCGGTTAAGTATTGCGGTCAGTGTAATGCTTGCTTTCGAACTGCTCATTCGGTAATATGATATCCACCAATGTCTTTTTTGCCGTTTGTCTAGCTTTTACGCTTTGATTTATATCTCTTTCTACTTGGTACTTAAGTAGTGATTAGGACCGGAACGCAAAAGTGGATGTATACTGGTCAAAATAACGGGACTCAGACTACTTGAGATGAGATGAGATACAACTCAGCGCCCCTTTTTAGCACTTCAGTTCAGTTCATTCAACCACGAACCTTGCACTTCTGTGCTCTGGTTTCGGTTGCTACCTTCCAGCATTCTTGAGTCAAAGGCAAAAAGAAAAGAAGCATGAGGTGAAAAGATCCCAAAAATCAGAGTAATAAGCCGAAATCACGTAGACAAAGTGAGAGTCCGAATGGAACTACGCCAGTGCCACCATACTTGGCCATATCACTTATTCTCTCTAACCATTTGGTAGGCGGGTCATGTAGACCACAACCCGGAAGTCTAACAGGTCCTACTTGGCTCAGCCCATTGGTCGAGATTTTCATACCATTCAGCCGCGTTATAGAATGACCACCTCGACCTGCCTTGCAGCTGTTACCTGCCCCGGAAAACAGCATACGCCTTGGAAGCCTTTTGGTGGGCAAGTGTAACGCATGTCCCAGTCACCTTAATCTGTTTAGATTCAGTACTTGATCCAGTGAGTCATCAGTGGTTCCCAACACCCTAAGTCTGATCTCAGCATTGCTGATACGGTGTTCCCACCATACTCGGGCAATCCTACGGAGAAATCGGCGCTCAAATGCCGACAGAATCCCCTTATCTTCTACTCCTAATGGCCATGTTTCTGAGCCTAATAGAAGAAAAGATCCAACCGCTGCATTGCACACTCTACCCCCAATAGACAATCGGATGTCACACAGGCACCACAGACGACTGAGGTCGGCAAAAGCCATACGCGCCTTCCGTATACGCGATGACACTTCTTCCGATATCTTTCCATCTGATGAGATGAAACTGCCTAGATAAAAAAACTTATCCACTTCAGTTAGAGCTTATCTGCCAGGAAGACGGTAGGTGTTGAGGCAACCAAGTCCTGCAGCAGCATTTTACATTTGAAGGTGCAAAACATATCCCAAACATTGCTACACTGTTGTTAGGCTATCTAAGAAAAATTGCAACTTACCTGGACCACCACTCAGACGAATAATATCGTCCGCATATTCCAAGGCAGACAGTTTACTGCCTGAGCAAAGATCCATACCACTATTCTCAGGCAAGGATAGGGCTAACTCAAGAGGGAGGACAAAAGAGAGCAACCTTGACGAAGACCAATTTCCTTGGTAAACTCGGGTGAAGGATAGCCGTAAGCACGAAGTCCGCTATGGCTGTCTGCATACAAGCATTGGAAAAGAGAAATCAATTTCTTTGGCAAACTCTTCAATGAGAGACAGTGCCAGAGAACTGTTCGCTCGACTGAATCGAACGCCACTTTCAGATCAAGGAAGACAGATTGTAGGCCCATGAAAGATGTGCTTATGGTCCAATATTTGTCGAAGATTTAAGATGTGACCAATACAATCCCGACCCGGTCTGAAACCGGCTTGGTTCTCACTAGTATACCTGTCACGCGCGATGGAAAATCAGTAAAGAATAAGCCCGGTGAGCAGCTTAGACGCGATACTTACCAAGCTAATTCTTCTGTAGTTTTCACAGGAGAACCCGTCACCTTTCTTGTAAATGGGCACAATCATCGACCCACATCATTCCCCGGGAATAGGCTTACTATCCTAGATTGCCCGGAGGAGTTTTTTACCGCCGAAACCAAAACTTTGACTCCATCCTTGAAAAAAATGGAGACAACCCATCCCGTCCAGCGGCTTTTTATCTTTTCAAGTAACCTATCTCCCGCATAACCATTTCTGGTGGAGGTGTGATATCCACCTGCGTTGTTTCCCTGGTAGGTACATTTGGAAGGTCCACCGTGGAAGTGGACCAAATGAATTTTTCCATAAAGTGGTCCGCCGAACAATCCAGACGCCATCCCTGAGAGTGAATCAGTGGACCGTCGGATCCTTGATTAACTCACTTACTTCAGGCTTCCGTGGACCGGTACCTCTAATCAAACGGTGAAGATTGCGAACTTTGCCGATGGACACAGTCTTTTCCATTTCCTTACATTTCGCAATCCACCACCGCTCACGGTCATTTCTCAGGCCCTTAGTCAGTTCACGTCTCAGGGATTTGTGCACTTCACTGAATGTGGCATCGGGAGGGACGGATCTGCGAGCATCCAACAGAGCAACTGATTTCGAAGATATTCGTCGTTTGGGAGGCCTACTTGAACCGGAGTCTTGTATGGCATCGTAAGTGGCATACTATGCTTCGTTGATCTGCTGTCAGCGTTCATCTGGGTCTTGGACATCAGTCTGCATCGATAGTCGTGTGAACAGCACTACCTGAAAAGCAGATCGTCGGTTGTCATTTAGAAGCAACTGCGCTGGATGGGTGGCATTTACGTAGATGTGACCACGGACGAGACGTAAGCGGAAGCGAGCACGTACCAAAGCATGATTTCAGTCCACAAGTGTAGACCAAAATGGACAATAATCTTCAAGTGGTCCACTCCAGCTGTGACCAATGAAACTGTGGTCAGTCTGAGTCCAACATTGTGAAGACGCAGGAGGACACCATGTCAGTCTATGCCACTTCTTATGGCAGGAGTTCGTACTGGCCATGAACAATCTGTGGTCAAAGCACGGCTGATGAGATGATCGCCGTTATCAGTGAGATCGGCCGGGATATCAAATTGGCCTCCAATGTGCCTTTCGAAAGGTCCCAGATGGGCGATTCGGAGGTTGAAATCCCCAGCGGTAACCATCACGCCCGTTGGAAGCGCTTTGAAGATATTGAGACGAATTGTGGTAGAATTTGTCCTTGGTCTCAGAGTAACTGTTGTCAGCCGGGGCATACACAGACACGACGAACAAGGATCGATGCTTCAGTTTGTTGTTGTTGACACGCACAAAACGTCCCAACCAAACTGGACAGAAACGACTGTCGACTGGGATCCAGTCGAGCAGTGCACCCTCAGCTCTCACGCTCAAGGCAATCCCAAGGCCGGCCTGACCACGAGCACTAGAAACCGGATCATCCGACATGCGAAGAGTGAAGCGAGAGATAATTGATGCTTTGACTTTTTGGAAACAGCATACATCTATTTTGAAAGTGTTAGGAGTTCTAGCGAGGACAGCCTGTTGCCCTGTCTGACGTAGCGTCCGGACGTTTAAGGCAGCCAAGGGAAGTGAACTTTTGGGCCCAGGTAATGCATTCGATTTATGTCCGACTCCTGAACTATTGCTTTCTTCAGAACCGAAGTTACCTGTAGAGTTTTCTGTCGATCTTAGATACAGGGAAGGAAATCGGTAAGACCATTTTCAGGATAGATGTTAGAGGTTTCTAGGAAAGTCACTTTCCGCTGCTGCGAACACCGCAGAAAGGGTTTCTCTTTGAAAACTCAAACCGGATCCTTCGACTCAAAAGTCTCAACCACAAGGGAGTAGAACGTTAACCCAGCACAGGAACGTGACCGAAGAACCCATGAAGGAACTTCTTCTGGTCTGTCACGTGCGACCTGATGGTTACAAGCATTCTGTATTGTTTTCGCTGGTGCTTCGTCATCGATCCCCCTTTCGAATTCAGTCCTTAGTCCCATGCACCCAATGGAGCTGGTGGAACGTGGACGGGATAGCATCCTTTGGGCTGAGGGCTGCCAAGCTTAGGTGGGCGATAGCTGCGCAATCAAGTGCGATGACTTCTCCCATCGTCGAGAGGAACCCCAGGTGCTCCACTCCTACGTCCATCTAGTGGAGGTTTTTAGACCGGTAAGCAGTTTCTGTCCGTGTTTATTCACTGGAATATCCTCTCCGAGGGCATAGTCGTTAAAACCAGATGTTGCCCCTCAACTGGTTTTGAGACTGGACTTCGTCTGACCTCTATCCATCGACCTGTCAGGCATGATGACATCTCCGGCTTAAGGAAGCCATCCTGTATAGCTTTTTGGGTCACGAAGACACGCAAGCCATCACACCACGCCAAGGTGCACTCTCGTCGTGATGCATTTTAAACAGTGATATTTGCAAATCGTGATTTTTTCGTAAGAGACGTTACTACGTTTTTATGCCTACCAGCTATCACATGCACGAACGGTTTTTATGTATCATCTGATTCTCCATGCGGTATCAACACTCGACTGAGCACTACAAACCAGAAAACCCGTGTAATGCTGATTTATTCGGTTTATTAAGTAATATCCATCAGTTCACTGGCCTCCAACCAATAATCGAACCCGAGGTGAACGATTGTGATTTGAATACCTAACCACCACACTGACCGTCTGTCTGTCCTTGAATTGCGTGACATCACCACGACAAAATATGAAACACCCGTAGGGGGTTTCCGTGGTCTTCAATGCTGAGTTGAGCGTCGATACTGAACGATGAATTGGATCATACATAAAAAAATTATTTTTGCATGGGATTACAACACGTTCAGAAAGCAACAACGATAAGCAAAGATGTAGGCTTGTATTTGAGTGGCGCCTTGACTGCTGTGCGTAATACTTTTTCAGGGAAGGTCTATGAACAGACGATTCTGGGATAACAATCTCAAGTCATTGAATTTCATATGATGCGCACACAAAAGCCGCCATGTACACTGGCACACACACACATTATTATTATTATTATTATTATTATTATTATTATTATTATTATTATTATTATTATTATTGTTGTTGTTATTATCATGATCTAACTGGTTAGAAAACCTCTGCATTTTCGGTGGTATCTGTTCTGTTCCGTCCCACTAACTCTAGTTCTGCCTCAGAATCAATTTTCGTTTTATCGGTAAAGAATACATTGTTTATATAAGGTATGCGCTCCTCATAACTGAAACCGTGCATAAAAGCTTATTGGCCTACTGACAGACCTAAACGGCCCTTATGGCTGGTTTATCTGGCTGCCCCCGGATTGATTGATTTGGCTGTGGTCGAATGTTAACCGCTGGTTGATTCATTATTCGCCTGACTCGCCCTGATCTGGTCAGCCGATCACGTGCTGTCTGCTTCATTGAACCGAGCCGTCTATTAGAAACGAGCTGGGTGCATTCCCTCACATATCCATTTCAAGAACTCTTGTAAATGTCCCGTTAGACACACTGACATATTCTCAACGGAAAAACATCTTATTTCCTTTTTCACTTTCTCTACTGTCATTCGTAAACGAACCAGCTGAAAATACCGTCATCCCCGCTTCACTTGAGTCCCCCGGCAATTCTCACGCTTCAGTGCAGGAAGAAGTGGCGCAAAAGATGTTACTTAAATGGGTCAACAGTGTCCTACAAACGCAACATTCGATATCCAAAATCAAAGTGAAAAATCCAGGCAGGTGAGAATCTCTCAGTTTTTATACCCCTCGTTCAAGTTCTGTTTTTGGTTAGAAAAGTCAGTCTCAGTTTTCGGTTCATTCAACCACTAACCTCGCACTTCTGTGCTCTGGTTTCGGTTACTATCTCAGAGCATGGTCGAGTAAAGGACAAAAAGAATGGGAGTAAAAAGTGAAAAAGATCCCGGAAGGTCAAAGTAATAAGCCAGAATCACGCAGACGAAGAACGAGTTCGAATGCAACTACGCCACTGGTGGCGACACCCAGCTATATCGCCTAATGTCTCCATCCATGTGGTAGGCAGGTCACGTGAACCACAACCCGGACGTCTAACACGTCCTACCAGGCCAAGTTCACTGGTCAAGATTTTTATACCTTTTAGACCATGTCATAGACTGACCACCTCAACCTATCTTCCAATTATTATCTGCCTTGGAGAACAGCGTAAGCCGAGGAATTCTATCGGTGGGGATGAGTAGCACATGTCTAGCCACCTTAACCTTGACTGATTTCCTAAAACCACTTTTTCAAACGTGTAGAGTGGCGAAAAATGCGGACCCATTGCTGATTTGTTGCTAGTTTTGGCACTCAATATCTGTGGCTGATTTTATCCCCAAAACACTGCAAGTAAAACAGTGTCAATACCATACACTGCTTTTAGCGTTCGCTGTCAAAAAAAATCGTTTGTGCAGCTTCAAGTTTGTTAGTTTTTGAAGAAAATAAAGATTTTTTCAGAGAGTCAAATGCACTTCCAACAGGATAAAGTTGAGGCATCGAGCCCTTCCGGTACAATGGATAAGTGCAGATAAAAGACATGGAGCCTACTGATTTACTAGTGTTTGAAATATCCGGCAACAACGTTAGCCTCAGACACTGTTGATGACTACAAGACAGATGGATGAACACCGAATGCATAACACCAAGTTGAACACATACTTTGAAACACTAGTGTATGTGCACGCAGACAAGATTTTGTCTACTGATCGATACGAGTTTGCTGAGATCTAAATACTGTTGGTTCTTGTGACTTTTATTCGCGTGGAAGGCTTCATCCGGATCAATCTGGCAACCAGAATCGATAATATGTTTTGCTATCCATGAGAATGGATTTAGTGTAGTCCCCTGTTATCTTTCAAGGTGAACTTTAGATGACCTTTTCGAATGATGTTCGACCCGGTTGAGGAGGTTTAGAGAAGACGTAGAAGAGCCTCCACTGGATACGCCTGACGACAGTCATAAATTGTGGTGTGGAGGGGTGTATATACTACTTGGTAAGTAGTTGATTGCTGAAACGCAACTATGGACAGTTGTGGATCATCACACGCCGCTATGTCCAAGGGAATAAAAGCAATGAAATAAACGACAGCATGCAAACCACAGGACTACTCCTCAGTCTGGATGATGACTGTTTTCAAGCGGACAGGACAGCGACCTTGCAAACAACCGTGTTTGTAATTTTTGTTTGTTTTGTTGATGTCCGAACGAGCTGTGGCCAGAAACCGACTTTGTTGTTCCGTATTGTGGGGGTGATTCGGGTGTTTCCGTAGTGAACCGAGGTGGGTAGGTCTGAAGAAACGTAAGGCGATTAATAAGTTATTTTTGCGCGCAACACGACAATCAAGCATGCATGTGTATGAAGACCAGGATAGGCAGGAGACCATCGAATGACCCGGCTGGGGCATCGAGTTGATGGAACGAATATGAACCAAATCAAATTTCAAATGGGAAAAGAAAGAATGGTGTTTGTGGGAGATCACGAGAAGAGAGGTTTTAGTCGAATTAGAGAGAACGCGATTTTCGGAGCCTTAGTTGAAGCTACGTGAAATGTCAGAACTGAACGATGTAGTGAGGGGACAACAATTCAGGTCCACGTTGGTGGTGGTTGCACTAAAGGTGAAATACGAAATGGAGACGCGTAGATTGGCATCATCGGTAAGAAGATGAATGGTTTCGGAAGTAGTGGATAAAAGGTTACTAATGAAAAGCAGAAAGAGAGTCGTTGAAAGAAACGAAGTGTAGAAAACACCAGCATTCACGGAGAGAAGCTTTGATTTTACCCAATTGACTCGGACATCAATGGTTCTGCTACTAAAAAAAATCGATGACGACAAAACAACAGACGAAAGAAACGCAAAAGTGCACAGCTTTGATAATGCACTATTGAGCCAGACATGGTCGAAGACTCTGGATAGTTATAGCGAAACCAAGTGTGTTCCCCTGTGATTAACAAGCGCTGCTGACCAGGAGTGCGAGATGCGAGTTCGAAGATCATCCGTGGGTCAACTAGGCCGGAATTGGTTTTGACGGTCAATTAGCAGTCATTCACGTTCTGGAAACGGTCGCAATTGGTCAGAATTTATGGTCTCCGTAACCTGAAATGACAGAATTTAGGGAAAAATAGGGTGGTAATTGTCGGGGTCGGAGCAGTCGCCGTGTTCGCAGCTTCCTCCAAGTGGGCAGGAAAGTCACCAGATTGGGGGTAGAAAAGCAGAAAAGATGATGTAAAATAAGAGCCAGTTCTGGGGTACAAATTTTCAAGAAGACTGACTGAAACATCGTTCGGATCAGGTGGGTTGTTTTAGCCGAATGATTATGAAGTGGGACAGCACTTTCTGGATGTAATACGGGGAATAAAACGGTGGCTAGAAATAGTGAATTCTAAACAGTGCCTCTTTTCACACCTTCAGACTGAGTTGATTTACTTGGATTTTAATCATCCAAAAGGAAAATTACCTCCTAACTGAAAACTTGAAATGTGTACTTGTTCATTTTCCAGACTCTATAGGAAGGGAACTGTCAAGAACTGTGTACACCTATCATTGGAAGTCAAGAAGTTTGTTGTAGTGGAAATGCCCATTCGAAAGCCTAATCTCAATAACTTGCCCTATAATTATTTCAGGCGGTTCTGTTTTAGTGTTTGGAAATTTTCCAAAAGTTTGTGCCAGATGTAAGAAGTCATTATTTTTCCACATTGCTCGAGGATGAGCAAAACATCTTACTTGATCTCGTCACTTCCTTCTTTTACCCAGTTGTCAGGATGTTTCATTTACCAGGGATAAAATCGCTGGATACTGAAACCAACTTATGTGCTACTGTTCTAGGATGAGTTTGGTTATTCACAATGATTTATCGGTGTTTGCTAATTTTTCTAACATCATTTTTGCCAGTGTATTTTATGAAGCCCCATAACTGTTTTGATTCCGGCTTCTAAGGCATGATTCGTACTCCATCAGGTGGCAGTCGACTTGTTATCATTAACATTGGTTTCTGATGTACTCGAACATCAAGGAATATGAAAGTAAAGCTGGTGGAGTTTATGAGTGGGTTATCAAATCGTCTCTGGTGGCAACGTCGTGGGAGTTAGCATATTTCTGAAAGACTCGGGAAGCTGGACAATGACAACATAGCTAGAACAGCAGATCTACTGGGCACCTACAAACAATTATTAACGACCTTCATCTTGAAGTACTGAAAACATCTGAGTGTCTAAAAATGACAGTCCAAGGGTCATGCAGAAGAGAAACAACTCCAGTTGCCGAGAAATGCAAACCTGCGAGCTGAGAAACAAACATAGCACTAGATCGATGAATCAAACACGTAACAGAACTACATCACTGTTGGTTAAGAGTTGGGTTGAATAGTCGTTTCGGGCGCACATTCATAAACAAGCATCTCACTTCGGGATCTTGGCAAGTTTGTTTGGCCATAGACAGTTTCATGGTGCCAATTTGATGAGTCATATTGGGTTCGTACACAGAACGCACAAATGCTGGAGAAAGCTGCCATAACACGAAACAAATAATGTAATTAGGAAGAGACGAATCACATTCAACAAAGAAACTCATCAAATCGCCTTCGTTTGGTGCAATGTGTGGCTATCTCGAGCTAGCATCTAATAAGTGAGCAGCGGCTGACCACTATTGTCATGGTAGCAATTAGTAGTATGACACTCAGTTGTTGCATCCCAATTGTTTGGATGAGCGTGAACACGAAACCCGAATGTGGCCGGCTGTCGTTCAGGCATTCCATGTGTCGTTGGCATTCGTGCGTGATTCATTCCGGTCCCGTTGGCCTTGCACTCGCTTGTGCAATGCCTGCCTATCCCACGTTCTACTTTGTTCCACTCCACCAGTCGCATGTGGCCAGCTGACTTTGATTCTTTGGTCCCGTACCATTGTCGCATAATCGTGGTTGCTCTCACCGCACTTTCGATCTCACGTACTGTGTACGGCTACTATCACACACGCATCCACGTACGCAAGCTCATCACTGTGACTTCATTCGTGCTATGGACGGCTTGCTCTAACCAATCAGACTTTGGCCCTGAACCATACGGGCTTGTTCATTCGTTGCTGCTGAGCGGTCCTGCTTGACCGCACCCGATCGCATGTACTGCTTGCGCTTACCTGAAGATGATTCACCTGTTTGTTTGTTTGTTTGTTTGCTCGCTTAGTTATTTGCTTACTGACGCGTCAGCAATCGGGTTTGTTGCGTTTTGTGTTCTCGGTTAATTGCGAACGCAACACCGATGAGCAGTCAGCAAGCAAGCAGGCAATTGCATAAGCAAGTACTCAGGGAAGGACGTGAGTAAGTGGGCGGAGTTACAGTCGGATCCACGATCGAGCCACGATTTCACTCGGCTAAGGCTAAGCATGATGAGCGGACACGTCGTAGGGTCGAGCAGTCAAAATTGGCATAACTGAAGCATGATTAAATATCAATTGCTGAACCAATCATTTCCCGTGATGAATATCAACTGGCATATGGCCACACGCGAAAGGAACCAACTGTATGCTTGGCTTTTTAAACCAGACACAGCTGATGTGGTTAATATCATATGTGAAAGCTTTACATGTGAATAATCTGGCATCAGCTGAGTCGCCGGTCGCAAAGTGCTATTGCGTCTTATAGGTACCAGTTCAGTTCAGTCCAGTTCGATTCCTAGCTCTCAGCAGGTACCACACTGAAAGATCATGTTGTGTGCGAAAAAGTAAGGGGACAGTTGTGAACAGAAAATGAGGTTGACAATGTGGGAAACATTGTTATATCCTGATATATCTTCGAACATACAATTACTGGGTCTCTTGAATGTCATCGACAAAACCTAACAAGTCCTGAATGGATGGCCAAGTCCGCCGAATAGGTTTTTCATACCAGTCCTCCGTATCATGAACTGACCAAGTTTACTTGTTTTCCGAACACAAATCACTTCAGAGAACGCCGAAGAATTCCATCCACGTACACGAGTATATATATATTCACCGAGAACCCGGTACAATGTTTAGAGACGTGGTGCCATGCAAAACCATGAGTAGCCATAAATGTGAGGATTTCATGTAAGCGTGTGGGCTGGATACTACCCGGTTGCCCAGACCGAAGTAGAGGGTTGACTTAGGAGGCCCCACCCCGAGCCTTGGATCAGAACGCCTAACCTACAAGGCAGTAGGACGATATGGGGGTATCGTAGCCCTCTGGGGGTCGGTGACTGACTGCTCAGTTCATACGCCTTTCGGATGAGGCCGAACATCCTGGATGCCCAGTACACGAGTAAAGCGATTCCCAACCGCCACAACCTGCTGAGCTGTAGTATGAGAGAACTTGTGATCTGTTTCATGTACCCACCACTCCACACGTAACATCATCATTGTTGAGTCGGGGTTTTCCCCTCTCCCCCTCGTCCAGATACTAGGGACACTACAAAATATCAACCTACTGTGAGGCTGAATAAGTCCCTACTCTCTGGTTTCGTGTTTGTCTCACTTGGTTTGCTTGTTTAACCTTTACTTGTATAGTGAAAAGCAAGTGAACCAAAACGGTTGTTCTCAAATTCAGGAATACCAGGTAAAGATAGTTGCACGTACCCCAATATCATTTCTCGGCGAACTTTTCACCTGAGGTAGGGGGCTGCTAGAAAATGAGTACGGTTAGTCACTCCACGACTTGGAAAAAAGGTTTAAAATCCCTGACCAGTCGTCTGGGGGTTTGCTAGATTTCACAGAGGAGGTCCTAGAGAGGTTATGGATACTGGCGAACATGACTTGTTAGGTCACGATTAGTCGCATTCTTTTGTCAACACAATTTTTTCCCCAATTTAATTTGATATTTGTAATTACCTCATAATTGTCCTTTCACCTACTTGCATGTTATTTTGGTTTTTCGATTGATATTCTCACTGAGGAATATCAACCAGAGCTGTCGCGCCCAATGCATGGCTGAGGATTGTTCGAAGTCAACTAAAGTAAACAGTGTTTTTCTTTGGAATAATTTGTCCCAACTATTTCAGCGGCATCACAGTGTAAATTCATTTCTATTATCCAACTGTACAGAATATTTCCAAGAAAAAAATCACGGCCAATCTCGATCAGCAGCGAGAGATGTGACTTGCACGCATTACTGGAAAAATTGGATCATCAGTCCAGCGATGGAGATAACCACCTTGAAGCGAGTAACACTTTCACCTGGTTATTTCAAATGGACACAGTTCTCCCATTTCATACATACCCCATTATTTCATGTTATCCGTGATCAAGCAACCTTTATGTATTAATATCGTCATCATCATTTGTATAACCAGATATCTCGGAATTGACAAAACCATGTCCGACGTGAGTATTAGACTGCGTTTAATAGGCTCTCAGTCGATGAGCTTTCGGTCAACAGACCAGACAATTGCCAACAATCATCGACAGACATTGGCAGTCACTGTCAGTCATTGACTGTCATTGGCAGTGGACAGAAGTGGGTATTTTGTATTCACCCATAATTTGTGTGGAATTTGTCTCTCCCGGACCTCAGTAGGTTTGTCCCGTAACTTGCTAACCCCCTGTCGAAAATCAGAACCAAGTCGGGTCAATGCTGGGTAACAGACTTTTCAGATGTCTTACATATTCGAACTATATAGTTCAAAGTGACGGTTTTACATATCCTGTAGTGAAAAACAAAATAAATCATTACATCATATTACTCATCATGCAGTGTGAACGTTCAAATCATCGAAAACCATGGAAGCACTGAATAGCTGTTTCATCATTGCGTATAAGTGTGTATGAGTTCAGTAAGCCGTTCAGAGCTAGCCCAGACACGCTGGTGGTTAGGTGTTCGAGTCACAGTCATTCAACCCTTGTTCGCACCCCTGTGGGGACTCGGTGGATTTGCACAGCTGATGATTTCTAACAAAGATGAATCAGCTGTATAATGCTCCCATGGTTTTCAATGATGAGTTGAGCGTTTGTACTGCATGATGAATAATATATTCTGCAAATCTTACCTCCTATAACTTACAAAAGAGTTAACTGTGTAACGATACACAATGACATGCAAGGGATTCATAAGTGGCCGAGGTAAAGCCGACCGGGAAGACGTCCGATGCAGTAAGAACGTTCGATTAAATTAGTCAAGAACATTGGGTTGCACGATATATTCTGCAACACATCTGTGCATCCTTACTGGTGCATGATGTAATTATGGTGATCAGTTTTAGAGTCTGCTAAGTATCTAGACAGTCAACGTACACCATGTGCATGGTAATTCGGATATTCCTTTTTTGTCACTAGTGTATGGATACCAAGCTGGCCTCATTCGGGATACTTTCACAGAACAAAAGCTGATTAAATCAACATGCTAACGCGGAGAATGAAATGAGATCAAGTTCAGTTAGCGCCCTTGGTGGCAAACTGTCTGAATCACTGGCTTTACCACATTTAATCTTCATTAGTCCCTACATACTTCGAAGGAATAAATCACATGCAGTCTTCGTTTAACGTGAGAGTGGAGCAAACATATATTAATCCAGGTTAAATATCGATCAATCCCGCTGATTCACTTCGTTATCATCTAATTTTTTCGAACACTTATCTGTCTGACTTCAGTATTTACTTTGTGGTATTTGCATTAGCTTTCCTACTGAAAAGCATTTGAGTAGCATGCTAAGAATTTCGACCGCCCTAGCATTTTTGCCCGAGCTGTACCAAGAAACCCTATGTAACCGGGACATTGGGGTGATATTCGATCAGAATTTAGACGCACGCATTGATCTGTCCCCACAACAGTTGATAGTGTCACAGTAGCAGTGTGAGGGTAGGTGCTGTCCCATGGTCGATAGCCTGCAATGTCGCGTCAGCAATCAGCATGTCAACGCCTGTCCAGAATCCGGGTCAATGCTTGAACTGGCGCATCCGCGGCTGACAAGGTAGCGGATCGATAAGACGCGAACAGATTCTCGTTAAGTGACAGCTGGTCATGTGACCAATCAACGAATCAGAAGACAGGCCACATGATGCATGTATGAACCGGTTGTGTTGTATTGCAATTAATGATGTCATTGACTTTTTCGTTCCTATGTAAACTGTGTTTCGTGCTACTAAACTGAAGTAATTCGTGGGCGGTATGGATTTATCACTGTATTTAGTGAGATCGTTTGAAACAAGCAGTGCTCGTGAAACAAAGTCAGTTGGCCGTTGTAAATTAATTCAGGTTCGATAAACAAAACTCGGTTGAGTGAATTAATTCTGGTTCGGTATAAGGAGAATACGAAGCTAAATAAAAAAGAATGGACGGAACTCAGAAAGTTGTACCAATTTGTGCTCTTCAGTAGGTCGATTGTAATTTTTTCGGACATGAAATTATCACATTGTACTTCTGGATCTGGCGCCGACACATCAAGGGAATTTGAAACTTGGTGGGTACTGTACCAGTTCAACTTCAATCAGAGGTTTTGTAACTTTGGGTAAAGCCACCAATCACACCACTTTTCAAATACGGATACGTGATTGATTCGGTAGAGATCACTCCTCAACTGCCCGCGAAATCTCTATCCAGTCAAGATCGAGATTTGCGGTAATGGCCTCCGTCAAAAATGGTACGGTAACTGGCGCTCCCCACTATAATCATCACAACTTCACTTGTTGCCCTTTGACCGCATGTATCTAGGTTTGATGAATGTACTCCGATGAAGCACTGGGAACTTCGATCGGTGACGTCCACTTTCTCGTTTCTTTATGGATTCGACCAATTTCTTTTTTAAATTAGAATGTCGAGTTTGTTTTCCGTTGTTCCTCGTTTGTCTTAACCTCAAGTATTTAGTTTCGTTACTGCTAGTGGGCCGTATTTGTGGTTTAGTTTTCTCGTGTTTAGGCCACTTTATAAAAAGAAGAGTACAAAGCTTCTCCGAAAAAAGCGTGGTGACTTTGTAGACAAATTTTGTCTTACAAATGGATAATCCTTGTGACAGATAAGTTTGCATTGCAAATACCTGGCATTGAGTAACAAACTATAGATAGGAAATTCAAATCAAAAATGCGGAGGACTTCATTGATCCGGAAATTTAATTGCACTGAGGAATATTGAGGTTCTTACATCTGGATGTGGTCAGTCTTCATCCATTGGACTGTGACCCGAATTTCGACAGGCCCTAATCGTGTCTAGTGTCAATGGTCAGCTTTTTCATTCCCTTGTGCCCAGTTGTGACCTAACCACTGTGACGTGTCTTGCAGCCTTGCCTGCAGAGAGCAAACCACACAGAACAAGGTAGCCAATGTGTAAGCCTAAACAAAACGTGTCTAGCTGCGCAGCACGATGACCTGGATTATAAGACGGTCATTCACAGTGAACACCACCTGGTGGTCTTTATCACTATCCTTAGGGTGCTACCACCAAAGGCATCGATTGTCAACTGCAAAATACACTGATTTTCTTCCGTGTGGAACCACCGTGTTTCGCTGCGATATCGAAAGCAGTTTGATTGTTTATACTTGTACAGGATCGTCGTCCCGTAACTGAGTGACTCGCAGATAAACGAACCCCAAGTCCCAAGGCAGAGAACACAAGCCGGCTTTACTACGTGTACTGTAGGCCGAATTACCAAGAAATGGCAATAGCCTATCTCAAATTGTGGGCGAACCGATTACAGAGTCAAAACAGCCAGGCAACAATAGACAGGAAACGTTCGAAACGGCAAAGCAGGAGTGGATCAAGTGGTTTAAAAACAGAGTCATTATTTGTGGAAAGCATTTTGACCAATGAACGGTCAATAGAGAAGTAATTAACCGAACGAACACACACGAGCGTGGTGAATAACAAACGGAATAGCACGACTATAAGGAAGTGCATGATCATAGAGTAATTGCCAAGTTCAGTCATTCACACAGATAAGGCAGACAGAGAGGAAGATAATTACGTCCAAAAGTTTGGGCCCTGTCAAGTTACGCAGGCAATTATGACAATAACAGAACGGGTCATGGATACCAGTGGGTCATTCCAAAACCGGAGAGAAAGGTTAAATAAACGATAAAATCTGTTTAGAATCAAAGTTCACTATGAACAGATAGGGTAAACGATTAGACCCATGACAATTAGGGTCTATCAACACTCGTCATGGAAACAAGGCTACATTTGGATGATGCAATGGGATCGAGCAAACAAATTATCACGCGGGCTTCGAAGCGAGATCTGGTGGTCGGTGTGGCGACTAGTGGCATAAGCACATGGGTAACAAAAGAACTGTTTGGTTAGTACAAGATAAAATGTGTGATAGGTAGCCATGGGAGCTGGCCGAAGGTCAAATTGATGGTGGGGCGAAGACACAGCACCGGTGAGCCTGGTTATTTATTTGCCCACACAAATGCAACGGAAATTGATTAACCGTTCAGTTTTGGTGTTTTTGCGCTAATACTTTGGATCAAACTTGTGAGCAACGCTAAGACTTTGTATGTGTACTGTACTGGCCTGAGGAGAAGTACCGAAACGACAGATCTGTGTTCGCCATGTTACGTTTTCTAAATTCAAACAATGGAAATATTTCACTTTAACTGATAGTCGTTTCTGCTGTTCACTATCTGCCGCAACTACCGAGGTGCTTTGGGTTTCCTATAGCCGCTGAGTGATCCACAAAATAGCTGGTTGTAGGCACAATATCCCTCCAATCGTTCATGACCTTTTTCGCACACGACACACTTTCATATCTTACGTTTATGAATACCACGTTGTTTTTGTGGTACCATTTGGTAAGACAACTGAATCAAGCTTCACTCTTCCCGGAGAGGATAATGACACCACTTCCGGACGGGCTGGATACGTGCCCGAACTCTTCAGCTCACATTATTGGTAACTCATTTTTATGTTTCTTATCTATGGATGTAACTTGCTGGTCGTGCGTATTAGGAGTGTGAATACTGTACTTTTATCGGTGAACCTCGGTGTACTTTGATCTCTCAGTCATAAGCTGAGTTGTTTCGATGGTGGATTCAACGATGCTTTTCATGCAACTATAATTCCAGTGCGAACTGAGTTACGCCCCCAAGTTACCCTCAGTAGTACATTGTAACTGGTGATTATGAAAAACTGTATCATTTTTACCTGGATTATATTAAAATCATGTCGGTTGTTATGTGGCAAGCAAAACAATCAACTCCGTCACAAAGGTCTCCACTATTTGTCAGTCAATTTGTTCTGTCACTTTTAGGATTGACCTTTGAGAGATTATCTCCGTGATCAATCTTTTCTACGTCATTCTTCTCGGTATCTTATTTAGAATTATGCAATGATTGCCAATCGAATTGCACTTGGCCTGACCACCAGTGACTGTCTGTCTCAGCTGATCCACTTACGAGTGATCCATCTGACGCGGTGCAGATTGTCTTCTGACTTCTTGAACAACCTTGATCCACTGCCATATTTGGAGTGGCTCGACTTGAGCGTAAGTGTACGGTTGATGACGTGATTATTATTATTACACAAAGAAAGCACAAGTGAGGAGAAACTATGTGCCAAAAATGATAATTCCCCAGAGTACAAAACTGAATGTTTGTCTTGCTGTTGTTTCGGAATGCTCCGCAGATGACGGTATTTATTGATCAAACCATGATCCCTTTTGCATCATTCGCTTTGACTTGGTCCCGGAGACAAATTTATTTGTTTTGTTGTGCCAGATGAGGATCCGGACTTTGTATTGCTTTTCCTAGCCTTGTTTGCATTCTACAGAAAATGCATGGGAAGATAGGATATAAGTGGGCATAACAAAATCAAGATCAGGACTGTACTATTGCAACACCAACACTGCCCAGGTCGAATAAAAGCTGAAGCCATAATGTAGCTCTTTTCTATGACTCAGAAAGTCTGCCGCTGCAAACACGAACAGTCGATGATCATCAGTATTCGTAGTCCTGCTCAAAGCGGATGAGAACACTGGATCAGCACTGATGGGGTTAATCGAGTTAGCATCAAGACTGATTTCAGCCGAGGGGAAGCCGATTTCAGACAGGATCCGGCCAATCGTTCTCAACTAAACCTCCTAGTGTATCATCCGAGCAGATATATGTGGCATTATATTAAGTTTCGTTCCTGGGCGATTGGAACAAAGGTACGAAAGTTTGTATATTGCTCAGTCCAAGTTGTTTTCCTGTGAACTCCGCTTTGGATAGAACCGTCCAGACGTTTTGGTAAATCAAAGTCCAGAAATGGGAGATGATTGTCAACTTCTGTCTGTACGAAAATCGGTATGACTGGGTGTGCATCGTTGAATTATTTTATCAAATCTCCCACGTTCAAATCCCACTCGTCAACACAAAGTACATCATCTGCATAAAGATAGTGATGAGTTAAACCCTCTGTAGCTGCATTTAGTTCACCTTTTTTCAATTCGGCCATGAAAATATTGGCCAGAAGTGGACCCAAGCGAGATCTCATTGTGACACTATCTTTTTGTCTGTAGTATGCGCCATTTAATAGGAAGTATACATTAGGTGTTCACTTCAGCAGCAGTCCGCCGGAATTTCTATCGAAATATTTTCTCGTTTAGTGAACGCGCAAGCAAAGTTCACTGTTTCAACGAGGGGTATATTGGTGAACAGAGATTTCACGTCTAATGAAAACATCTGTTTCCGTTGAACGTTCACATCTTTGATGACCTCGACAAACTAGAAGCTGTCACGAAGCATGTGCTTGCCAAGCCTTTGTCGAACGGGCTTCAAGAGTCCTATCAAGAGCCGTGCTATTGCACGATAAGCCGAGTTTGTCATAAGTAAAATTGGACGAAAGTGTAAGCCAAATCTTGTACATTTTTGGTAATCCATAAAGACGAGGCATAGTTGAACCCACAGTTATGAATTTCTCAGAAAGTCTGGATGACATATATCCATTGCCTTTCACACCCCTCAATGCGTCAGTAATTTCTTTCTCTGCACGATCCGTTTGGTTTTTGCCTGATAAATCCTGAGGGAAGGTGCTCTTATGCCGACGGTGTTGGCGTCCATGTGGTTATGTTGACGATGGTCGGATCGGCTGCGCACTGGATGTTTCCGATGGTGGGAATAAAGCGCCTACGAATTTGTCGACTGATTTCATCACCCTCGAGTGGTAGTTGCATGAATACTTTCAATTTCTAAGCTGTTTGTGGCTTCAGAATAGACTCCATAGAACACCCGTTGATCTGTGCTTTGTGGGTATTATTTCATACGGGTCACTTATGGCGTCTCGTGTGCTTATTTCACATACCCTGCGAAACAAGGTTCAGATGAAAATTGTTAGAAAGGACAGTTCTGGCCTGATTATCCCAGTCAGAAAGAAAACATGAGTCACTGAACCACAACAATCTATTAGTAGTTATTACGAAATGGTTTTGCATGACATAGGCGATGCTGGTGCAGGTCGATAAAAACGCTGGACTGGATGATGTGCGTGAAGGCGAAAAAGGCTGATCAGTCACGTGCACCCCGATGAGCGTGGACAGACATTAACTGCCGTGTAAAGCGGACAGATTCGTGATCTCATCACATAGGCGCAGAGCTGGTGCAATGCAGACATCGTCTAGACCGCACGCTGTTCTCGCAGCATGACCTTCTCGATTCGTCTGGTCGGCGAGAGATGGCTGTGTCTATGTGTACGCGTACAGGTGCGACGAAATGGTTCAGGATACGTTGTGCAAATCTATATCTCTGAGTTCTCTAGGCAGATTTGTGACGGGAAACAACTGTTGACAATTACCCAATTTTATTATTTTCTCCTCTGCTCACCCATCCTGAACAGCACAACAATTTGAATTATTTGCAATGTAAGACGGACACATTTCCGAAACTTCTAATTTTGGATGTGTCTCACAACTGTTTTGAACACCTGGATCATCTGGGTGGACCGTATGCTTCGCTGTTGAAGTTGAATATTCGTTCCAATTTCCTATCTTCGATCGGTGAGTATTCGTTTGTCAGATAATAAGCATCTTTTATCTAACGAATCAGTTCGGAAAGAGAATAAATAAACCTCGCTATCAACCGTGTAAAACAATCTTGTTTTTCCACGATGAGTGGCTCATTAAAATGTTTTACAACAATAAGCCTCACATTTCGAATCCATCATAGTGTCTGTGGTTTTATTAAACCCCATTCAAAGGCATGTTATCTGCTGAGATAAGTGAATGTCGGAACAAATCGACAAGTGGCTAGGGGAAGTGATGATGCAAGATACATCGAGTCGTCTTACTGATCGAATTCAAAACACATAATGGCAAATGAACATAAAATATGCTCAGTTTATTTTTTCCTACCTTTTTTCATTACATGGTTGCGCATGAGTGCATTGGAAGGGATAAATACCCCAAAGCCACAGAGGCCCACTGTACCATTAAGGATAACCGGCAACCAGACTCTGAGACTGGGAGTGGAGAGCCGCATAAGGTTCCAATAGGTCGGACTTCGTAACGATCCGGACGTTAATGGAATACTTTCTACCACTAAAGTAACCGGTGATGGCATGGATTCCAACCTCTGACCTCCGAGGTGGTAATCAAACGCTCTATACCACTCGACCACCACCGGTCATAAGCGAATCTCCTTTATCAGTCACTCAGTATCCCCATCGTACTAAATAGTAGTCCCTAATAGAAACGATGTTTTTAAGGATCAATTCAAAGTGTTCCCCATGGTCAGTGATAGAAGTTTCTCCAAATAAACATGTGCACAAAGAATACTAAGAGCCAAGAACACTGCGGACAGCCTTGATGTGATTGTGACAGTCAGAAAGAAAACACGAGTCACTGGAGCCGAACGACCTACTGAGATGTTTCTGTGGTACAGTTTTACAAAGCAAAGTCGACGCGTGTGTAGATCGATAAAAACAATGGACTGGATGATGCGTGTGACCCGATGAGCTTTAACAGACATCGGTTACGGGGTAGAGTGGACTGTTTTGCGATCTCACCACAAGCCGTGGTTGAAGGGTAAGTCGAGGTATTCGGTCCAGTGCACTCGTCCCGCGCAGGCCGTGTTTGGCTTCCGGTTTGAGGTTCATGAGACTCCTCCATCGGACGACGAGACTGCACCTTGGCATGATGGGTAGAGGCCAGACGAAGTCCAGTCTCAAAACCAGTTGATGGACAACATCTGGTTTTAACGACTATGCCCTCGGAGAGGATATTCCAGTGAATAAACACGGACAGAAACTGCTTACCGGTCTAAAAACCTCCACTAGATGGACGTAGGAGTGGAGCACCTGGGGTTCCTCTCGACGATGGGAGAAGTCATCGCACTTGATTGCGCAGCTATCGCCCACCTAAGCTTGGCAGCCCTCAGCCCAAAGGATGCTATCCCGTCCACGTTCCACTAGCTCCATTGGGTGCATGGGACTAAGGACTGAATTCGAAAGGGGGATCGATGACGAAGCACCAGCGAAAACAATACAGAATGCTTGCAACCATCAGGTCACACGTGACAGACCAGAAGAAGTTCCTTCATGGGTTCTTCGGTCACGTTCCTGTGCTGGGTTAACGTTCCACTCCCTTGTGGTTGAGACTTTTGAGTTAAAGGCTCCGGTCAGGGTTCCCAAAGAAAAACCTCTTCTGTGGAATGGGAAGCCGCGAATTATGATTTACCATGAAATCTCCAGCAGTCAATCGGAAAACACTCCTTTTCTCTCTGCTCTTCATCCTTTACGTTCCAATTCTAAATGCGTACGAGTTGCCACAATGAGCCGTGACTGTGAACTTGTAGCTCTCGAAAAAGGTATCAAATTAAAGACAGGAGAAGAAGGAGAATCCATTCTCCGTCCTAAGCACCCTTTTCACTTAGCTGCTTCTAACGTCCGCACACCTCACCAAATAAAGCAACAGGCTGCCTTAGCTTGAAACCTTTAACATAGACGCATACAAGACCCAACTTCAGTGGTAATACTTCGCTCCCCTGATGCAAGCTCGGCTTCTCGTTTCATCCTTCGCTTGTCGGGTGATTCGGTGTCTAGTGCTCGTGGTCAGGCTGGCGTTGGCATCGCTCTGAGCGTGAAGGCTGAGCGTGTGCCATTACTGATACGATACCTGTGTTGTTCCATCCCACCAGCTCTAGCGAGAAAACCCTTCTGCCTTCTAACCGTCTCGTTTTATTGGTACAGAATGCATCGTTTATATAAGACATGCGCTCCCCATAACCAAAACCGTGCACAAAAGCTTATTAGTCTACTGGTAAACCTAAACGGCCCGTCTGGCTGGTTTATCTGGCTGCGCCCGGATTGGCTGATTCGGCTCTGGTCGGTTTAGACGAATGTTACCTGCTCATTGGTCCATTGATCTCCTGACTGGCTCTGTTCTTGTCGGCGATTCTGGTCAGCCGATCACGTGCTGTATGCTTCACTGAACCAGGCCGTCTATTAGCAACTTGCTGGGCCCATCCCCGCACAATACCTACATCAAATTTTGATCAGTACTGCTTAGAGTTGTACTCACATACCATCACAGTGAAATTCCTCAATTTCTTTGCCGGTCCATATTTTCCCCAGTATGAATATCACAATACCGATACTCTTATCATACCTAGTCAGTTCACAATTGCTATTTAACCGAACAGTGATAAACAGAACCTGGTCAAATTGATTAATTCTCTTCTGTTATAGGAAAAATATGAAAAGAAATTGAACGTCATGAAAATATTTCAGGTGACTGTATCAGTTTAAGTTCTGTATCAACCAAACTTATCCCCAACAACATACCACTTATCACAATGCCGCAAGCCGCCGTTTCTCTTTTGGATGTGAAAACACAAGTGGAGTTTCCATTACATAAGATTCAGGCTCCTTATGCCAATAATACATTCTATGAATGTTTCAATTTCCATTGAATCACGTTCAGCCGTGTTCTGTCCGTCCCATTGGGAAGCGAACGATGAGGTTAGCCCAGTGGTTAAAACCAGGACGGTTGTTGTGTGTCATCGGAATAGTGGTTCGTGCACCGTTGGATATTTACTTGTGTTATTCACACACCTGACTGTCCTTAGCGCGATAGGTCAGTTGGTAGAGTGTGTGCCCGGTAAGTGGAGTGTCGCCGGTTCGTTTCCGGCTCGCAGCGCTGGACTTTCGGATGTGAAAAAGCTGGTGGATTTTCGATTACAACACGGATGGGAGCGGGGTGTCGCAGTGGTAACACACACACACACACACACACACACACACACACACACACATCTTCGAAGTGAAAGAGACCGTGTTCAAACCCTGGGCATGGCAGAAGATATGCACCACTGATGAGCACGAGCAAGAGCGAAACTCGAGTCTGGGGCTTTCGAGTGCAGGTTGGTCAGATGACCTGAGATTTGTACGTGAAAGGAGGAGTCCAAAGGACAATCAGCTAAACATTGCTTATGTATCACGTTCCTCGTGATAGTAATAATTTCTATGAAAATGTATCACAGTTGTGGTTGAGGGTCACAGCCAATGAAAAGCTGCCGAGTGAGGAAGAGACCGGTGATAGCAGGATTTGAACTCAAAATAATGAGGTTCAAGAACCCAATAATTGCTGTCATATCATCACCAGTTGTTAGTAAAAAATAATCGTAATGCTAATAATTCGCAAGTTGCAATCGTATCAGTTATCAAACTGTTGCACAAAAATGTGAAAAACGTGGCGAAAACACACATAGGGAGTGTTTGTAGATTGCAGTCTTCCCATAAGTACTGTCATTTAATGGGAGCACGGCCTTAGCAACAGCGTCTTGGGCACTCTAGGTCAGTTACCAAGTCACACTCTCAATCTGAGCAGATCGTATTGTTGGAATGATTATTACGCACGCTCGCAGATGAATTCCTATGGTGTATATTGGTCTCCTGGGCAGCTAGCCGTTGGAGGATGACTTGAGATCGTCATTCCACTGAGCCTGGTCGAGTAAAAAATGACGGCCGCCGGGATGAGGCCTATTAGATCAGCTTACCGGACGAGTGGGGACGTTGACTGACATGATCAAACTCCGCTACTAAGGGTTTGATTGTGTTTGAACCTCTTCATTGTCTGCCTGATTTGTGCTTTTACAGTAATACCTCGAACATTCGCGAGGCTAGGTTCCAGAGCCCTTCGCGGATCACGAGGGATTGAAAATGTTTGGTTTCAACCACAGACAATAAGCAGAGAACAGTTCTTTAAGGTTTTTCGAGGATTTTGCAAATTCCGCTGATCTGTGCAACACAGCGCAAATGCAAATGAGTTAGTCAGTTAGTTTTGCGATTTGCTAACTACAAATCCCGTAACGCGAATGCATGAGGTAGTACAGTGAATATATTTTCTATTTACTTTCTATTAGAACATTAGTTTATTTCAGTCCTGATATGACAAAGCCCCGAGGTAGCAACCAAAACCAAAGGGCTCAGTAGTTCGAGGTTATTGGTTGAAAGAACTAGTGCAGTTCACAACTCATTTCATTGTCTTTCATTCCAAAAAGGAATTTGTCCCACAGTGGAATGTTTTGGTCCCATAGCCACAATAATCCAGTGCCTTGTTCTCGGAGAATAGGCACCTGTAGTTTTCGTGGTGAGATAGGAGCTGTGAACTTTATTGGGTTCCATTAACTAAGATGAATCAGCAAGATTGATGACGGTTCATCAATGCCCAACACTTCTTAATGGTTATATAGACTTGCTTTTTCTTCACACCACTTGTTAGTTTCGTGCAGTCACCTATCCCTTACCCTTCTCTTCGGGCCAGACCGAATTCAACAAAGAATTCAAATGCCACAACTTCATGTGCTAGACTTGCGGGACAATCTGTTCACGAGTACATCCACAATCCGATTGAACAATTGTACGCCCCAGTTTATCGGACAGATCAATCTGGGCGGAAATCAAATCGCGCAGTTGAACACACCGCTTTTCGCCGGCCATTTGATTACGCATTTGGACTTGAGCAATAACTTGTTGGATAATGTGGGTCCGATAAACCTTTCTTTCCAAGCTGCGCAACTTAGATGTTTTTTGATTGAGCCATTATTGACGTGATGAAACATTCCTCTCTCATTATCATACTCTTATGATTACCTCATATGTTTGAATTTACAAGACAAAATACCGGAAACTTTACCCCAGTCAGCATTCATATGAGGTCCTCGATTAAGCATGTTATTCTTTATCCTATGAGTGAGTATTATGAACTGGATCTCAGTAAGGCAGTTAATTATGTAATAATTTCAGTAGTAGGATAATGGAGTTGTTTATGAATAGGGTCACCGTGCAGAATCAAAGTCTAGCTTATACATCATTACGAAGTAATGGAACTATTGCACAGCTATCTCAGCTGGTTTGTTATTGATATTTTCCGTGTCTCCGTTGAAACTCCAACCAAACAGTTTACTTCATGTCAACACTAAATAATATCCAGTCTAAGGCAAAGCGCACATCAACTGACAACTGGCGGTGGTCAAACGGTTTCGACAAAAATAACCTCGGGTTCGATTCCCACCACCGCTGGTCACAACCTCATTTGACAGCCTTCTATTGGCCACGGCCCGATTCCTGAATCGTTTTAATTTGTTGTACAGTAAGTGATTAAGAAAGTAAAAGGAATAATGGCAATAGTTTTTGTTGTATCGCGAATTCAGTAATCGGGAGGAAGACACGTTTGTATGAATGAACGTGTGCAGTAACAACGTGTGGCAAGCGCTGCTACAGACAAGCATGTGAAACGCAAACACGTATGCAAGCGCGTGAGTCAACGATATATGTAGTCGAAAGCGTAAGTCAACTGTACTATCGGATTAAGCCGTGCAAGGTCGTGCAACACGTGATACAATCTGATTGGTCAGTGCTATCCTGGACGAAACACGGCAAACGCCAACTGTGTACGTGTGTGTACGACTGCAGGCGAGTGTCCGTGCCTGCACGGGATTCAAATCAAGCGCGCGTGTGTGTGAGCACATAAATGTTCAAGCCGAATACAACACTGTCCAGCCTTCTTAGTAAAAAGTACAGCAATGGTAATGATAATAATAATAATAATAACAATAATAATAACAATAATAATAGTGGTGCCCCAGTAGAAATCGTAGCACTACAATAAACCTCCTAAACGTGGCTACCTGATCAATGTGTATAGTCAGAACTCTGAGTTGTCGGCAGTATGTCACTGCTCCCCCTTTCTTACGGTTTGTTAGAAGTTTCACTACAGTATCACTCACAAAAGGAATAATGCTATTCGTCTTCACATCGCGTTCAATGGTCTAATGGGAAGATGATCCCGTAAAGTCATCCAGAAGGTATTTACCCATTAGATGTAATTCAAGTCAAGTCAAGTCAAGTCAGTGGTTGCTTCATGCGCTCAAAAAGGTGAATTTTCAGCTTTCTACACCATTTCCGCTTGTAGCCAGCGCACGTGCCTCTGGCAACACCTGTATGAACGGGTGTGACGACGAATATAAGCTAGTCTTTGGGGTAAACCACCCTTGTCTAATGATGCGTTGAACCGCTCAGCCAGTGTTTCTGGCATGATGGACGCTAATGGTTTTAATATTGCCGGGCGGATGTTGTTCAGCTCTGCCTCCTAGGACACGTCTAGTTGTTTGAGATTGTCCAATACCCCCGTTGCAATAATTTCGTTGTTTCGCACTAGCGAGGCTTCACTGTCTCCAGTCATAGGTAACGCTTAGGCACCTTGGTCTTGCCATATACTTGTTGAAACAATTTCAACAGGTTCGCTGATTTTTCATGAGTGCTTCTTGCCCACACTCTTTGTAAATCACTGACACCGCCCACAGTCTAGTTCAAGTCAGGTCAAGTCAGTAGTTGCTCCATGCATCCAAAAGGGTGGATTTCAGCCTTTTACACGATTTCTGTGGATGAAACAATGCACAATTTCAAAAAAAAGGGAAAACGAGGATGAAATCGGCAATCATGTGCGACATTCAAGCCGTGTTCTTAGTTCTGACAGAACCTTCATACAATCAGCAAGCAGACGAACAAGATCTGGCAAAACAGAATTACAATATGCTGGGGTGGGGGGTAAACAGCAGTTGGAATTTTGAGCCTGTGGAGAATGTGGACACAGCCACTGTAATTTCACCGTGTAAGTGATGATGGGGATCAGAGAGAATTTTGGAAGTAAAGCGGTCACAAGCAGAAAAGTGTTTGTTTATGATGGTATCAACAAGTTTAACCCCAGGTGCGCCACCTTATCTAGAGATGTATTTTATGAATCTTATGATCAAGCGGAAGTCCCTTTTCGGCAAACCAGAAAAGATTACTGGGGAGCAGTAAAGCCAGTGGGAAATAATGTAGGCAGTTACAAATTTTGAAATTCATCTATGGGATAGCAGAGCCATACGTACACAGAACACGAAAGATTGTGAACAAATAAAGTACTGAGTTATTTAACTGTAGATGATGAGAGAACATCTTTCTTATGTACAGTAAGCAGATGCAGTCTGCCAATACTATTTTGGTTTGATATTCTGGATGACAAATCAGATGATAAATCATGACATTTAGATGCACGCAAATTTAGAGAACGATAAGAGGACCAATTTACGACATCGTCTAGTCTGCTTTTGATCATGGGAAGGACCTCTGTTCTAGAATATCCATATATAAAAACTATGTGGTCTGCATATTTGTAAGAAATAACTAAAGATGGAATAGGTAATTGTTTTACACACACGGGTAAGAATTAGTTGGAATAGGTAGCGCCCTGTAAGGTACTATCATTGACAGGAAGTGGACAGGATGTCATTCCACTAAAGGATTTTAACGGAATTCGGTCAGTGAAGTAGCCACACATCAGTCGGCATAAGTTCTGATCGGCTCCTGATTCGAATAACAGATTGGGCAACGCTGATCTGTCGAGACTGCCGAAAGCCTTTTTATAGTCGAAGTATAGCATTACTCGAGGCTGCGTGTGTGATAATAGACCGAACGAAGTCACTAGCCAATCCCACAATTCTCGCTGGAAAGGCGGTCGTCAACCGGTCTTTCTTTACCCAGAATGCCTAAAACGTCTTACATGGCCAAGCCAACTCGTTAAGCTTATCATAGCCACATACATCGCAGTGAATTTGTGATTTGACTGCTTATTTCAGGATTCCTTTATTTATCAACCAGTGTCCCCTGTCTGAGCACACGTGCACGTTTGGCTGCAAATTGTAATTGGGCAAATGTTGACGAAGGTTTGACTGTAGGTGTTTCAATTACAAGTTTGCTGATGAATGCCGTGTGTGAATGTGGTCCTGAGGGGTAAAATGTCCGAAACCTTATGTGTAAATTCACAGGTCTGCGCACGTGATGCTGAAGCCGTAGTTCATCCAGTGTTGAAACGGTTTAACGAATGACTGTTTGATTTTCGGTTTGCAATAGTTAAACAATTTCAACAAACATGAATTTGTTTATTTTTTCATCGAACACAACCTAGTAATCCGATCTAACCTAACAAGCAGCTGTTTAAAAATCTAACCCCATTTTAGCTACCAATCGATGGAGTATCAACACCAATGCTCCAACATTTGGCATTGCATCGGAATAACCTTTGCTCGCTGGATATACTGGAACAAAGTTGGCTACCAAATTTGCGAGTGCTTTTAGCTGATGAGAACAGGTGAGCTGAACACTTTAGTGTGGTAAAATTATCAACCAGTTGTTAACTTCGGAAAGCAAGGTGTAGGCAAACGTTTTTCGTGGTTTTATTCTCAAGCCATTACATGCATATTTATATGCAAGCTATTAAGGGAACAAAGGAATACGTGTTGATCCGGTTGCGTCATTCAGCATCCCATACGGGGCCCCAACCGAATGCGTCAAAATTAGTCAGATATAGAACAATAGTGATAGCCCATCCAATCAGCACCAGAATCCTACAGCCAAAGTTTTGCTTACAAAGAAAAGTTGATCCAAGCACTTGAACTTCCGTGGCCAAAGTTCGATGACGTCATCCCGAACGTAATGCCGATCCAGGCCTTTGACGGTGACACGCTATGTTACCATGTTGCCTGTTCATCGATTGATTGTTCGATTTACTGACTGACTGACCGTTGAATACACGTGTTTCTTCAATTCTTTATTTGCTCGCATGTAAATGGGATTTTTCTTGGCTTGAGAATGAAATCACGCGTTGCTTTCTGGTGTTAATCAGGGGCTTCCGTAGGGACCGAATTGCACGAAGTAAGATCAGAAGACACTCGAGATAGTGTCAGAGCATACGGGCTTAAGTGTAGCCTGACTGAAGTTATGGTACTATAATATGTGAAGCGGTTGGGACTGATGGATTGGTGCCGGTAGAAAATGAGACTGACGTGAAATGTTATAGTGCGACTTTTGTTTGAGTGAGTGCCTTAAGGGTATATAAACGTTGTGGAGAAGGTTGTCACCGTCGTTGACCGCGATGGCTGTCAGCTGCGGGTGCAGCTGTGGTTGGTGGCTCTGGAACATTTTCTCGCTTGGTTCGTGATACGTTAAAGAGTTTTGCAGATTATGAAAATGATTTTCGGGTTTTTCAAAGGAAAACTATGACTTTTTTCTATATTAATGATAGTGTAGGTACCGTTGGCTGTATAATTCACGAAAACGGGTATCAGTTATCGCGCATGTCTGAAAGATGCGCCAAAAGTAGCGTTTGCCCGTGCCCGTATGTTTGGTTTATACCCTCCGTCCATGCATGCTCCATTCAATTCAAATGAGATTGGAGCAGTGAACCACCTGTGGATTACTCAAGCATAGAGATGATTAAGCGGAACAGTACCGAGTACGCATACCTGATATGCGACAACAACCGAGAAACCGGTCATGTGCTTCCGGAGAAATGTTGTCCTATTATTCAGATACAATGCCATACTATTCACATCGAAAATTTGCTAAATTTTCCATAAATTGACCAGAATTTCGCAGCAAATATTACTTCTTTTTTCTACGAGATTTTAGTCCATGTAACTATTATTGTGAGGATTCTATGTTACCGTCACACGCTACTTCATACCGATCGATCACCGCCCTTTTTGATTGATAAACTCACCAATCGTGAACCGCAGATTCCCATGACTGACCTATATTGACGATAGTGTTTACCATTATGATTTCCGGCTGCATGCATGGTCTGTCCACCACGGCTTAAGCAGGCTTGCCCGTCTGCGTAACGTGACTGCATCTAGATTAGCCACAACAAAAAACCAAGCTTGTAACTCAACCAGTACTCGCTTACGATTGCCGGAATGAATTTTCTGCCGATAGACAAGTTGTCTTTTTTAGAAACCAAAAACCAAGTGCAATTCGTTGTCACTCTGAGGGTTTACTGATTTAACTCCATGCAGTTCAATAACTTTTCGAGGCCTTCTGCTCAGTCATACAAGTAATATAAAAGGAGTACGAAAAAAGAAAGTATTCGAGAGTGGAAAAATCACCTATCAACCGAATTTGAACGACCCAAGGTAATCTATCAGGGCGCATGAGATATGTCCCCACCTCTATACCTCGTCCGAATCAAGAGTCGATTTCTTTTACCGGATATTTTGCGCCTAAAATCAGCATTACCGATACGTATTATCACCATCACTGGTGATAGCTCTGAAAATAACGATGCTCAAACACTGACATCCTGTGGTTTTTCTACCTGTCAAGACCACTTTCCTGAGTCGAATACGAGCACTAGTCTAACAGAAGAATGGCACTTCGATGCCACAGATGGCTAGGATTAGTCAAAACCAAATAAGTCCCTGGCATACATGACGTAGTTTCATCCGACATCGAAACACCAAACAAGATGATACTGTCAAGCTAAAAGAACGTATCCATCTCGTCTACTGTTACTCTGTTCAAGGTTCTGTTATTGAACTAACCTCGTTCTGCAGTAACAGTTGTCATTTGGAAACTAATTTAGTGCAATTTGGTCTTCTGAACATATTTTTGCCAAACGAGTCAAGATTACATTGACATACAAATTTTGTAGCGATCAAAAATGATATCGCATACGTGTACATTTTTTTCACATCAAACTTACGCTTCTCGTTTGCTTTTTTCTGCACAGAATTTCAAGAATTCCTTCTCTTTCATGTCCAAAATTGGAAACATTCTCATTACGTAATAATCAGATCCATGGTGAGTACCAGAACTGAGTGTCTGTCGCAAACTGCGCTAAGGATATGCTCCAGGAATATCGGTGTTTTTGTATTCATACACGTTTACCACCAGCTTAACAATATTATTTTTAGTTCTTTCCATGCTTTTTCACACATGTGATTGATTTGATTTCATACTTAGGTTGCTGCTGAGTGGTAGCAATCAGAAATACAAAAATCAAGGGATCGTTAATGGCTATCCAGTTGTGCCAGATTTAAAACAGTCTCTCACATTCAGGAGACCAATTCAAGATTGAACGGCAATCAGCTTACTGATAAATCCTGTGTGAATGGATGACATTCCATTGAGCAAATACTTTAAAAATTATGATTTGCTTCAGGTGTTCGTGCCACGGGCTGCAGACGTGATCATAGTGACCAGTTTATTCACAATACACAAGTTCACACCATTAACTGGGAAGCCGGATTACGTCAGTAACCTTATGCGACCACTCCGCAGTTGAATAAAACACTTTTGAAGATATATTTAACAAATCCCATTGCCACTCGTTGTCTTTTCAGGACAGCAATCTAATTTATTATCCCCGGTTGAAGTTAATGAAATCAAAATCTAACTACTGCCCCCGTCTTCAGTAACGAAAATAGAAACCCAAATCTGCAGGGGTGACTACACTTCCTTTTTGTTTACTTGGTTTCTGCGAATGTAAAATAATCGATACTTCCTAAAAAAGCGCTTGTTACATATTTGTCCGATCGAGGAAAAAACATGATCACACTATTACGTGATCGGTGTTTTCAATTTGGATTTATGGTGGAACTCCCTAATGAAGTTGGATAAAGTCAAATGAATTGGAGTGACAATTACTTAATCCCGTAGAATGAATGAAGTGATTGCTTACAACGTAGTTCAGAATTAATAAGTCACATTCGCTTTTTTCTCATTTAGACGCATCGAACTCGATATCTGATCTTCAAAATCTACCCAAGCTTCATACACTCAATCTACAATGCAACCCATGCTGTTTGGATGAACAGTTTGTGTACGTTTTTGTTGACTTTGATATTTCTGGGATATTCCGTACCACTTTAAAAGTTTATTAATATTTGTGCAACATTTTCTAAATATTAGCTGAGAATTCAGTCCATGTGTGGGTGCTCAGGTGGCAGTCATGTTTTACATAATCCATTCCGTTAATTCTTTGTTCATGCAGTCGCTGGTCGGCTATACCATGAGCACATGGCAATCAGTGAAGCGAACCGTTTTTAAGATGTTTGCACCTTTACTTGTCTGATTCACATAACATGGGACCGTTTGAATCCCCGTGACTCGTTTGCTTATGACACGGAACAGACACAGGGTAGTTGTTTCATTCTATTCGTTAGAAATCTTCAAATAGCCTTTTTCTCATACGAACTTGGAAAGAACATACGGCTGATTGGAGCTGTGCAATTTATATCCCGACAGATTACGTTGTATCTCATCTGGTGCACATGACAGGCCACATAACGATGAGAACTTTGATAGTCTGAATAATATTCATTACCAATAAAAGATTCACAATCTTCATTATCAAGAAGGTGAATAATTTCTTCTACCTACAGGAGCGATACTTCCATTTCACAATCACAATCGGTTTATAAACTGCGGTCAATGTAAATTGGTAGTGGACGAAATCACATATAGGTAAATCGTTTAGTCAAATCAGTGAGAATAGAAGAAAATCAGTATCACTCTTCTTTCACTAATTGTCTGTTATACTGCATCCTACGGCCCTTTCCCAATTTTGTAACTGTCTTTGTTGAGTTGGGATCTTGTTTAATATATATATATATATATATATATATATATATATATATATATATATATATATATATCCCTGCCTCTATAGTACAGTTCGAGCCATGAAAAACGCCGGCGGCTGTCTAGCTTCATGTTGCCCCTCGGTTGACTTAGCTGATCCACTAATATCCACCAGGCACTTTTATTGCAATAACATATATTGCTGTGGGAACACCGTATCAGCGATATGAAGGTTATTCCTACGGTGTTGTAAACCATGGTACGCTGATCGCCTTAGATTTCAATGATTCAATTGAGCTCACATAGTGGAGTATTTCCTAACTGACAGGAATAGCATCAGAGAAAACCTCACACAGAAAATTCAGTGAACAGTTGCGCGAACCCGAAATACTTTCAGACACGTTTATTGATGGAAGAATTCACTCGGCTACTTTGGGTGCATCGGCATTGCTGGTCTTAAGATTTGATCAACCACAGAGGGTGTGTGGGCCTCTAAGAACATTTGGTCGTCTATCAAACAAACAGAATTAGGTGGTCATAATGTCGCGAAAAATCTCTGAAACGCTGCGCCGCCCAGCCGTTTCGTTTCCGAATTTCTCAATCAAAAGCCTGATCGGTATTGCGCAGATAGTCCATGGAATGGGACGTGAACCTCGACCAACTGTGTCCTTACTAGTCATCTATGCCCGACAAGTTCACACCGTAGGAGGACACAACGGTAAGAGTCTCTGGGTATCTTCATTCACATTTTTTGTATCGTGTTTTTTTTGTTTTGCCCAGGCTGGGTGCTGACATGTTTGGCCCAATATTAGTTGCAAAGCGGAGTTCGTGTACCCATGCCGGCCAAGAGAAACAGTTCACAAAATACGGGCCTTACTACAATCTGGCGAAGGGGTCATAACACCAGTCACCATTGTAGTTGAAAGTTCTTGTGGTTCCTTTGAGCAGAATCGAGCATCAGTCATCCAAAAAATATGTATAGAAAACGGAACGGGATGTTGATATGCAACCGGTGGTGGTCGAGTGGTTTAGGGCGTTGAGATTACCCCCTCGGAGGTCAGAAAAACGAATCCCCGTTGCTACCGGTCGCTTTGGTGGTAGACAGCAATCCCCTGTCTTCCGGCTCCTTACCTCACCTCATCTACTGAGGCTTTATGTGGCTCTCCACTCGAAGTCTCAGAGTCTGGTTTCCGGTTTTATCTAATGGTGTAATGAGCCTTCGTGGCTATGAGGTACATATCACTTCCATTGCACTCAGGTGCAAAATTTGTAATTATTGAAATAACATTAAAAAAACCCATTAGTTTGACTTGAGATATCACCATAAACGAGGGCAGACAAATTTACCTTACCATAATAATTAGTTGTCGAAAAGTGGTTATGTTCGGTATTACTGTTCTAAAAGATAAAACATTTCGGTCACCAGAAATCTTCTGTTTTCCATGAGCGAATTCCATTCACTAAATATATTCACCAGACATCCTAACTGAATAACAGATTCCATGTTTTCAAACAAAAGATAGCCCGTATAAATCCACAGTTCGTTTCGTGAGGACTATTATTGTACGACTTTCAGTTGCCTAATTGATACGTTCTTCTTCCATAACAGGACTGTCATTCGTCAAGCGTTGCCAAACTTGGTCTCACTAAATGGTACTCGGTCGACCACGGCATACGTGTCCGACAGTTTGCCTCGGCCCAATTCGCCTCAGTTCCACGAGGACGATGAGCTGTGAGTGGTGTAGTTTTGATAAATTTTGGCTCAGCCAAAGCATCGGATGAGCTTGGAAGATAAGAAATAAAACAGTTCAATTATTGCCCATCCTCAAGTGCGTAGTTTGCGTCGTAATTGGAACAAATAACCTGAAAACGTATCAAACAGTCTCAACTCAACTGCTTTCAGTAGAGCAAGATGAACTATGTGCGTAGGACTGATATTGAACTTCAGTTTTACTGCTATCATCGAACCAGTATGTTCACTCCTGAGTTTATATATCTATCTCTCAACGTCAGTCTAGTAGTGAATGGATGAAAAAATCGATTATTCATAGCCGTGTGGCTCCCGTTCCACTGCGCCAACCGGAAGAGAGTATACAGGGGATTAAAGCTGTCCGAATCGCACTGTAGCTGACTTTGACCAGAGGTCCGCCTCACTTTCAAATTACCTATTGAAATATTGAAATACGTTTGGTGGAAATGACAGAAAGCCAACTTATCGCACTTGCCTAATAGTCTCTCTCAAAATCACCCACTCGTTCGAATGCTATAGCTGTTCATAGATTACAAACGGAAGCTAAATGGGTGAGGACTGACAAGCCGACTCACATTGTTTCTCCTTTTTGTGTCGACATATGTCCAAGGAAAAAATCATTTTTTTCCCTTATGAGAAATGTTATACGGTTTTTATTATTTTCAGCGTAATTTGCGTATGAAATCAAATTCGAAATCAATTATGTAACCCAAATAATTAAAGTTCCGCATTTTATTTAAAAATTTAACAACCTTAACCGGAGTACTTTTTTAGTCTCTGTCACTCAGTCAGTATTAGCGCTGCAAAAATGCTAGAAGAATATGCAACCACATTTTCCCAAATACGGTTTGAATCATTCGGCAAGTGCTTGACTCATCAACTCATTTCTGACTGCAGCTGAGTCGGTAGCTTTTACCGATCGGGTAACTAAAATCGTATCATTGGAACTGTATCGGTTGGCCTGAATGACAACAGGCTCTAAAGTGCTCCCAAATTTGATGTAAGTAGCATATATAGATGGGTGGACCGTGATTCTTTTAAGCACCGGACCGGACTCATGGTTATTGCCAATCTTCCGATATGCTCGTCCGGTAATCATCTGCCCATTCATCCTTATGCATGTAAATTGCTACTATCCCACATTGTGATCGACAAAACGACCAAACTCGAGGCTCTTGCTCAAGACCGATCTGACCCCCCCCCCAACCTCGTCTCAAATTTATTTTTTCCATTTACTTTTTGCGCCGCACCTGTCCATTCGTTGAACCACACACTGGACACTGACCTTACGCGAGCGCTGACTGGTGCGTGCACTGATTTTGTCTCATCACCTTTGCCTCACATTTTCCACATACATTTCGTTGACTTGGCCCCTCGAACCTCAAGTGATTCTGAATTCACTTGGATTTGGTCCACTCTAATTCACGGAGAGATTGCCGTTGAAGTTTGTACAGTTTCTGTGTTATATTTGTGATTTTTTTTTATAAAGAACCTCATTGAAAACCACAATTGGATGTTTGGCATCTTTTGGGATTGTGTTACGCGCATCTCAGCGGCTATTGGAAGTGCAATACATATAAAGAACCATAAGCGAATCACAATTGTGATTCCTCAGTGAACTCTTCCGAGAGTAGTATCCATTCACATCCCAGATGCACAAACTAGGTTGCTATGAGAAAGTGCTCTAAAATTTTACACTGGTAAGATGAGGCTGACTTAAAACCCAAGCACTCTGTTGAACCAAACAAATCGGGAAAATGTGTAATCTCGATTTTGCCGAAATTGTACGAAGGAATAGTAGTGCTGAGATTGGACGCATAATGTTGGGAATCAGAGACCAGTGTCTGGAGTATGCGCTCATTTTGAACAAGCTCGTATAGTTGGGAATTGTGCAGCTAATGTCAACCAACTGATATCTTCGGTTAGCTATGCCCCTCGAGACAGGTAGCGGTCGGAGAGTAGGTCAAGGTGGCCAGTTCATGATGTGGCAAAATGGCATGGAAATATTAATTAATGGACTTGGCCGTGTAGGACGTGATAGACTTCTGGGCTGTGTTCACGAGATACATCCCCCAGATGTTTGGAGACATTGTTGGGCATGGCTAAGCGTGGAGGCCAAAAGCGCAGTAGCAGTGTGAGGTAGCTAATTATATTGACAAACCAACCTCATCCGAATCATCATAGTCACGGGAATCCTCTCATAATCTTTGCCGTCGTGTGAGTCCTCCAAGTTATCATCAGCATCCTTTTTATTATTATCATTATGAATATTATCATTATCATTAGCGGCAGTAGTAGCAGTAGTCTTGGAATCCGCCTAACAAAATGCAACGAACGCCGAACGTCAGGGACTACACAAATGGTGAAGCTTTAGTATAAACAGATTTGTGGACTAAAGTCTGCCAAATGCAACCAAGTTCAGAACCACATGCAACTGAAGCGATCAGTTGAATTCAATGCAAGTGTCGATAGTTTACAGGAAGGGTTATGAGTTATGATCAAAAACGCGCCAGTCAATGTTCACGCACGATCAATTTCCAATAATCAGGTACATCTGACAATAGGTGTGAGGGTATGTGCTGACTCGTGGTCGATAGTCGGCCATGTCCCGTCAGCAATCGGCATTTCAGCACCTGTCCGGAATCCAGGTCAGTGCTTGTGCCAGCGAATGCACAAGTGACAAAGCAGCGGATCGAGGAGATGTGGATGGAGTCCCGTCAAGTGGTAACTGGTCATGTGACCAATCAACCAATCAGAAGACAGGCTACTTGATGCCAGTATAAACCAGTCAGTCTGCGTTGCAACGATTGACGTCATTGAATGTTTCTTCCTATATAAACGATGTGCTTCTTGCTAATAAAACGAGATGATTCGTGGGTGGAATAGTGTTCTCGCTAGAGCTAGTGTGACGGAACAAAACAGTAGGTGTAACTCAGATGTCAGTGGGGAACACCAAATTGGGGATGAGGGTGCAAGGTCTGTCTGGTATTAATTTAATATCTCGAGATCAGTCGTTCATTGCCACCATCACCTTTGTCATCATCAGCAGCAGAGGTACCATCATTATCATCAAGGTCACTATCTGAATCAGCCTCCAGGTTATCGTCAGAATCATGATCCTCATCATAGCTGCGATTCAAATAGTTATTACCACCATGATCAATGTCATCTTAGATAATGTCATCATCACCAGCGTTATTTCTATTCTGATAACTATCACTATTACTATCCGAATCATCATCATCATTATCGTGATAAAGTAAACGACAAAGTAGAGGTACTTTATGAAACCGTACCGTGCTGATCGCTCACACAAACACACACGACTGAAACGGTGCTTACTCGTACATGTAGTGGTACAAGGTAACAGGGTCGTTCCGGCTAACAAATGAAACATTCTCTGAACATCTGTGCATATATTCGCATTCAGACAAGGAATAACAACGAGATGATCACTGTTCATCGGTTGCAGTGTCTGTCTAGCTCCGTGTGATGAGGTCCTTTGAACCAGACTTAGCGCTAGAGAGGCACACTACCTCTAATTTCTGTGAATTTCTTTTTTCTCTCTGTGACATCTTTTAATTCCTATATGGTTTCTGTCACTCCAGAAATTGAATCCCCAGTAAGTATTCTTTTGCGTTAGCTTGATACTGGTTATGCGTTGAGGGGACACTTTCGAGACCATGTTGATGCCGTGCTCTGCGACAGGCGATTTTTTTGAATTAACTAATTCGGATTGTGACTAATCATGGCTTGACAGCTCCTAGCCATTGTGTTTTGGTGTGCAGCCAAGACACGTGTTTTTTATTTATTATCTTCTATCCGTTACCCGTCTTTGTATTTGTGGTTTTGGTACCACATCTGACTCCAGGTCTGGTGTAATATTAATAATAATAATAATACATGCGTCCATTTTGATAGTGAGTTCTCCATGATAAATTCCAAACCAAATAAGAGTGGGTTCATTCGGATACGACACAGAAATTTATTGACTGTGAACCAGCGCTTTTCGAACATAAACATTTTCCGGTGCTGCATGGTTATTGACCCATAGATTCATCGTGTTTGGTTGTTGGTCTTTTATTAAGTCGATCAATACTGGTCAACTAGTCTGTGCGTCATCCAAGCAATAACAACAACAACAAAAACAAATAAAACGATCAGAACGCAAACATGCGAGCTTTTCGAGGGTCTATAGTTGACAATCAGAAAATTGAACAGTGAAACTGTGGCTTGCCGGGCTAATTGTTCGCCTCAATGGGTTTATCAAAGACTCACTGTATATACGGCATCATATTACTATTCCACAAAGTGCATGAGAATTGTTTTTATCTTGCCCACGTTCGAAAGACTATTTATTCCTTATAGACTGAATTATGCTGTATCTTACATCCTATAAATCCAGCATTTGCAAAATCTTACACCGAAAATAGACCCCACTATGATTTTTCAGGATATTTCATTGTAGGCCGTCCTTCGAAAATAGGACCAAGTCAGTTCATTTTAGTCCAGTTTATTGAACCACTAAACGCGCACTTTTGTACTCTGGTTTCAGTTGCTACCTCAGAGCATCGCTGAGTAAAGGGTGAAAGGAATAGAAGCATAAAGTTAAAAAGATCCAGCAAGTATTCAATACCAATACAGCATCGTAGTCAAAACTCGAAATTGCATTGCCAATCCACTAAGAGTGGAATACTTAGACAAAAAGGGTTCATCTAAGGAAAATTCTATTACTGAACTTGAGATTTTTGGGTCATCGAATCTGCAGGTGAGGGATTCGCAAGAAATGCAGTCGGAATTACGAGGTCTGATACTTTGGGACTCAGTCTCAGATTAGGAGGAACTGATTACAATTTAGCGTTGGTGATCAAGTGGTTTGGAGCGCTTGATTACCACCTCGGAAGTCAGAAGTACGAATCCTCCCTATCGTCGGTTACTTTGGTGATAAATAATAATCCATTATCGTCCGGATCGTTACCACACCTGGCTTATTGGGACCTTATGTGGTTCTCCACCCCCAAGTCCCAGAATGTGGTTGCCAGTTATCCCTAATGGTGCAGTGGGCCTTTGTGGCTATGGGGTATATACCCCTTCCCTTGCACTAGTATGCAATCATGTAATGAATAAATAAATATTTAGTTTATAAAAATACGGGTTTATTTTCGGTTATTTCCTTTTTTGCACAACGTCATGTGACTTCATTTCCTCGTTTTGGATATTTTCACGCGAAAGTATAAGCCATCCCAAAAACAGGCTCTAGCGCACTTTTTGAACACAAGATTAATATAAGATCGAGTCTTGGGTTTTGGAGAAACATGATATTAACTAGATCACTTGGCACAACCTTAGACCGGAAATTTCCGGGAAACAAATGGCAGGTGGTCAAACTATTAGATCACTGTCATAGTGGAACGGGAAATGCTGGGGCAAGGGAACGACGTGAATATCAAGGCGAACGGACGAACCAAACGAGGGCCATAGACAAAAGAACAGACGGCGAGTATGTCGGAGGCTTCCTGAAGCGTGAATGACGCAGAAAGCCTGTTCATGATTTTTCGTGCTGCTCAAGAAGAGGTGACAATTTCGCAATTAGAGCAATCGGAACTGGAATCCACGTTGCAGAAGATAATCGAGGAAATCACACAGTTAAAACAGGAACTCAACCAACAAACATAACGCAAGAATGAAGTATTGATGCATGGGGCGCGGTGGAGGTGTTTTGTATGTGCCAAGGTAGGGCATTTTGCCCGATATTGTCCAGAAAAACGCGTCTGGTCTTGCTTTTCTTTATCCACATTCAAGTCGGAGAGGGTGCCCATGATTGAGATCATAATTGGGGGCGAGCGTAAAGTTGCAGTTGTGTTGTTGGGGTATATGTGACACCTCGCGTGGAGAGAATTTTCGTGCGACCGTGCGAAGTAAAAGTGCCTGAGGTCAAAGAGGAGGCTCTGAGAGTAGCGGGAAGGCGGCAGCTAGCGGTTCAGGTCGGTGATATCGTGTGACACATGAAATGTTACTGGTTGATTGGGTTGCTGAGACAATTGTTGGGGTTGATTTGTTGGAACGCGTAGGTGCCAAAATCGACTTTTGAAGCTCATCGATTGTGAGTTGGGGAGAAAGGTATCGAGCTGCAATCCCGCTTGGACCGGCTGAACCGCGCTGGTAGTGTAAAAACTCCCTCTGTTCTAGTCTGTCCAATCCTGCGTGTCAGGCAGTGCCTCGAGAGGTGTGCGGAGTTATTTTGGGCACCAGATGACGATTACGGTTTTGCGATTGGCGAGAACATAGGATTTACTTGGTGCCGGGTGCAGTGTGAAAACCAGTGTACCGGAGGATACCGCAGAAAGTCGTACCGGAAGTAGAGAAGCAAGTTTGAGACATGCTGTCAAAGGGAATAATTCAGGAAATCACTGGCCCGTATTCCTTGCCAGTGTTAACGCAAAGATCGGATGGCATGTATGGATTTTGTGTTGACTTCCGGGAACTCAACCATGTCACAATATAGGACGCGTTCCCAATGCCACTAACCGAAGAGATATTTGATCAGCTTCGTGACGCGGATGTGCTGTCGTTAATTGACTTGAGGTGGAGCTAATGGCAACTGCCGGTGCTCGTGAGCGACGGAGAGAAAACAGCGTTCTGTGTGAATGGGAAGCAGTATGAGTTCCTACGGATGCCTTTTGGGCTGTGCAACGCACCGGCTACTCTCAGACGTTTGCTGCTGCAGGTACTGGAAAACCTGAATGGTGTTGTGGTGTATGGGGACGATATTGTATTATTTCCAAAGACGATTGACAAGCATGAGTCCAGACTAAACACAGTCCTGGAGAGAATCAAAGCGGCGGGTTTGAGATTGAGTGCAAAGAAGTGCCAGATAGCGCGTGACAAAATCATTTGTCTAGGACATATTTTTGGTGGAGGAAAACTGCAACCCTTATCCGAGGAAGCAGAGACGACTAGGAGCTTCCCGTCGCCAAAATCAAAGCGCCAACTGAGATCTTTTCATTGGCTCAGTTGGATATGACGCCAAGTTTGTGCCAAGTTTTGCCCAGAAAGCTGGTGTCCTGTTCCAACTACTAAGGAAGGATAAGAAGTTCAAGTGGACGTCAGATACGGAGGCGGCGTTCAGGAAACTCAAGCAAAGTACGACAAACCCTCGAAACTGTTTGACAGTACCAAAGACGCATGAGAAATTCACCGTAGCTGTAGATGCCAGCGACGTCGGAATTGGGGCAGTATTGTCACAACCGTCTGGGGTGATCGAGTACACCAGCCGGCTGTTCACAAGTGCCGAAAAGAAATACTCCACCACGGAAAAGGAGTGTTTAGCAATCGTGTGGGCACTGGAAAAGTGGAGAATATATCTGATTGCTATTAACTTCTGCATTAAAACGGATCACAAGCCATTGACGTGGTTAATGACAACACGAGATCCGAGGGGGAGGTTGACACGGTGGGCATACCGCTTGCAAGAATTCACCTTTACAACCGAGCATGTTAACGGACGAGAAAACGAAATACCTGACGCATTATCCCGCCCGATCACAGACGACCAACTGCCGGCTGAGGCGGTCCCAGTGAATCGGATAACGTCAAGTGATGATGCTTTCAGCCACCAAAGAAATGACAGTCTCGTGCGGACAGTTTGCTCACATCTTCAAGCCAAGACCAGACCAGATGGGAGCTCGCCTGCGCTGCACGACCCACTGAAAATTTGGGAGCGATTGCATGCGGAAGATGGCAAGCTGTTCGTTGACGTTGATGTGGGTCAGGGTCTGCGACCCAGACAACTGTCTTTTGCTTCCGAGGCCGCACGTGAGCGGGCAATACAGCTAGCGCACGACAGTGTTCACATGGGACAGCGACGAGTCTTCGAATTGTTGCGGCGCAGAGTCTTCTGGCCCACGATGCGGCACAACGGTAATGACTACATAAAAACTTGCCCTGATTGCCAGCAGAACCGAGAGCACGTAACAGGGACACCGCCAAAGCAGCCCATAGAAGCACAGCGAGTCTTTCAAACCTGGGATTTGGATATTTTTGGTCCTTTACCCGTAAGTGCTACTGGAAACCGGCACATCATGGCAATGGTTGACCATGTGTCTCGTCGGGTGGAAGCAGTCCCGACATCGGATCAAACAGGCGATGCGGTCGCTCGATTGTTTGTTGATAATGTGGTGGCGCGATTTGGTATAACAGAACCAGTGATCACTGACCAGGGTCCCTGCTTCGAATCGAAGAAATTTCGAGACACGTTGGAACAGTGGTGAATCCGGCGAATACGGACGTCGCCTTACCACCCCCAGGCTAACGGAATGACGGAAAGATTCAACAGAACGGTAAAAGAATGGTTAAATAAGCATGGGGTTGATTGGCAAGAAGGACTTCCAGAGATATTGCTCAGTTACCGCGCAAAGAACCATTTAACAATGGGGACGACACCATTTGAACTGGATTTTGGGCAGGAACCCAGAACGCGCGACTGGATGTGTGACTCAGCGTAAAGAATGATAAACCTCTGACAACCCGCGAGCGGAAGCATCTAAAGGAAGTGACCACACAACAGACAAGAGTTGCTCAGGGTCGAAACAAGACAAGGTACGATAGACGGAACCAAACACAGAAACGAGAGCCGTTCATTTCGGGACAGCTGGTCAAAGTGAGGAATCGTAACAGACCGGGAGTGGCCGGTCCGGGGGTCAGCGAGTTCCACAGACGATCGAATGGACCCTACACCATACTAGGGAGGAAGAATTCCAGTTTCAAAATCGATCAAGGACCACAAGGAGAATGGGTCAGCGGATGCGATTTGGTACCCTGACACATCCGGACCGAGTGTTTTAGAGGAAGGGCAAGTGTAACGGTAAATGCTGGGGCAAGGGAACTACGTGAATATCAAGGCGAACGGACGAACCATACGAGGACCACAGACAAAAGAACAAACGGCGAATCTGTCGGAGGCATTTCGAAGCAAATAAATGAGGGTGTACGGACTACCAGAGGGGAAGCAGCGGGATCTCCGGCAACCAACAAGATAGCCCAGGTGAGGGGCTGCCGACCAAGCCGTCAACTGAGACAATCGGACCAACCGAAGGGAAATGACGCCTAAGAGAAGCAAGATACCGGCCACGGACAACCGGCCAGAACGCAGCCGAAGCACTCAAGCAGCCGAAAGAGCAATGTTGGTGGTAGGCAGTCTCGAAAAGGGTCTATATAAACGATTGTTTGACTAGTTTGGCCTTTGGAGTACAAATATCGTACCTCGCGTTGTCATCCTTGCTACAATAGATACAATATAATGACGTTGTTTCGATAGGTAAAGTGTATAATCCAATTGCGAAACTCCTCAAGTCCACGGGTTGTATCGTCGCTACATAGCTGTTAAGAAATGCATAGTACTGTGGCACGCAAGAGCATTGCTCTTTCGACGAGGGTTTCTTGGGTGTGATCTGCAAAAATAGAGAAGAGGAGAAATTCCGTTAGCGAAGGCTCAGTCAGTGTATCAATAGGCACCAATACTTACATTGAACGAACAACAGGATGGCAGCCTCCGGTCTGGCCTTTATAGAACGGCGGAGCGTGGGTTTCTCTCATGTGTTTATGGGAATCCGTTTGCCTTCAGATTGGCTGGAAATTTATCAAATCTGCCTAATTGCAAATTAAACGAAAGTCTGCCTACTCAACTGTGAGTTATCTGCCTCGCGATAACCTTACTTACACATGAGCAAATGGGTTGGTTGACATTTTGCTGTCATGGAACCCGGTCTGAAAGGACTAGCCCACATAACTGATCCCCTAGGTGAACCTTTTCACTCCGTCTAACACCTTTCATTATGGAAGTCATTGCGATGGTGCTTGTCAAATGAATAAAAATACTATTTATTTATTTACTGTTTTCGGTGTTTTCATTCCCTTACGTTCCGTCCCCAAGCTACTTCCCAGCCAGGTGTGATATTGTTCTCTCATTAGTTTTCGTTAAAGATTTCATTTAAATTTAGAATTTGTTGTTTTTTGTTCTGTTTCATTGTTTCGTTTAAAAAAACATTGAATATGTTTTAATCTGTTTTGTAAGCTCTACATATTTCCATCGTTGATAGTTAGATTACTTTTGATTTATTTGAATTGGATCAAACTGACCTGTGTGATGATCAGGTAGTACGAGCTGAAGACTAGGGCTGCTGCGGTACACAGTTCGAGACCCCAAATATGGTGGGCAGCACCGTTCTATCGTCCACCTCGTCAACCACCATTTCTCATCTGTCGTACTCTGCTGGGTCACAATTGTGAATCTTTAAAGCTCAGGTTGCATATTTCATTGAGAAGTCACGGCGTACACTGAGTTGTATAACGTTTATTGTAACGTATCAATCCAAATTAGGACTAGTTGTCAAACGTGAGTGGATGAGTATGTGAATGGGACGACTGATTCCACGTGCTTCGGTGTATTTCCCATCTGTCCGTTTCTCAATCTTTCGGCACCGGTCTTACCAGAGTGTGAACGATGTTCTTAAGTCCTAATAAATAACCAGGAAAACCAGTAACATGTTGAGGATAGTTTGATTAACAAACTCTGCCCATGATTAGTGTTCACTTCATTTCTATCCGCATGGTCTTTTGTCTGATATCTTCTAAGAGACTTGTAAATGACTTGAGAATGAATTGCTGAAAAACAGTTGTTTCATCGATTTGGACTTTAATAAGATGGGTTCTTCCAGGTATTGAAACATCCCGAGGATCCAAATATGATGAAGGAATTAAATCAGTCCTTAAATTTCCATACGAATGCGTAATTGCTTACTTGTCTCGCCTGTGTATTTTTTATCACATCCTAGCATGGGATAACTTAGAACACTCCTGATTGGTGGTACTGGTCCACATGGTCTTTTCCGTTGAATAAGACGGACCGCAGCGTTGCGACGGGTTTACGGGCAACTCTGATGCCCAGCGCTTTTAGCAATACGATCTACTGATCCTCGTTTGTACGGTACCGCGACCATGCCATCCAGGTGCATTTTTTTCTTGATTTGTTATGTTACCTGGAATACATGAGTTGACGAAACTCTTTGGTTAACCGTTTGCTCTGAGTAACTTGAAAAGTCCTACTATTCCCTGTTTCTGGAGCTTGGCTGTGTCGCAATGTGTGTCGGCCAGGTGAAATAGAGTATGTGCTCAAAGCCTTTTAAGTCACACGTTGGCTGATTATTGTTACAACTTCATATGCGGTCGGTTGTGGTGGGGATTGATAAAGACTGCAAAACTGTGGCAAGACCGAGGCGAAACAGTCGAAAAACGGAAAGACGGGTAACACACTGGAAACACACTCCTTCGCTCACGCTTGACAACCAGTCCTAATTTGGATCGAAACTACACCATAAACGTTTTACAACTCAGAGTACACTGCGTATCCCATGTGCCGTATCATACACAAACTCAGAGTACTTCTCAATGAATATATATATATATATATTTGAAGCAGTTCGGTCAAGACGGATATTGACTTTTCAAAGGTCTTCAAAACTGAGCTCTTGATCGTTGTCAAACTTGTCACGGAACGTCCAGATGAAAACAACGAGTTCTCAGATATTGCAAGTGGCAGACCTAATCATCCTCATTTCAGATGAATATGACTTAATATATCTTGTACTTAGCTAGTCGACAGTGACTGTCACGTGGAAGGCCCAGGTTGGTGCCCATGTCTTGGAGCAACTTTTGCTCGGTGGTGGTTGATTTGCATGTCTGTACCCCTCAATAGATGGTCACAAGATTGCCCCCAGGCTCAATACTACACTTGGCCTAGTGGTATCGCCTGAGGATATTTACTCTAGGTCTAAACGTTATGGTTGTGTATTACCCCTTACAGCTCAGCGGGTTTTTGAATATATAAGGTATACCCTTACCACTGCACTTCTGTGCAAGTGTCTATGAAGTGATGCCAAACACTTCTTGGAGGAGCTTGCTGATGATATTGCTCCTTGCTACGGACCCAAATACACTGGTTTCTTCAAGTGGGTGTAGGTCTTCCGGTAAATGATTCGCACACTTGTGAATGCCGCCTTCTATCTGCTGTGTTTTTTGGGCATTACGTTCGTCCATTTGTCGGTCTGTTTTATTGTTCCTCCTTCTTCTATGCGGTTTGAGCACTGGTTTGTTCGTTAGACATTTACCGATAAAAAGACTAGACTCACTTCATCCATTCGATTATTTTTCAGATATTGTCCAATCATGCCATCTGTATATTTATCATGTCAGCTATCTTCTCATTCAACGGAATCGCTGGCCACGCTTTGTTGACCCGTAGCCGTGTCTCACACTTAATCTCGTATCGAAACTGTGCACGGCCACAACCAACCAAATCATACAACCTAAATAATTTAGGAAAATTTTCCCTGCGGTCGTTTGACTGTATGCAATTCGCCTGCATTTAGTGATTCTTCATTTTTATTTCTGTCGGTTTCCACGCTTTTTTTGACATTTGTCAATTACACATTGATTTGATCCGGAGTCCCTGAGATTCATCTTTTCCCTCAGTGCAGTAATCCGAAGCAGGTTTGTAAGGAATGGTCAAATGGTTTATACATGCGTCATACAATGACTGTAAACCTATGGGTACAACATGACTGCAATTCATAGATGGTCCAAATCGCCAGATTTGCAAGACTAGAACGTACAGCGTAGTGTTTCGGTTTCGTACTATAACGTTTACATTTGGACTTTGTCTACTTGAATAATTCCAGTAGCCTACTAATGAATCCATAAATTACTGCTAGGGGCTTGGTGGGATTCACTGCACTGATGATTCCTAAGAACGACAAAGCAGTGCTTCCACACGTTTCCAGTCGTCAGCTGAGCGTTGATAAAATATTTTTTGAGTCATTGTGTTTGATTCAGGTATTCTACTGCACAAATGTAAAAGAGATACACACGGAATAAATCCTATGTAGCAAATCCATGAAAGGACGAACACTGATACCAACTTACATTCCAAAAATGTGTTGTTTCTTTACGGAAAGAGTACATAAATTTGCTAAACAAAGAAACAAAGTGAATTCACCGTTCTTATGCTGACTCTGATCATTTCTCAAAAGCCACATCTCTCAACTTGAACACCACAATGGTTGAGCGAAAAATCAAATTGAATGCAGGAATTTGTGCCGCCATCTTGAGTTAGTTTTTGGTGAGAGCCACAGCGCCGTCCGACTCCGTACCACAACTAATCCATCGACACCTTATGTGGAACTCTGCTTCGAATCCTCGCACCAGAATTGCTGACTCTGGTAGGTAAGAAATTGGCGTATACCTTCGTGTCTGCAGCACTGTTTCATTCAATGACTGCACACTTCTGAAAATAGCCAGCTGTCACCCTAACCCTATAGGGATAAACCATATGGGCCATAAGTAAACTCCAATCGAAATAGAGGCAACGAATAGCTTAGCTATAGAGGAGCCACTTTCGGCTGGTTCATATCCGCATTCATCTCACACAAAGGTGGAAACGTTTCATCATTTGTACCAATACAACATGAATCAAAACCCAGTGAACCCGAGTTACAAATCCATATTAGATATATTGACTAAAAATCGCTTCTTAATAAACGATGAACAAGAAAACTGGAAGTTATTTGGCCGTTCCCGAGATTTTCGTTCCGAGGATTGCTAATTATTTGTTGATTTTCTGTTCGACAGACTTGTAAAATTTTGATGTGGTACAAATTCGGACAGTCCCAAGTCTCGAGTGAGATTGAAAATCATACAAGAACTTCATCCACTCTCCCTGCGTATCGTGTTCGTTCTACCAGCTAACTGGAAATCCACACCGTGAGCCTAGACATTTCCTAAATGAATCATACAGTTCGCCCAAAGAAATTACATCTACAGATGTCATCTCTCACGATTGACTTCTAAGCCGATTATGTCTGACAGGATTTTTTCATGGAGTCAAGTTTGGATTCGAATTCCACTGCTGCCAGTGACTTCTAACATTTGGTCAGTACAAGAAAGGGAAAACGGTGCGAGGTATTAACATTTCGTTAAATCTTTCCGATCATCTGCTAAAGTCAATCTGAGGTTTTATCATAGAATATGCCTATCGATTTATGAAAAAGCTTGTAACACGAATAAGTTTCGTTTCCATATATCCCTGTAGACATTCACATCTGTACGGGTTGAGATAGCACTGGATAAAACAACGTGTAACAAATCTGTTAAATTGCAACATGCCACGGAATCTGATTAGCACAGCTTCGCGGAATGCTTTCGGTTTCAGACTGCGATCACGAAGTCGGGTCAACTTTGAATTTGTCTGTCATCAGACACTTTCCTTAAGATGACCTCGCATTTCGGTCAGGATGAGTACTGGATATGTTTTGCGTCACTGATTGTTTCAGTCATTTGCAGATTCGTTCGGAAATCAGCAGGTGACGGTCGTTGTTTTGTTCTGCCAATGTAATTGTCATCGCCACTGTAGGCGAACTCGTACACTAAATGTGGGACGTAATTCAATGGCTGACTAGATTCACATTTGTTTCGATGAGTCCCTCCGGTAGACGGTATGGCGTACAGCTGTACGGCTGCGAATGTGCGGTTGATGGCTGAATTGAGTTGATGATAAACGCCATTAAGTATGTGGTTATGTTGGAAAGCCAGCCTAAGGTAGACAACATTTTCAATGCTTTGTAGACTGAGGTATCCGTGGGTATTTATTGGCTGTGAATATATAAGAATTCTAATGGGCGATCATTGAGCATAGGTGACATCGGTAGAACAAGTGGCTCTCGTACGATGGTGTAGACGTTTCGGTGCCACCTTCATTTTGTAAACGTACTTCAGCAAACCCTTCGGAGGGTTGATAGGAGAGTTGTATACCGAAGAGGAGCTTGCTTCGGGGTGGCGTTCTTTTCGATGGAGACGCACCTACCATAGAAAACGATGGCGATTCTGTACCGAATTATCGGAACCACGGCTCACACACTCCGATGCTTGGGTTTTGTCAGGTTGCCCACTGTTAGGTCTTGTTACATTCAAAAATGAGGCCAATGCCTGTTAGGGTAGGAATCACGCTATAGTAGCATTGACATTTCATTAGTTCGCATTTGTATGTCATGGGTGCAAAAATTGTGAAACAAAGATAATACCCCCTTCTTTTAGCTTTACTCTGAACAGATTTCTGGATTGTCCCATTTGGTCGTGTCGTACTTCATGATGTCTAAAAAAATTAAACATTTGTTTGACTCTTCTTCGTAAGAAGTCAAAGGAGTAGAATCACGGGATTCTACATAAATCACGCTTCTCGGTTATATAGAGTATTGATTGACCCAGTGTAGTTCAGAGACAGGAAAGTAGCAATGAGCAGGGACGTATTTTGGGCTGCAGACAGAAATGAATCAACCGAAATAGGTTCTTCATTTGTGAAATTTTAGTAAACCGGAAAAATAACGTACAACTAGCACTCGAGGGAGTTGGATGGTCAGACAGTGTCTCCAGTAGAAAGCTAGTGTAACAAAAGAAGAACTGAATAAACAGGTATCAGCAAAATTATACAAATAAGCTATACTATGACCATGCAGATATCGTCCGAGAGTACAGCAGAATACAGTACAGTATAGAGTAGAGGTGGAAAACATCGGTTTGGAAAGGTGCAAGCTAAACGTGCGGTTGACATTGTGAACAAGTCTTCGAAAATAGCGAACAGCCCAACGAAGTGCTTAATGGCCGCATCTAACTTGATTTGATAGCATGCTTCTATCGAGGGCTGACAAAACCGAGAGAAAATAAAACCAATCAAATGAGGTTGCACGTCAACAGAGAGAAATCCACCAATCCTACCCAAGGTCAGAGGGGCCAACACGGATAAGGAAAATGGGTGAGCGAACAAGAAGCTGGCAGCCGGAGTCAAGTGAGCGTGAAAACAGACCCACGAGACCAGACAAACGCAGTCATCGGCGGATCGGTGGAGTGAATGGGTTGAAGCAGCACATGTAACACAACACTTTGGAACCACAAGTGCGTGTATATGTTTGTACATGTATTCGGTTGTCGGTGATCAGGACGCGGTCCACCGTTGTTTTCCACGAAAAAGCAATCCATATAAATTTCGTCGGAAATTGCTTCGGAAATACAGTGATGGACTTTCTTTTCAATAACTGACGGAAAAGCATCAATGGGTTTTGTGGCCTACAGGGGCATTGTCAATTTTTCTGTTGAAAAGACCATCAAAATTAAATCAAGTATTGTTTTCTTGCATAGTATAATAATTCATCGAAGGTATTCAGACGGGATATGGAAAGAAATGCTCAACTATGAGAGATATTCTCACAGAATGTTCATCGTTTTACGAAGAGGTCCAGTTGTCAGATAAAATCTGTATCCCGTGGTCAATTTAAAAAACAGTTCAGAAGACAAGAACTGAAAGAGGAACTTATTTGCGTACTTTCATCAATCGCGTATCTTTTTGGGTTCTATACATACGCGACCCATGAGAGTATACTAGTGGAATTCCTCTTTCAGTGTTTGTCTTCTGAATTGCTTATTCAGAGTCCACATCGATAGAATACTAATTTTTCGGAGGCTGGTGAGTTTTTTCTCCAAAATTTGCATCGCTTTAGGGCCACTTGTTTTTATTTGGTTCTCTGGGACTCTACTTAGAATACACGTTTAAGTTCATTCACTTAATTCCGGCATTCAGAACGTGCCGTTTCTTAAAGAATTTGAATTTCGATTCTGATCATGGGGATCAGGAACGGCGAACATGTTTGATAACATGCATATTGAGTTGCATATTTGTGTATTTGGTACCGTACGAATGTAATGGGCTCGACGGGGACTTCAATGAAGGTTTTTTTAATTTATCATAGAAAATACTCAGATCCCTTTTTTCTGAAGTGTGGTCAGTAAATTTTCAACACTCCCCGAAATTTCGAGATCACTTTTATCTACTGAAATATTTGGTAGTAATCAAGTGTTTGATACGTATAATGGCCTGAAAGAGTTGTTTACAGTTGGACAAACTGTGTTGATTATTCATAAGACCATGGATAAAGATACGTTCGAATACACGGTACGCAAGTAAAACAGTTTATCTCGGTTATTCGTGGGGAATTACCGAAGCTGCAAGTTGACAACATTTCTTCCGCCATAGGAGTCGATCAACGTGTGGATGATGGGTCCTCCGCGTTCAGAACCAGGGACGACTCTGACTGTAATTCCTAATAATGATTTAACAACTGCCCCGACAACTCTATGTTCCTCATTGGTAGGTAGAATGCTGTCGGTCAGTTCATAAACTTCTGTTTATATCCTCAGTATTTATGATCTCAAAGCGGCAAGCAAATTGAAGTTCATCGTAGCGGCCTGGAAACGACCGCGTTTGGATGTGTAAATCCGTGACAAAAAATTACCATAGAAAAACATGACCAATTAACTCTACACAGTTTGTATGTTGTTCGATGCCAAAAGGCTGTTCGTTGTTTGTCTGCTTGCTGTAAGGACAATTGGCTTCACCAATAGAAAAACACACTTTTGACTGTTCTGCTTGAGGACGGTTGAACCTTTAGCTCGCCTAGCTAGTATCACGTCTGGTGTCACTCCCAGTCGCAAACGTGAAAGACACTGTTTCTATACAAACCGTAATTCACCTATTCCATCGATTTTTACTGTCTCTTGGCACGCAACGGAACTTTTGTCTTGTTGCCCGTTCTATAGGCCAATCTCGAGATCTAGTTTATACCTGGCACCGGAGTACTAAATCATAACATCTTACAGGTTATCTGGTCTGACTTAACTTCAATCCATAGTGAATGTTGTCTCATATTCATTGGAAGTTTCGAATTCTCTGGTTCAGTTTAGGTGGTGGTAAGATATTTTATTTATTCCACGTAGTGGATGAAAATCTAGTACAGTTACTGCAAACATCATTCATGTACCAAGTAATTATTGCTTATCTGTATACCTCATATATCCTTGTTCGGAATCATCTCTAATGTGAATCAGACTGTTTACTGAAGCTTGGGGTGCCAAGCGTGAAATTGTAACGCGCATCCCACTGCTCAACTGATGCACACCACAAGCTTTTGTGTGACTTAAATCCCAAGTAAACAAGAGCTCACCCGTCAACATTATTTGGTAAATATTATTGCCATAAAATGGGAGCAGTCAGCTGGTTGAATTTACCGGTTTATCAATAGGTATTTGATTCACACAGAGCGCAGCTTATTGGATACGCTCAGCTGGTGAGTCCTGAAGAGGGATGGAACATTCTTTTGAATTGGATTTCTACCAGTGATTGGGGATTTCAGTCGATGTGAGATGTAAAAATTACCACTACTTAGACATAACAAAGAAAATCAAGTTTTGAAATTTGTGTAAAATCCTGTGGATAGCTCGTAGCTGTTTGATTTAATAACTTACACGAAAGAACACCATAGAGGTCAACCCGTGTGCGGTTTTACGAATATGCACTCTGACGATACCTGTTGCACTCTGTTCGTGTTATTTCATTTCCCATGTTTTGCTACCGACTACTATCTCAGTAGTCAGACTCTATGGGTGGAACACTCGTCCTCCTTACTTTTATTGGTCAATTCTTCTGATCTTTGCTCTGACTGGTCGGCCATCTTGAATGTGGTCATTTTTATGTCTGGACCACCAAGAGAAGGTGTTTGCTGCTTGAGACCGTTGGTAGTCCACCTCGAATGTAGGTGGTAGAGAGTATTCCATTGTCGTCCGGCTCGTTACCACAACCGATCTATCAGGATCTGACGTGCTTTTCCACTCCAAATCTCAGGGTCTGGTTACCGGTTATTCCCAACAGTGCAGTGGGTCTTCGTGGCTGTGTGTATGCCTCTTCCACTGCACTCATGCGAAAGCATGTATTAAAAAAAAACTAGCTATTGATGGGAAGTTTTGCAAGATGTTGCACTAACACTTGAGTGGGATGAACAACTCAAAAAAGAACAAGATATTTGAAAATATAAAAGGGAAATCTGACCAGCAAAGTAGACGAAATTGGTTTGTGGAGTGATGAATTTATCTGATTTCCTGACTGAAATGGTTTCACTTTCGAATCTGGGGTTTATCTTGGAATTAGATTGAGAAACAATTTTAGTTTGTCTTCCACTCACATCGAAAAAGCAAATAGTGTCATCTGAGATATGAATTACCAAATGATGAAAGCACAAATAATAGCTAGTAAGCACTGCGTTCGATCAACCATGAGAAAGCCATAACGTCATACTACTAATAACCCACGAATAACCACATCATAAATATTCATAAGCCAGTTATCACACGGGAGCTAAATCCACCCGAAGTACAATAAACGTGTACCAACTAGACGAAGTCGGATCAATATGGTGACTTATTAAAGGAAACGACTGCTAAAATGGTCAAGAATTTACAATTCTTGTGAATAGGAAACGGTGAAAACAGCGCCAGTTACGTGAATTCCATTCTTGACATCTTTGAGGGCGAAATTAAGTGATATTTCGAGTAGTGGAAAATAAACAGTTGAGTAATTACTTCCATAACAATCTGATTGACTGCGGCTACGCATGACACTTGTGCCACCCATGGCTTACGACGATGAGGTTGGTCTACTGACCAGTACAGGCAGTGTTTGGGTAGGAGATCAACACTGACCCTCATACTAAAAACCGGTCTAATCGGATTGTGTGTATGTGTGATGTGATGTGATGCGGAGTATAGTGGACAAAGTCGTAATACCACCCCATTGAGAATTTTGACCACGTGTTTAACTGTTAATGCTCTCTGAACACCCCGAAGCAGTTTGACAATAAAAAGCCGACAGGTATAATGGCTGAGAAACCGGCACAGGGGTTGTGATGTGATCAAATAGGTCGACGCAAATCACGGTGGGGAGATCTTGCCAAACATAGCGATATCCGTGCACGGTCTGTGTTGTATATCAAAACGTGGTCCGCCGTCAATCTCGTGACAACAAAAACCCTGCCCACGGTGGAGTAAACTATATACTACTCGAAAATAGATGCATGAGTAACACGAATGATAAATACTGGGGCAAATCACAACGTGACGATGTCGCATGGTTAGATTAAACTGTGCTAAAACAACATGCGCAAGCATACACAAAATGTAACTACACTCTCTGGTCGAATCAAAACAGATTATCATTTACTGTTTATCTTTGATTCAAATGAACCGTTCAGTTGTAGTCTAGCTATCTGACCTCGTCGCAAAGCAACTTTTAACCGGAATGTCACGGATTAATATAACTGCACAACAGAGGCCAGTCTGTCTCTTTGACATTGATATTTGGGTTAGTGAATCACATAAGATTCCAATCAACCGGAGATGGCCAGGTGGTTATGGTCGAGAATTTCGGACAACAACGACCCGAGTCCGATTCCCGACATCACCGATCACTTCCCCATTTGTCAGCATTCCGTTGGCCACGGTCTCCTTCCTGAATTTTGTACATTGTTGTACAGTAAATAAATAAAAAGTAAGATAAAAATAGGTCACTTGTGGTAGTACGTCTAGCGAAGGTGATGTTCACTTCCCACTATTGCCAAGTACACGTTGGTGGCTTATGGAGTCGATAAACTGAGCATTCAAAACACCACGCACAAACAGAAAGCGTGACGTCTAAACACGGCCCGTCAGGGAAACATCCAGTCATCACAGCTAATGAGACATTAAGTGAGGAAAGAATCAATGACAGACAACAGGAGCAAAATGAACCAGTTCACTTTCATCGATACTTGGTGTGAGGGTATAGGCTGACACATCGATAGACGGCCTAGTTCCAGTAGCAGGCAGCACGTCATTGTCTGTCCAAAGTCGATGATCCAATCGGGTCGTCATAAAACGGAACGAAACCATGCAGTCAGTCGCAAACAGTCACCCTCACAGAACAGCGTAGAATCAACCAACAAGCGTCCAAGGGTCGTTTTACCGACCAGAATGAAAATCGGCCAGTTAGCTGCCAAGAGTTGTTTAAGCTGAACGAAAATGAATCGACCAATGAACTACCAACATTTTTTTAATCGACTGGGAAGAAATTAGCCAATCGAGGAAGCAACCAAAATAATTAGTCAGAAGACCCGGCTAAAGGAAGCTTTCTGGACCAATGTGCTTCGTATCGTGGTTTTGACTTCGGTCACCTATTATCATATGTAAACTGCCTGTTTTTATAGTTAAACGAGGTGATTCGAAAGCGGGAAGTCCTTCTCATTAGAACTAGTGCGACAGTTCAGAACACTTGGTATTTGCGCTGCTTGTGTATTCTCTCCGATAGACAAAACTGAGAAGTCAACATTCTTAACTACAAAAGACTGTCTACGGGTACAAAAGTAAAGTAATCGTATTTCCGGTATACTTTGCTAGGGCGAACTTACCAAAAAGTTTGAGAAACAAGCATAATATTCAAGGTCAGGCCTTCAGAATACAAAAGGGGTAAGAAAGAGGTCAATTGACAAAACTACCTTAAAGAAATTAAGGTGCCACTCGGTAATCGCACGTCATACCACACTCAAGTCTTCCAACTTGGATTGCGTAACACGGGGTGCCTGTACGACGAACCTTTCACATATAACGCCTATCCTACATTCATCAACTGAAGTGATATGACAGAGGTTTCAAGCATATGACGTCACTAACATCAATGGTGTATACCAGAGGTCACAATAACTTGTTGACCTCAAGTGACCTCGTTACCACTGCGACCCACCCCGACGCATACAACACAAGTACACAAACATGCGCGCACAAACATGCATTATTTGGCACCAAACAACCTTAGATTACAGTCCCAAGATAATCCGATTGAAGGCAACCAGTCTTAGGATAGCTTACCAACTGACTAACTTCATTTCCGAAAAAGCTGTAACGCTCAGACAGTAGTTTTTATTCGTCGGTGGTGATTAAGAGCTGAAATATGATCTTCGTTTTCCATTTCTGTCAAAACTCGCATGTGATTATTATCTTTTGCACATTCGCTTTCCTCATGCAGCATTGGGACTAATTTGGTCTTCCAGTTCAGGGGTGATTTACTGCTCATCCAGTAATTCCGTCCATTCTCCGCACTATGAATAAATCTGCACTTTTTGTGATGCACTAGGGAGCAGAACTTTTCAAGTTGTTCAGTTCTATCATGTACAACGAGGACAAGAACGCGTATTCACCCTGGGGAGGTCGAATTTCCCAACTAACTACTCACAACCGTGTTAGTAGGCAACATGAAGCAGGTACCACAAAGTAAATAATAAAGCCAGTTAAAAAAAGTGTACACGAAAATGGATGGATGATGGAGAACCAAATTAGCAGATTTGACCGATATTATATGTCGAATAATGGCCCTATGGTCCGCACCAACCTCAAACGCAGAGTTCATAGGTGAATTATTTTTTCCAAGTATGTGGGGTACTAATGAAGATGTAGTGTGATTAGGTCAATGGTCCAGACGGGTTGTCGCCAAGGATGCAAACTGAATTTGCTCTCATATCATCCTCATTCCTAATTTGTTTATACGATCAACTTTTAGTCTTGGAAAATACCCCGGATTATGCTGGAGTGGCATCCATTATGGGAGTGCATGTTCACTTCCTGGAACATATATCGTGCAACGTGATACTCTGGACTGGGGTGTTCAAAGAGTTCGATTGCATCGAAAGTCCTCTAAAATGAGAAAAACTGGTCCAATCGATTTGGCTATCGTCACTTGAGTGTCTCATTTACCGTCAGTATACGTCATGCACTATATTGTCTTCATTCTATAGAATATGTAAAGCCTCTAGTATTCGTAGTCGGAACTGTAATGATGCATTCAAAAGTGTAAACAGAAAAGCAGTTTCCGGCCAACTCTATTACTTACTTTGTGGTATTAGCTTCATTTTGCCTATTCGCAAAGTTATGAGTAAAACGTTGAGGAATTCGAACCTCCTCCACCAACCTTTATGCATATTCGTTGTCCTCACCGTACTAACACTGCCACCATGAGAAACAGATACAGCATTCTTATTACTGTTGGCATTGCTATAATTATATATATAAATCGTCGACAGATGTATCATTCTTAGCAGCAGCTGAGTCTTCACCAGCCCAGTCTTTATCCGGAATAAATAGATCTTCGATTACATAACACAGTTCTACCTTTGACGTGTGCAGAATTTTGATTCCACATAATTTAAACATCTAAAAAACGTGCGATTTCAGCAGAGTATCCTGTTACTCACACAGCCTGACCACGAAAATAGTGGGAAAATCACTCTCGGAGAAGTTCCTCAACTGTTATTTTTCAGGGTAAATTTGTGTGAGGATAATGAGGTCGGGCGCTTAAGACCATGCTACTTGACATTAATAATGCTGTCAAAGTAGAGAAGAAGCTTTTTTGAAAGCTTTTGCCACGGCCGCCTAGATGAGACGGCCTATACACCCGAGATTTCAACCGAACGACTACGCGATTTCCAAATATCACAATTTCGAATACTAGATCGTGACCTTTCTCAGACTGACAATAAGTGTGAACAGCCAATGGCACGTTGGAACTCAATTGAAAGGGGTCAAACGATGAACGAAAATCTTATCTTTTCAAAACCAATGAGGACGTACGGTGCATCGATCTCCGTGTCACATCTGATGCTTGCGGGAAGGGTTTCTCACTTCGTAATATCGTGTTGTATGGAGTTTGGAATACTGTAACGAGAGTTTTCCCTTTAACGGCCGACCAAAAACATAGAAAATGACCCATAAATGAGCACTCGTCCGTTTTTATGATTGGATATGGTATTAGGAGGAAATACTATTCCAAGCTTTGTTTAGAAGCGACATTTTTTACTACTGTTTACATGAAGTCTATGACGAATTAGGTATCAATGAGCAATCCTTCAAGATTTTCTTCACCCCTTGTGGATGAATCCTGGAGACTTTTGTAATAAGATGATATTCAGTCACATTCCCCGTTATTTACTTCTCAAGAAGAGTTATATTTCTGTACTGATCAGCACATCGACGATGTGTGCCAACTTAATTCCTCCAAGTGCAGGATGTCCAACACTTCTGGTTCCACTCAGCTGAATGTACCATTTCCAAATTTGCTACTGAATACGATAGCAGTAGCTGATCATTGAATTTCATTGACGGTGGCTAAAATATACAGAATGGTGGTTGCCCTTCAATTAATAGTTTACGTAGTGAAATCATTATCTCGGATAGGACTATAAATAGTTACTGCCGAATTCCGATTCATCTTAAGTGCAGTTTTTAGCGAGTAACTTTCCTAAACGAGGAGGATTTCATGCACACATGGTCCTTCTATCAACCCACAGGTCATCAGTTTATCGTTTGTCTTTCCGCTGGCAGATACAGAATGTGAGTCCACCTTGGAAAATCATTTCTCACAGCGACTTATCTCTAAATAATACTGAACATGCGGTAAATTCGATCAATGGATGATGTGCAGAACTTCGGTACCCTCGTCCTAGGCTGTAGTATTTCCTAGAGTGCATTCTGCAGTTGCTAAGTCGTTCCAGATTTCGTTAGCTTACTATTCACTCCATCGTGACACACATTCTTGTTTCGTTCACTACAACTCAAACTATATTTTGAGATACCCTGGAATTTGAGGGCATTTTTTAGAAACTTCTAACCGTTAACATTCGGGTTAACTTATTATCGAAACATCTAACTATGTTGGGTGTGTTCGATATTATACGATTGCCTTACTCCTCTGACCCATCTACAATCAACATTGGTTGATTATTTACAGTGAACTCTATCAGACAATTCTGAGGTTATATCCTCTGCTGTTACATGTAATCTGAAACTCTTGACTAGAGAGTGACGCAATCAGTAACCGGCATGAAATCTTGGTCCCAACGAATTCTGACCCGTAAATGTTTTGACTTCTATTCCAAACCACTCATTTTCTCTTCTCTCAGTCAAATCCAAGTCACGTACTCGCATTTAAGTCTTTTGTTATTGGGTAAATATTAGTGTAATGTATTGCCAGAAGACGATTTCTTCCTGTGGCCTTGTTCCAAGTGGCACACAGACTACCTTCACTCTTTTCAAGTCCTCTTCTGGATGTTTGGTCGGCGTTGTCCGTTGATGCTTGAGATGTCAGTGAACTCATAGCACGTCGCTGTCTGCAACGCTTCTGTAGCACTGTTTATTTCTGAATAACCGTATGCCTTCAGTTATAATTCGCTTTGTTAGTTCGTTTTCACTAACAGGTTTTGTTCGTCGCGTTAGGATCAAAAATGTTTGCCTGCGCACTGACGATGTCACCCCGACTGGAGCTGAAATGTTTGCTACCTGAACGCCAAGCTCAGCAATCAGGAGCTTGCAATATTGATTGCAGTCGTTTAGTCTCCGATCTTATATTTCCCCGAGATTTCAATCAAAACCAGTGCAGCTAGTTGTTCAAGATGGAAGTGAAATCGTTCGCTTCTGAACACAGGAAACATACACGTGAATAGCAGACTCCAGGGAAGCAGACTGGGTTCAACACCGGTCTTCATCCTCCGACAGCTACTGGAGCACTGTTACCCTATCCAGAAACCGATGATCATCCCGTTCCTGGAAGTCAGTGCAGATTCTGTCAATAGAATCGCACCATAGAACTAAAATATGAAATAGTCTTTCTACATTTTTCATTTACTGTACAACAATGTACAAAACTTCAGAAGGGAGGCCGCGTCCGGTGAAATGCTTCCAAATAGGAAAGTGACCGGCAATGACGGGAAAAGAGTCCGAGTTATCAGAGATATGAATTACCCGAAGAATATGTCCATCACACTTCAGGGGGTTTTGGGGGCCTGAAGCCGATTTCCAGCCAGCTTTATCGTCTCCAGCAAAGTATGACATTTTTCCCGCTAATACTGTTTAGTTTACTCCAGATGATAATGGCTAACGTCAGTAGAAGTCAAATTTTTATAATGTGCTGTTTAACTGCAGTCAAAATGGAAATCCTAACCTCCAGAGGTGAAACTATATTCACTGGACACGTTGTACTGTCAAGGTGGAAGCTTCTAGCCTTAGATAACCTGCCCAGATAGTAAAATCTTTGAAGTTTACGGATCAAAATGCTGCACCGAGTTTTGGATACGTACTGCTCTAATAACTGGCAACAAGTTGAAAGGGCTGTTCGACGTTCCGTGAATTTTCTGTTGGTGTTGATTTTCCTAGGATAAAATATTCCGCAAATCAAGAACTGTTTTCTCAGTCGACCGATGATTCACAACAGTTCGCATTCTCTGTTTATTATTTGATTTGGCATGGTCGCACTGGGTTGCAGTTCGTTCAAACCAAGCTTCCGTGAGGATGTGGATCAAAGTTCGAATGGCACACTCACCATGTTCAATAACTGTACTCATATTGGTCAGCCGGACTCAACGGTAGAAACGGTTCGAGTTTGGCCTACTATGGGAATACAATTGAGATACTCAAACGGTACACAACGTCTGAAAGCATTCGACAAATATATTGCCCAATTAAGATTTGCTCAGAAGAAAGCTGTCGTGCTGTTTCAATCTACGGTCCCAGAAGAATATCGGCACTTGTTTGAGGAGGTGGTGCCTGCTCACGCGTTAAGCGTGGCTGGGACTAATTCAACGAACGAACAGCAACGTGACTCAGAATCCAATTCGGCATGTCCGTTGGAATCCCAAAGTTCATCAGAAATACCGCAACAACTGGAGTCATCAGCAGAATTGAAGAACGTGCATGAGATGTTTACTTCTACACAGTAAGTGTAAGGTTTACTGACGAACAGATTGAGTGACCCCGTGGACTGACTATTTGACTGACAGATTTACTTGGCCAAATAATGGATCTTTTATTTGATTTCAGTAAAATTCCAAACTCGAATATGCTAACTATCTGAAACTTATTTTCTGCTTAAATCAGTGCAATGCCCGAGGTGTTATCAGTGACGCCAGTGGATAAAACGAAGATGCATATCCGATTAATAATCATTTCCTTATTTGTGCGACTTTTCACCCGAGCATGGTGAATAGCACGCAATAAAAATGGTCGTAGACGATCGAAGCAAATCTATGACTCTGTCTGTCTATTATGCTTGAGGGGGTATTAGTCAAAGAAATAGAAACGATGCAGAAGAAGCCCTTGGTTGACATAACGGGTATGGAGTGGGCACACCTGAGTTTTCTGTGGTGGTCGAATGGCTTAAGGCTTTTGGATTACCACCTCGAAGGTCTGAGGTTCGAATCCCAGCCACCACCGGTTACTTTCGTGGTAGACAGCAATCCCCACTGTCGCCCAGATAGTTATCACATCTGACCTATTGGGGTTTAATGTGGTTCTCCATCGCTCCAGATTTAGGGTCTGGTTACCGGTTATCCATAATCATGCACTGAGCCTTTGTGGCTACCACCTTGCCCCTTCCACTGCACTAATGTGTAAGCATGTAATAATCACAGATCATCACGATCAGATTCATGTGTGACTACCACAATAACAACGGAGGAACATGAGTAGTCATCTACACAATCGACCAATCAATCCATCAACCAGACAATTGACAGTCGATGGGTCAGCTGGCTAATCAGTCGAAAAACAGGATAGTTAGGTTAAGTCAAGCGTTACAGTCAGTGACCTAGATTACCATAACGTTCGGCGCTGACGTCATCGACTTTACCACCGGAACTCAAGTGCTTGAACCAAATTCCTTTGTGAATACAGTTCAGGTCATAGGAGTCCAAAGCTGACTAACTCGACTATCGGCCAATGATCTGTATGTGACTCTTTCAGACCAATTCGATAGGACTGTGTATAAGATGCTGACTGAAGTTACCAGAGCAAACATGTGGCCTGAGTCTGAGAGATGAGTAACGATAGTATTTGACTTGACTCCATGTTGAGGCCACCTTTGCTGGTCCCCTCTGAAACGCTCAGACAGATACTGTGTAATGACCTGATACTGAATTCACACACACACACACACACACACACACACACACACACACACAGACACACTCACACACACACACACACACACACACATGATGGAATGGTCATTTGTTCTGAGGGAACTGCCTCATCTACCTCATGCATGTTTCGTGTGTAAAAAAGTCGTTATCACGGATAACCTGTTATTTCTAATATGATTTCAGCGTGAACTCCACAGTTACAGAGATAGTCAAAGTAAGAGAAAAGGAGACCGAATGCCACCAACCGGAAAGCTCGGTAAGTTCCAAACCCAGATCCACCTTCTGTTTTGTGATGGCCACGATGGTAATTGTAGTTCTGTCAGATGGGTAGCATTCTGCGGTCCATCAGTGCCCCATTTAAAAATCTGTGGTGGATTAAAGAGAGTGCACAATAAAAGGTATGCATTTTGGTGAATTGTATGACTAAATGGCTGACGATACAGTTGATGATTGCTGATGTTGGTATGCTCTGAAACGGAACATAATTTCACGTATGCATATGTTATCTAGTATATATCCACAGATGAGTTCCTAAAACAACTTTGATAATTCCAACATCCTGCTTGAGGGTAATGAAAATAGCGAGTTGTTTGTTGCTTTCCAATGAGTAAAATGCACATGCAACAAATATATATATTCCTAGTTTGAATCACACCTTCAAGACACCTCAGTAATCCTATTCGATTGGAGCTCTCTCACGAGTTCATAATGGTTCCTGTTATCTATGGATGGAATAGACATTACATGCTACAAGACGTCCCTTCCACGGATTGGCTGGTGGTGGCAATTACAAATGGAATTTCCTCTTCATAAACGGAATTACCATACCTGGAACTAGAAATTTAGCAAAGCCCACTCGTGATAAGACATGCAAAAGGCTTTTACCACATTATTGCTCAGTGTTGAGAACATAAGTGTGAACATTCTAACCATTTTCTTTTATCCTTAAGAATTTGTCACACCTTCCTTTACACCAAGCAATCCGTGTAACTCATTCCGAGCGTAATTCGTGACAGTCACGAAGGTCCCTGACTAAAAATTGTCTGCAAACCGTTAATCGTCACGTTAGCCAGATTAGCACTGCGCGTTGGAGCAACCACCGCGGTCAATTGAAACAATTATTAGGCCTATTCATATACTAAAAATACTAGCAAATTAAAACAAAATTTGCCACAAAACTTAGGATATCATTGTCATTTCCCGCAAGTAACTTTTCACTACATCCAACCATTCTGTTCAATGTGTACTCAACGCGAGTCTGACGAATATTAAGGTTGGTCCACAAGACACTAACTGGTGTCATCGTTGCTGTTTCACTGATCCCGTGAAAAGCTACTTTGTAATCTCGTCTTTGATAGACCAAAAACTTCGAAACACACGATTACGAATGACGTCTTGATTAGATATCACACGCGTGAATACACAGATTGCAAAAAAGAAATGGGACACACGGCAGGGCACTTTATTCTGTAGCCGCACAACGGTTGCGCCTCGAGTCCAAACACAAAAGTGGGCAAGCGAGAATCAAAGTTAGACCACTTTCAAACTTGAGAAAGAACACATTCAACACATGGTCGAACGTATACTGGTGGCACAGCAGGACACGAGTAGGAACGGGTCGGATGAGTAACCATTTATATTAGTGTTACTTGGGCAGGGGATACCGACCTTGTAAATTGATGTAAACACAAGGTGGTCAACCAGTCAGGAGAGAGCAATGGCGTTGAGGCTCAAAATTCAACCTAACAAAAATATGAAAAATATGGAAATAGCCAAAAAGTAAACATTTTGAAAAAAGCAACAATCGTTATGAAATCAGTGCCTTGGTATTGGAGGACCCGACCGTCTCCTTCAATCCAAGTTCGAGCAACACTGCAAAGCCATCGAGATTCAAAAGTCCGCAATCTACATGTTTTCTTCACTAGCAGTAGTTACGTTCTTCGGCCGTACTGAGATGGTCTGACTGTTTTACCGCACACTTGACCTTCCCTATACACGGCTACGAGTCACACCATTTTTGATCTCCGCTTATAAAATTGTTAATTCCTCGCCTTGAGGATCACTGTTGAACTGATCTAGTCGTCTAGCAACATTTTACAGTTTACACACAGAATTCACCACGAATATTACCACGTTGTTCATTTAATCTAATAACACAACAGAAATTCCACTTGTACCACTAGGTCATCCGCTTACTATATATTATACGCGTATTTAGTGATTTTCCATTTTAACTATGCTCAACAGACAATTTTACATTCGCCGCGACCGAGTGCTGTGGTTTCGAACGTTCCAGAAGGTGGGGAGGATTTTGAGGATGAAGTACGTCAACTTAACAATCAGGATACGGGCAAAATTCTTGACTGGGTACCGATGGCTGAGGTAAGGTGATATACCCTTCCAGAAACCTCTTTTTACACACACACACACCTACACACACATACACACATACACACACACTCACTGGATATCACAAATTATCCTTGTGTCTGAACGACAAACAATAAAAATAAGATCGAATAGTTATCTGTTTCTAGTCCCTCTGGTGAACTTCGTCCAGAAAATCAATCTCGAATGTTCTACCACAAATCGGATGCATTTGTGCTCATTGGTTTGCGATTTAATTTTGAAGTCAGACTTACTGTGAATGAATATCCTAACGTCACATCTTTTCGCTCAGTCCGGTTTTGCCTGCCAAAAGTTGACGAGAGCCGAACTGGCCGAATGTCCCATACATATTCTTGCTCATCAGAGTTTCCGTGTGCTTATAACATATCAGGAGATATTTCCCAACCTTATCCGTAAACAGCAAACGTAGTGTAGTTGACAATTTTTAACCCAGAACTGCTCAGTTTGAGGAGACTTTGGTTAATGCAACTGGTGGTGGTCGAGTGGTTTAGAGCGTTAGCTTACCACCTCAGAGGCCCGAGGTTCGAATCCCTGCCATCACGGGTTACTTTCGTGGTAGACAGTAATCCACTGTCGATCGGACTATTACCACATCTGACCTATTGGGACCTTATACGGTTCTTCGCCAGTCCAAATCTCAGGATCTGGTTGCCGGTTATCCCCAATAGTGCAGTGGACCTTCGTGGCTATGGGGTAACTGCCCCTTCCATTGCACTCATGCCCAAGCATTTAAGGTTATTCAAACTTGCAAAACGTGAATATGTACAGTACACCTTTTGTCCGACAATCGTCTTGTTTGTTTGTATACAGACCACAGATTATTTATTATCTCTCTGCCTATAATTTCTTGCAAAACATTTCAAATCGGCACGCCCTAACGCGTTTTTGTGTGAATAACTGCCTGTGGAGGTGGTCGAACGGTCACCACAGTGGGTTTCCAACTCTTCGGTCCCAACACCGGTCACTCCCCAATTCTCAGCCTCAGAGTGGCCATAACCTCCCTCCTGAAATTGTGTACCATTATTATATAACAAGAGGAAGTTGATATAAAGAGAAAAATAAACGACAGAGAACTATGACTATTCTGCATGCTTGACGTTCAGTTTCTATTTAAAGGGTGTTTCTACCGACAGGTAGATGGTATCTCTGTGGGTTTCCTACTAGATCTTTGGCTAGCGGACACTCTCATGACTAAACTTGAAGTTACCCGTAGAAAGTTCTACCCAATATAGCCTGTACATGAATGATATAATTTGTTTATTGAACCAAGATTACGACGTAATACACTTTCTAGAATAATTTAATAACGTCCATGACTCGTTAGCCTTGACGGCGGAGTTGAAAACCGAGGACAAACAAACTATCCTCAATGTACTGATAGACAGGCGAGAAGATGGATCAATCTCACAATGGTACATAGGAAAAAGATATGGAACTCCCAATGACGTAACTTTCCTAGCTTCGCGTTATTGCCTTATAAGCTAGATCTAGTTCGGTGTCTGGCATTCAGAGTCTAACATTTCAAGATGGAATTAATTTAGTTCACCAAGTTTAGCGACAGAATGGTTGCCCGAAATAGTTTATCCCTGTGGAGCGGCCTATCCACGTATCGAAGTAGGACTTTTTCGTGAAAGTACCTTTCAGGAGGGATAAGCACGCAGAGCGACTGATAAAAACACTTGGGTCAGCTCCAAACTCAACGTTCGCAGCCGCAACACTGAATTGTGTATTCTCCACCCCTCTAGTGATCCGCATGTATGTAAAAGATAAAGTGCCTGAGCTAACCTCCTTCATTACCAACAACTCGTTCAGGTGCGAATTTGTCATATTCTACAAGGGGGCGGTGCCGGGCTTTTGTCTCAACGCATTAGGGATTTCATCCACAATGGTTGAGTCATGGGAAGACCGATGCCATTGTCAGTTCGATTCTAAGCCATTTGATGGATTTTGGTCACACGATCGACCCAGGAAAGGCATGTTAGGTCCCACCTAACTGGTCAAAATAAGTCCAACTTCGAACCCTAGCCACGGCAGAGGCGATTGCCATTCGCCTACTAGGACCTGAACTACATGCACACAAACGACTAGTTCAGACTCTCCAGCTACCATGACCAAGACCGAAAGCCATGGATCATCAACCAAACCTCAAAATCCCTTCTATCGATTATCACTCGTGACGGTGGGAGTTTAACTCTCACCACAACACCCACACAATAGAGACCCTACATTCCCAGACCCCTACTCATCCCCTCCCCCACTTTAGAACGCTACAACAACGACCTTCATGCCAACTAATGGTTAACGCACTCCGCTGTCACCTCATCCGCAAATAGAATGTGGGTGCACGTTTAGCACTGATTCTAAACAGTTGTTCGCCTCCGCCTGTCTTGTTCTTAATGTAACTACCTGAATGCTTTTATTCATGACTTTCGTTCTTTCCGATACACTTAGCACTGTGAAACTTACCAAGTAAGATGTTTTATATCCTTACTCATGCCAAGGATCACTTGGATCGGTTCTGGGAAAAATTGCGAGTTCCTGAAGTTGAAATTCCAAATCCTCCTACAGAAGAAATCGTTTCGCACCACGTTCCAAATGCCGCGACCACGATCACGATCGACGACTGTGAGTTTCCATGCTGCAGTATTATCTCATTCTGAGCTACTTTATTCAACCGCTACCACTGTCCACAAATAGTTCGTTATTGTTGTGAAAATTGGCATTGCCGCGAAATGTTATCTCGTATTCAAGGTCATCCCATGCTGATAGATAAGGAGTTGACATTGCGCGCTTTTCTCGTTCAAGCTGTGTGCTGTAGGTATTTGAATAAAATCAAAAAGTGAAACTTACTACTTCAATAATTTAAAGTAGGCGCACCAAGGCTGTAATCCCATTTGAATCGTGTGAAGAATGCATGGAATTGCAGCCCGTTCAGACAACTTCCAAGCAAGTTCGCCTCTCTTATGACCTGTCAATTTGGCTGACTTGTTACCATTCTATTGACAGCTTACTCTGCGACTGCTGTGATCTGCAATCGTGTATCATCCAGAACATGTCTTCTAATGACACAGTTCCAAGTTAAATCCCATTCCCGATCATTACTGCACTCCAAAGTGTTGCTGATGAATCAGATGTGAACCACATCATATGACAGTTTATGCAGGGGGACGTATCCAGCTTTGTACAAAATAACCTGTGTTGCACATCACTGATCTAACTGAATGGTTGGTTTACTGTTGGGCTGACATGGTTCATTGTCTTTCTGAACAAGTATCAAACAGTATATCATGTGCAGGCACCAGCTATTCAACCGTTTGCTCTGGGTTCGTTTTATACTAATCTGCTCGCTTAGCAACAGTGTATCTATCAGCTATACACTTGGGGTTCTTAGGAAAACGTGCAGACTCTTGTGCACACTGCTTAATGCAGATGCATCAAATTCGACAGCAATGAAACTGAGACACTGGGATGTGAACTAAGCGGCTTCGCGGTGTTGTGTTCTGGACGGAAAAGACGGTACTCCCGAGTGTTTGGTTCCATTGTTCGAGATTGAAAAGAGAGTTTGAGAAAAATGAGAAGGAGAAATTTTGACACATTAGGAGCTGCATTTACTCTCAAAATTCACTATGGAATTATACAACTGTTCGTCGAAGGCTTAATTGTTTCAGCTTACTTTGCGTTGAATAAAAGCGGTTTCCGTCTATCGGAAAGTCGCTGGTTCGTGTTCGGCGTGCAGTGCTGGATTTCCGGATGCGAAAACAACAAGTAGATTTTCCGTGATCTAAGATCCAGGCTAGTCTTGCCAATAAATAAATCCTATGAATATGCAAATAAGGCCGGATTTCATGGAATCAACGCGAGGACCAAAAGATGCAACCCTAAAAATGCCATTCATCACTCAGGTTAGCAGGTTTTTCAGAGTAACGAGAAACTGAAAAGCCGCTGAACTCGAAAGTGGTACATAATTGATCGACATCGGATGTAGCCGGCGGTGGTCAAGTGGTCATCATCGGGGAATTCAATCCTTGATGTCCTTTGTTCGGTTTCTGCCATCACCGATCATTTCCATCTTCGGTAGCCTTGAGTTAGTCACTGCTCCCTTCCAAAAATACAGCACTTTGTTGAGCAGTAAGTAAAAATGATGTAGAAATTTCCCACAACCGTGCAGTTCACATACGTCCTGAGCAAGTTCGTGTTCCATAGGACTTGTTAGTCGTGCTCACTTGTTAAAATATTCATAGATGCCCACTTTGAGAATGTACTGATTCACGGGTCGGATTTCCTCAAACGTGTGTGGATGATACACTTGCACAACAGCCCTCTTCTTGCCCCTTGTCCCACATGCAGATGTCGTTTAGCGGTTGTATATGTAGACATGACTAAATTCGGCATCGGTTTAGCCCAGTTGTCACCATATTCCTTCGAGATATTCACCCTTCAGTTGTCTGATTGAAGGTAAAATGGGGTATATTTGTGCATCGCCGGTGCCCCTTATCCACTCATACACTGCCTAATTTGTGACATGTTCATATGCAGCTTTTTTTGGGATTCACTTTCATGGTCATTACAAACGTCAGAATGATTGATTAACAGTAATTAATAAACGCTTGATCAGATCCTGTCAGTATTCATAACAAACGAATAGCTTGGACGAGGCAAAGTTGACTAGCCTAAGTCACCATTTTAAGATCCATCGGTATTTCTCTTTGGAGGTTGAATCTGTTGAGTCGGTTGGTATACCGGAAGAATCTTTTGCCTTCTTACTGCATACCAATTTCTACCCGAATAATCAATTTCAAACAACTCGAAAACATGGGACACACCTACCCATGTACATTTGTAAAGAGAAAAGTCGATGATGCGACAATTCTGGTGCGATTCCCATGCATAATATGCTCCATTAAAGAACATGAATCCGCGTATTTTCATTGTGGGTTACAGGAAAATGGTGTACAAGAAATAAGTGATTGTTGTTTATCCAGAAAGCCGAATCGTGCCAGGTATTTTCACTCATAGTCGGTGATATCAGCTGCTTGCTCGAAAAATCACTTGGTTTGATGGTCGCTGGCACTTATTATACGACTGCTTTAAATTTCGGTAATCAAACGACTAGAAAATTACACACACTGGTTAAGGAACATTTGCTTACCCATATCAAATCTAATTTAATCGGTGTATATATATGGATATTCCAATGGTTTGCGAAATGAATCGTCATACAAATTCTATTAGATGTCAGACCCACATATTCGATCGATGCGCTGCCAGCTCGCTCTTATTCGGAGCATCACTCACCCGCACATGGTGTATGCACTGACCTCGTTTCTGATTGGCTGTTTCCCACTCCGATGTTCGGTGACCTTCTCTCCTATTAGTTATTACCTGCCTGTTCTCATCGCTGCTAAGCTTGGTCATAATACAGTTTTCCAATTGTATTGCAATCATTCTTCTTGTCACTCCTGAGCACGTTTGTTTGCAAATGCAACAATCAAAATGCTTAGTTCACAAATAAAATCATCTACATCTTTTTCAATGCATATGCACGTATTGATTCTTCACGGAGACCCAAAACTAATTAGTATACTGGAATGAGAATCTCATTCTTTCACTAGTAGGATATGTGCAGTGGATGTCAGTCGGTTACTTCACACCGGTAGTGTCTATCTGTAAATAGTTTGCAAGTGAACAGCTTATCACCACGGCCTATGGAAAATAACCCGGCTAGTGTAGAGGTAATATATATGTGTATGACCAAGCTGGAACTAGGTGGATATACACGACTACTGCAGGTGACTCACATGGATGAAACAACTGCACATGTGTTTCCATGGTTTTCAATCTTCTGTTGAGCGTTTAAACCACATGGTGAATGCATTCATAAACAATCGGAAGTACTCCACGGAGTTTTGTGTGTGTGTATGTATGCTAAAGCTTATCTGGGGAGGCTGTGAGCAGATAGATAATTTCTGTTATTTGAACAACTGCATTTCACCCGGAGGTTGAAGGTCGGATGAAGCGTCTTCCTGTATGAGGATGAAACATTTGGATATTTCTGACCTCAGTCATCTGTGAAGCGACATTAAATCGGGTTATCTATCAAAGATCGAGCTCATACTGCAACAGTCAGGCCAGTTCTTCTGTGTGTTCCAGAAACACGACCACTGTGTGTGGTGGATACACGAAATTTGTCGGTATTCGACCACCGACATCCCCGTAGCATTGCGTGAATCGGATGGAAACACCGTGTCAATAGTGCTGAGGTTAGACGCAGGATATTAGATGTAGGAAAAAAATCATTAGATTAAGCACTATAGCTCATCAGGCTACGGTGAGTGTGAAATGTGTCGCGCATGTTCCGGCTAGGACTCTGTGGCGCGAAATGTTCGCTGAAGCTGGTAGTGATTGGAATATCAGCAAAGCTAGCCAGTTCGTTACACGGGAGATAAGTATGAAAAACGTTGCCAGTGAACTGGGCTATGTAGGGCATGTAAAGTCTCCTTGGTGGGGCCCGAAATCTCTACTCATTCAGTGGTCAGATATATTGGAGGATATTTTTTCATTCACCAATTTTCTTTATCGACTTGATACTACCATTTGTAGTCCTCTTCTTACTCCGCTATGAAAACCTTCGCATTCAACTTGCGATCAATGACTGTTCCTGATAAACTGGACTGAACTACGGAGCCAGTTAAGTGAGACGAACAGATCAATGGTTGCGCGACCGGATGGTCGATCAAATTCCGATCAGTCTTCGAAAAGGAGTGATACAATCAGTGTCGGGAAAAAGGCATGGCAATAATTTCCGAAACCATGCAACTCTATTACCAGCCATGGTTCATCTGATTATAAGATATCAGCCCAATGCATTCACTCATTTTCACATAGTCTACTTAAAACAAAACACAAGATTGCTAAGATGGACCAAGAAGATTTCTATCCAATGGTGAAAACCTTCTTTCTGGCAGCTGGAACAACTGTTATTTAGTCTGACAGTACCATCACGAATCAATTATTTCCTTATCATATTTGATTACCCACATGTGTTTTCTGACCAAGGAATTTGTGTAAGGCGTTTTCTTTTGAACTGTGCACTAAGTTCAGACAGCGAAGCCGTTCCTGACATCATTCGTGCGTTATTGTGCGTTACCGATTTCTCAAAATGAGCGGTTCATGGTTCTCAGCGAAACGTGGTGTCATTTGTTTGTAGTCATGCATACTGATTGGTTTATCTTCGAAAGTACGAAAAACAAAACGAGTACATTTAATTCTGCACCTTTAGTACCAGTGAAAACACGTCTCTGATTCCAAATTATCTCAACACAATAGTAAAAATCAAACCAATTATACAGAATAACAATTGGATTTAGTCAATTTCATTAATTTTTATCTGGGGTAAAATTTTATTTTCTGGTTAATTTGGTTGGAAGTGGATGGTCGCCATCGATCGATTGTGATGTTTGTGATGCGTGATCCAGTCTTTGATATCACTAAATTTTCGGTCCAGAGCAATCTATGAAGCATTTTTTCGCAACTTATTATTTACGTTAAACAATTGACTACCATCAATACATTCAGTAGATAGAATGAAAATGTCTAAAAGTTTGAAAATGTTCTGAGAATGATCGGACACCTTATCACTAATGGGGAACCGCATCTAATCGGTCTGCAACAGCTTCACCAATCCATTTTTGTTTGCGCCATTCACCAGGAAAGGTACTATCTCAAATTCCTCAGTTTTGTGAAAATGTCTACCATTTCACAACTAGGTACATTTTTTTCTTGTTCTCTTTATTTAGATCAATCCATCGCCACGTCAGAGCCCTTAAAAGATGACTGCGATTCCGAATATGATATCAAAAGCATAAAAACCACACCCGGTTTTGCGGATCGGCAGCAAATAACCCCAGTGGAATCTGTTCGCCGGACTAAAATAGATCATCTTCAAGACGAATGGTATGTGATCTTACTAAGGTAGAATTGCGAGAAAATACAATGTCAATAATACGGTATTATCGGTGGAAAAATTATGAGCTGAGGTTTCAGATGCCGTGACTAACCTCCTACAAGGCACACCTCGGTTGACTTGTAACTGATTCCTCACGGTCATTTGGTTTTAAAACTGTCCTGAGAAAAGTTAGCCACGGTAACCCAAATGTCGGCTCAAGAATTTTCCATCGTCAACGCCGTGTTATTGACACTAAATTTTCTCACTAAACACGCATCGTTTATTTCCATGCACTTTGAACCTTGTTTGGTCCTGACAAACTAAGGTAGAATAGCATTTTAACATCAACACTGCGTGAAATAATGCCCTTCCATTACTGTATTTAATGACAAAACCCGCCATCTGTATAACGACTGGCTCATGGTAAACATCTTCTCCCAGGGGAGCTTAAACGAAACAAAGTCGTTACGTTTCAAACAACCTACAGAAGTTGTCTACTTGAGCAGTTTCAGTAGTTTGACATTAATAAAATGATGCATTATGCAGTATCAACGTTGAGCCCACCACTGGAAACCATCGAACAGCGGTACATCTGTTCCATCCTTGTTAATGATTCACAACTACAATTAAAAAGCTGAACACTGGTGGTCTCATGATTTTCTGTGTTCTGCTGAGTGTCGGCACTGCATGATGAATCTCCTACAATTGAAACTGCACAGTAACAGAATTCTGCAAGTGAGATTGGTCGGCGATTTGTTCATTGTCTATCCACGTATACGCTCACATACACACAAACACCGAATGCGTCTTTTTCTTCCAGGGGTATTTCGGATCAAAGTACTGTTCGGCTTCTCCTGAAGCGCGCCAAGAGAATGAAACCTCGTCGCAAATGTGGTTCTCGTAGTGCAATAAGAGGTATGTTTTAGGTAGTTTAATATACCTGCCCTTTTGACCAAGTAACTTCATGTAATCATGATACTGCACGTGACCATTATCATTATCACTGTCAGCTCTGGTATTGGTATTGGCATTCGTCATGGTAGCATTGATAGTAGTGTTATAATCCAGAAGACGTGCTAGAATACAAAAGTGGCTTTGCACCTTCAATCGCGTCAAAACTGTTTTCGAAAAATTAGACATCTCCACAGGCAATTAGTCTCACCAATTACCAATCTTTTGGTTGCAATTGTGTCTTTCAATCGTTTCCACCCAGATTATCAGCAAACGATTTCAAACTCTGTTCGCCTTCAAGTGGACTGTAGTGAACCGAAGCTCCCTGTGGAATTTACAGACCGTGCTTCTAATTCCAGTTCAGCCAATACGCGAGTTCGTACCTGGGTTCAAGCCAGCTCAAAATTTCCCGTCACACGTGAGTGCCTTCCCACAGCTGTCGTCATTCCGTCTGTACCGGAATCATGTTTAAAAACATCAATTTCCCAACAGTGTTCTTCTCCCAGCATCAGAAGTTGGAATACTTCACCCCAAGTTCATCTGAAGCAGAATCAAGTAGAACTGCCCAGAGTTCCCAACAGCACTGTGGTATCCGCACGTCTTACAGGAGCATTGTATCCATGATCGCTCATGAGTGACATATTTCCAGGTACCCTTGACATTTCGTCAATCATACCTGCGTCTTCCCGATCGTGTGAATGTTTCAAAGACTGTTCTTAATGTAAATAGCACATTTTTCGATTCAGTAACTTTTGTTTAATTTTGGTTTGCACAAAGTTTGAACGGTTTGAAGTGATATACTTTTTACATTGGTTCAACGAATCCGGGAAATTTCGTCAGACTCCATCCCTCCCCTTCCGTAATCATGAAGGCAATAGTTTCAAAGAACTACCATAAAGTGATCGTCTTATTTCCTCAAATATTGTCATTGAATCATTTGTTTAAATTGCACAACTGCTTGCAAGTAGTGTGTGGGATTGAGGATACTTGGTTCTAATAAGAGCGAAACTTGAGTCTGGTGCTCGGATGACCCGAGGCCAGTGAGTAGAAGGTGGGTCTAAAGGACAGTTATTCAGGCAAAATCAATTATTTTCTGAAAAATTATTATCGTCAAAGTGGTAGTTTATCTTGTTTTGGGCAGCCATCACCTCGCACAGTTCGCAACACATAAATACACCACTGAATGCATTTATCTATCGAATAATGGAGTCATGCATACCATGTTCAATAATTCTTGTTTCAATTCAGAACTAAATTGAATATTTGGTCACGGGAATTATTTTCAAAGTCAGCTATTCAGTAAAAATAATGCAGGTTGGTAAATCTCCATGGGACGTTCAACGGCAGTCACAAATCCCGTTTACTTTAGTCCCACTGATTGAAACTTCGATAACTTCGCGAAATTCCCCAACTTTTCGTCGATATCATTTCAGTATTCTTGTGTAAACACGGGTACAAAGTGGATTGGATGTGACAACTTCAGAGTGGAAAATTGCACCACAATAATGATGTATAAAAGAGGCCATTGAAATGTGAAAAATTGTCCCATTAGATTAGTTCGGCAACGATGATTTAGCCACATTCGGTACGTTTTAAATCTCCGTGCGATATTCTTCCCTCAAAACCAACCTAGAGAGGTTTTTAGTGACGATCTTAAAGTTGTCATAGCTTCTTTAGTGAAATAGAAACCCAGAACAAATAATTCCTCGAGTTAGTTGCCGTGACGTTACCGACATCAACAAGCGGAGTTCTTCTATGATTCAACGACATGTAAAACGATCCCCCATTTTCTCACATGGTTGAACTGATTATGTTGCACAGAACGAGATCTGTTTGTGTGCGCGGGATGTTCGCGCCCGTGCATTCTGGAACCATATCTGAAACAAATCAAAAAATCTTGTTAGTGCGTCGTTCCAGTTGTGCATTCATGTAAACCCCCAGCGAAAGGAAGTGGCCAGTGTTTCTCAACGAAGCTGTTATTCAAATTTGGTACGGAATTTTTCTCGAGCCTTGTTGTAGTACTGAATATAATGCTCTAAGTATTGTTGACTCTCTCACACGTCGAAGAAAGTACCATTATTCAAGGTGATTTTCCCGGATGATCATCAGTAGACATGAAGAGAGTTTACGTTATCATCACCCTTTGCAAATGTAGTTTCCGTAACTGTAACCTATATTTTGACATATCCATGGTGTAAATGATCTGGTTTCTTAAGCTTCATGAAGTAAAACTCCCCCTCAGATCATTGCAAGCAGTTCTGTCAACTCAAGCTTTCCAAACCATTTTCTGGATGAGGGTGGTAGGACGGTTATCAAAATGAGCTAATGACGTTTGGGTCCCAGGTTCGAGTCTCATCGCCACTGATCAAATTTCCCCCTCGGTAACCTATGGTCGGCCGCATCTCTTACTGATTAGTATGACAATGAAAACTGAATGAAGTAAATTACAGTGGGCAAAACAGATAGCGGCACAAGAACCCTAGATCATTACCGACAAACTCGATTGCTAATGTAATTTAGGCGATTTGGGAAAGTCGAGTGGATGCTCAAATGTTCGAGACCATTGATGGTCAGCCAATCATTCAACCCGTCTATGATACATCAACCCGAGAGCATAAACGTAATTGTTTCAGAAATTTCCACTTGCTTTCTAGCTAATTCCCACCTTTGTGTGGATGCCTGGTTAGTTGGAGTGAGTTTGAATGTAGCATTTGTGATTACCAGTTCTGTGTTGACACAATCCGAAAAGTGCCCATCAACCGATAAAGCCATCACTAAAGACCACTATGGTGCTCGGATGTGGTAATATTGGTGAGATTCAGGATAGGGTTTTTTCACACGCGCGCAATTGCATCCACAATATTCCTGTCCCAAATACCTTCGTGGCCAAACATGTAAAGCATTTTTTCATCCACTCAATTCTGTGTACGTATAGTTTCACCAGGCAGTGTCAACGCTCAACTGACCACCGAAACCAGTGAAGCACTCACTATAGAGCTGCTTTATTCCTATTAGACAAACTCAGCAATGCATATTCACCAAGACACAACCAGGACTCAAACACGGGGAGCATGACTGTGGGTCACAAACGTCTGACTAACAGACAATTCAACCTGGCTCTCAATGGTCTATCTATCATCAACTCTTTATTATATGGTGATCTTCCTTTGCTAGATTTTCAAAGGTGACAACCCGATGGACGACTTCCCCGAAGGGGCTTTACAAATAACCTACACGGCCTGGTTAATTGACCAATATAAATAGTAAGAGGTTTCATTTGTAAGTAGAGTGATTTGTCTGGCAATATTGGTGCGCATCTCAACACTGAGCGCAATGAAAGCGCTGCGTAGCTGTTGGCAATGTTAGCACTTCAACAATGCGTTTGCTCAGATATTCTGAGATCCAGTGACCGAACACTGAGCCTCTCTCCCATTCTTACTTGCTCATGTCGCTTGTCACTTCAGCGGATATCTCAATTTTCAATGGTTATTTTACTGACTGTATACATTGACTGCAGTGTGCACATGTACTGATGCAGCGGAGTGGTTCAGGAAAATATTGTGCAAACCTATGTTTCCAACTTTTCCATACAGTGGGAAGTTCAGAACGATCACAAAGTCACTTTTGGCTCCCGATTACAGTACCTGTTTATGACACTAAAGTTCAGTTTGGATAGCTGTAATGATCGTAATGAACTGAGTTGATGGTGCATATCGAAACTACCCCCCGCCCAGAACTACGCGAACAGAAGTAGCAAGAAGACCAAGGCCGCGAAATAGCACGTTGTTTGTGTTGTAGAGTTGGTTCTTATAAATATGTTTAATTAGAGAATATAATTGGTAGACTCAAAGATGACCAATCACAGGGAACTTTTGTCGGAATTGTCCACGGTGATCTTCATTGGTTGAGGCTCATCCCTGTACGTGGTTACAAAGCTGTACCTGGCTGTATTGCATGTGACAGCTACTGAATCACCACAGTAGTATGGCATTGCATTGAGAATCCATCTTTGGGACTATGTGTCTTCCTCCTCATTGTTAGCCCTGTTACCGTCGAAGAATCATCGTGTGATTCTCAAACAAGAACTCTCCGTCCATACGAGCTGCATACAATTCAGATAAGATTACAGGTGTAAGCTTCAGTCGTTCAAAATAAATGAGTTTAAGTAAGTGAAATACAGAAATCAGTTCCACGCTTTGAGTGTACGTCTTCTGGCATCTGTCTTTCCCTAGGAAACTTAATAGAGAGTGAAAAAACCTTGTGTGCTAAAAGTATCAAGAAAACTATTTCTAACAATTTTCAGGGGCATCATTGGATGCGACCTAAGGAAACACATCTATTGTTTTTATCCAGCAACTGTATGGACCAACTGGACCGCACCCACGAAGCCTGGCACGTCTTATATGAAGGCATCAGTTCATTGTCAAAGCTTTCCATGTTTCTATTCCATGTATATATATATATATATATATATATATATATATATATATATATATATTCACTAGAATCTAATTTGAAGCGTCTGGAGTGTGAATGGATACTCTTCATTGAAGAGCTCACAAATGAATCACAACTGTGATTTCTCATAGTTATTCGTGTCTGGGTCACTGCTACCCCAACGAACAACGAGGCTGCATGTGCAAGCGCTCATATTGATAGTAAGTAGTATGTTAACGTGTGGACAAAATTTCCCCGGAAGCACACGACCGGTTTCGCGGTTGTTGCCGCTCATCAGGTATGCGTACCCGGTACTCCTCTGCCAACTCGTCTTCATACTTGCACACTCCGATGTTATATGTTCACTAAAATCTAATTTGAAGCGTCTGGAGTGTGTTGTTCGTTGGGTTAGCAGTGACCCAGACACGAATAACTATGAGAAATCACAGTTGTGATTCATTTGTGGGCTCTTCAATGAAGAGTATCCATTCACACTCCAGACGCTTCAAATTAGATTCTAGTGAACATATAACATCGGAGTGTACAAGTATGAAGACGAGTGGGCAGAGGAGTACCGGGTACGCATACCTGATGAGCGGCAACAACCGCGAAACCGGTCGTGTGCTTCCAGGGAAATTTTGTCCACATGTTAACATACTACTTACTATCAATATATATACACACACATATATATATATATATATATATATATATATAATCACTCGAATGAAATCAATCTTGGAGCCAAAGCAAAACTGAACAAGACAAAGCAAAGGACAGGGTACGACAGGATGGGATAGAACGATCAGTAAATCAAAAAGGCACGAATTTATTTTGTGATGTTTTCATAATACAGGTTTTGATGATTTTGTCGTTGTGTGATTTATGAGCTTACGGGGAGACATGAGTAAATCGTGTACGAGCCACCTCTGTCTGGTAAGCATTGATGCTCATTCTGGTGGTTTTTACTGTAAGCTACTCTGTGCGATTAATCTCATCAGTGCTTATCCAGTGTTCTCATCAGTTTTGAGCGGAACTACGAATACTGATGACCATCGGCTGTTCCTTATTTGCAGCCGCAAACTTCCTGAGTAATAAAAGAAAATTGCGTAACTGCTTCAGCGTATATTCGAACTCCGACGAACAAATGGATGTCACCTCGATGTCACATATTACTGAGGTGGGTAAAAGTCTTACGTGCCGCCTGTAAACACTATGTCACTTTATCCGACATCAAAACTTTCGGCAAACCGTGGCTACTTACCTGATTTACTACCTGCGCAGTGTTTGGTGTTGCACCAGTACAGTCCTGATCTTGATTTTTGTGTTATACTCACTTATACTCTATCTTCCCATGCACTTTCTGTAGAATGCAAACAAGGCTAGGAAAAGCAATACAAAGTCCGGACCCTCATCTAGCACAACAAAACAAATAAATTTGTCTCCTGGACCAAGTCAAAGCTAATGATGCAAAAGGAATCATGGTTTGATCAATAAATACGGTCATCTGCGGAGCATTCCAAAATAACAAGAAGACAAACATTCAGTTTTGTACTCTGGGGAATTATCATTTTTGGCACATAGTTCCTTCTCACTTGTGCTTTCTTTTTGTAATAATAATAATCACGTCATCAACCTTATACTTAAGCTCAAGTCGAGCCACTCCAAATTTGGGAGTGGATCAGGGTTGTGCAAGAAGTCTGAAGACAATTCGCACCGCGTCAGATGGATCACTCGTAAGTGGATCAGCTGAGACAGACAGTCACTGGTGGTCAGGCCAAGCGCCATTCGATTGGCAATCATTGCATAATTCTAAATAAGATACCAAGAAGAATGACGCAGTGATGAATGATCACGTAAACAATCTCTCAAAGGTCAACTCTAAAATTGACAGAACAATTCACCTGACGAATAGTTGAGATTTTTGTGACGAAATCGATCGTTTTTCCTGTCATATAACAACCGACATGATTATAGTATGGTTCAGCTAAATATGATACGATTTTCCATAATCACCAGTCACAATTTACTACTGAGGGTAACTTGCGCGTGCAAATCAGTTTGCAATATAATATAGTTACATGACAAGCATCGTCAATCTACCATCAAAACTGATCTTAGCTGATGAGTGAGAGATCAAGGTAAAGCTGTTCACCGATAAAAATACAGTATTCACATTCCTAATACGTGTGACTAGCAAATTACACCCATAGCTAGGAAACATAAACGAATTACCAATAATATGAACCGAGGAGTTTAGGTACGTATCCAGCCCGTCCAGAGGTGGTGTCATTATCCTTTTGGGGAAGAGGTTGTCGTACCAAATATTACCGAAAAAACAATGTGGCATTCATGAAAGTGAGGCATTGAAGTGTGTCGTGTGCGAAAAAGTTCCTGCACGATTAGAAGGATATTGTGCCCACAACCAGCTATTTTGTGGATCACTCGAGGGTTGTAGGAAACCCAAAGCATCTCGGTACTTGCAGTACGGTTGAAGTGAGTGTTAAAGATGTGTTAGCAGATAGTGAACAGCAGAAACGACTATCATTTCAAGTGAAATATTCCCACAGTCTGAATTTAGAAGACGCAACAAGACGAACACAGATCTGTCTTTTCGGTACTTCTCCTCAGGCCAGTACAGAGTACATACAAAGTCTTAGCGTTGTTCAAAAGTGTGATCCAGAGTATTAGCGCAAAAACACAAGAATGGAAGCTAAATCCGTTTCCGTCGCATTTGTGTGGGCGAATAATCCACCAGGCTCACCGGTGCTGTGTCTTTGTTCCACCATCAATTTGACCTTCGGCCAGCTGCCATGGCTACCTATCACAGATTTTATCTTGTACTTACCAAACAGTTGCTTTGTTACCCATGCGCTTATGCTACTAGTTGCCACACCGACCACCAGACCTCGCTTCGAAACCCGCGTGATAATTTGTTTGCTCAAGTCCATTGAATCATCATCCAAATGTGGCCTTGTTTCTATGACAAGTGTTGATAGACCCTAATTGTCATGAGTCTAATTGTGGACCCTATCTGTTCTTATTGAACTTTGATTCTAAACAGATTTTGTCGTTTATTTAACCTTTCTCTCCGGTTTTGGAATGACCCACTGATATCCATGACCCGTTCTGTTATTATGTCATAATTGCTTCATCCATGATAAATTCCAAACCAAATAAGAGTGGGTTCAATCGGATACGACACAGAAATTTATTGACTGTGAACCAAAGCTTTTCGAACATAAACATTTTCTGGTGCTGCCCGGTTATTGACCCATAGATTCATCGTGTTCGGTTGTTGATCTTTTATTAAGTCGATCAATACTGGTCAACTAGTCTGTGCGTCATCCAAGCAACAACAACAACAATAAAAACGAATAAAACGATCAGAACGCAAACATGCGAGCTTTTTCGAAGGCCTACAGTTGACAATCAGAAAATTGAACAGTGAAACTGGGGTTTGCCGGGCTAATTGTTCGCCTCAACGGGTTTATCAAAGACTCACTGTATATACGGCATCATATTACTATTCTACGAAGTGCATGAGAATTGTTTTTATCTTACCCATGTTCGAAAGACTATTTATTCCTTATAGACTGACTTATGCTGTATCTTACATCCGGCATTCAAAGACCTTGTAAGCACTAAATAACTCCTATAAATCCAACATTTGCAAAATCTTACACCATGTTTCTCCCACAAAAGTGACTGGCAGGAAGGACTTCCAGAGATATTGCTCAGTTACCGCGCAACGAACAATTCAACAATGGGGACGACACCATTTGAACTGGTTTTTGGGCAGCAACCCAGAACGCGGGACTGGATGTGTGACTCACTATGAAGAATGATAAACCGCTGACAACCCGCGAGCGGAAGCATCTAAAGGAAGTGACCGCACAACAGACAAGAATTGCTCAGAGTCGAAACAAGACAAGGTACGATAGACGGAACCAAACACAGAAACGAGAGCCGTTCATTTCGGGACAGCTGGTCAAAGTGAGGAATCGTAACAGACCCGTAGTGGCCGGTCCGGGGGTCAGCAAGTTCCACAGACGATCGAATGGACCCTACACCATACTAGGGAGGAAGAATTCCAGTTTCAAAATCGATCAAGGACCACAAGGAGAATGGGTCAGCGGATGCGATTTGGTACCCTGACACATCCGGACCGAGTGTTTTAAAGGAAGGGCGAGTGTAACGGGGAATGCTGGGGCAAGGGAACTACGTGAATATCAAGGCGAACGGACAAACCAAACGAGGGCTACAGACAAAAGAACAGACGGCGAATATGTAGGAGGCATCCCGAAGCAAACAAAAGAAGGCATATTGACTATCAGAGAGGGAGCAGCGGGATCTCTGGCAACCAGCAAGATAGCTCAGGCTAGGGGCTGCCGATCAAGCCGTCAACCGAGACAATCGGACCAACCGAAGGGAAATGACGCCCAAGGAAAGCAAGCTATCGGCCACGGGCAACTAGCCAGAACGCAGCCGAAGCACTCAAGCAGGCGAAAGAGCAATGTTGGTGGCGGGCAGCCTGGAAGAGGGTCTAAATAAACGATTGTATGTGTTTCATGACTTGACGTGTTTGGCCGTTGGAGTACAAGTATCTTACCTCGTGTTGTCGTCCTTGCTACAATAGATACAATATAATGACGTTGTTTCGATAGGTAAAGTGTATAATCCAATTGCGAAACTTCTCGAGTCCGCGGGTTGTATCGTCGCTACATAGCTGTTAAGGGATGCATAGTACTGTAGCACGCAAGCGCATTGCTCTCCCGACGAGGGTTTCTTGGGTGTGATCTGCAAAAGTAGAGAAGAGGATAAATTCCGTTAGCGAAGGCCCAGTCAGTGTATCAATAGGCACCAATACTTACATTGAACGAACAACAGGATGGCAGCCTCCAGTCTGGCCTTTATAGTACGGCAGAGCGTGGGTTTCTCTCATGTGTTTATGGGAATCCGTTTGCCTTCAGATTGGCTGGAAATTTATCAAATCTGCCTAATTGCAAATTAAACGAAAGTCTGCCTACTCAACTGTGAGTTATCTGCCTCGTGATAACCTTACTTACATATAAGCAAATGAGTTGGTTGACATTTTGCTGTCATGGAACCCGGTCTGAAAAGACTAGCCTACATAATTGATCCCCTAGGTGAACCTTTTCACTCCGTCTAACACCTTTCATTATGGAATGTCATTGCGATGGTGCTTGTCAAATGAATAAAAATACTATTTATTTATTTACCGTTTTCGGTGTTTTCATTCTCTTACGTTCCGTCTTCAAGCTACTTCCCAGCCAGGTGTGATATTGTTCTCTCATTGGTTCTCGTTAAAGATTTCATTTAAATTTAGAATTTGTTGTTTGTTGTTCTGTTTCATTGTTTCGTTTAAAAAAAACATTGAATATGTTTTAATCTGTTTTGTAAGCTTCACATATTTCCATCGTTGATAGTTAGATTACCTTTGATTTATTTGAATTGGATTAAACTGATCTGTGTGATGATCAGGTAGTACGAGCTGAAGACTAGGGCTGCTGCGGTACACAGTTCGAGACCCCAAATATGGTGGGCAGCACCGTTCTATCGTCTGCCTCGTTAACCACCATTTCTTATTTGTCATATCTGCTGGGTCACAATTGTGAATGTTTAAAGCTCAGGTTGCATATTTCATTGAGAAGTCACGGCGCACACTGAGTTGTATAACGTTTATTGTAACGTCTCAATCCAAAATGGGACTAGTAGTCAAACGAGAGTGGATGAGTATGTGAATGGGACGACTGATTCCACGTGCTTCGGTGTATTTCCCATCTGTCCGTTTCTCAATCTTTCGGCACCGGTCTTACCAGAGTGTGAATGATGTTCTTTAGTCCTAATAAATAGCCAGTAAGACCAGTAACATGTTGAGGATAGTTTGATTAACAAACTCTGCCCATGATTAGTGTTCACTTCATTTCTATCCGCATGGTCTTTTGTCTAATATCTTCTAAGAGACTTGTAAATGACTTGAGAATGAATTGCTGAAAAACAGTTGTTTCATCGATTTGGACTTTTATAAGATGGGTTCTTCTAGATATTGAAACATCCCGATGATCCAAATATGATAAAGAGATTAAATCAGTCCCTAAATTTCCATACGAATGCGCAATTGCTTACTTGTCTCGCCTGTGTATTCTTTATCACATCCTAGCATGGGATAACTTAGAACACTCCTGATTGGTGGTACTGGTCCACATGGTCTTTTCCGTTGAATAAGACGGACCGCAGCGTTGCGACGGGTTTACGGGCAACTCTGATGCCCAACGCTTTTAGCAATACGATCTACTGATCCTCGTTTGTACGGTACCGCGACCATGCCATCCAGGTGCATTTTTTTCTTGATTTGTTATGTTACCTGGAATACATGAGTTGACGAAACTCTTTGGTTAACCGTTTGCTCTGAGTAACTTGAAAAGTCCTATTATTCCTTGTTTCTGGAACTCGGCTGTGTCGCAATGTGTGTCGGCCAGGTGAAATAGAGTATGTGCTCAAAGCCTTTTAAGTCACACGTTGGCTGATTATTGTTACAACTTCATATGCGGTCGGTTGTGGTGGGGATTGATAAAGACTGCAAAACTGTGGCAAGACCGAGGCGAAACAGTCGAAAAACGGAAAGACGGGTAACACACTGTAAACACACTCCTTCGCTCACGCTTGACAACCAGTCCTAATTTGGATCGAAACTGCACCATAAACGTTTTACAACTCAGCGTACACTGCGTATCCCATGTGCCGTATCATACATAAACTCAGAGTACTTCTCAATGAATATATATATATATATATATATATTTGAAGCAGTTCGATCAAGACGGATATTGACTATTCAAAGGTCTTCAAAACTGAGCTCTTGATCGTTGTCAAACTTGTCACGGAACGTCCAGATGAAAACAACGAGTTCTCAGATATTGCAAGTGGCAGACCTAATCATCCTCATTTCAGATGAATATGACTTAATATATCTTGTACTTAGCTAGTCGACAGTGACTGTCACGTGGAAGGCCCAGGTTGGTGCCCATGTCTTGGAGCAACTTTTGCTCGGTGGTGGTTGATTTGCATGTCTGTACCCCTCAATAGATGGTCACAAGATTTCCCCCAGGCTCAATACTACACTTGGCCTAGTGGTATCGCCTGAGGATATCTACTCTAGGTCTGAATGTTATGGTTGTGTATTACCCCTTACAGCTCAGCGGGTTTTTGAATATATAAGGTATACCCTTACCACTGCACTTCTGTGCAAGTGTCTATGAAGTGATGCCAAACACTTCTTGGAGGAGCTTGCTGATGATATTGCTCCTTGCTACGGACCCAAATACACTGGTTTCTTCAAGTGGTTGTAGGTCTTCCGGTAAATGATTCGCACACTTGTGGATGCCGCTATATATTTGCTGTGTTTTCTGGGCATTACGTTCGTCCATTTGTCGGTCTGTTTTATTGTTCCTCCTTCTTCTATGCGGTTTGAGCACTGGTTTGTTCGTTAGACATTTACCAATAAAAGGACTAGACTCACTTCATCCATTCGATTATTTTTCAGATATTGTCCAATCAAGCCATCTGTATATTTATCATGTCAGCTATCTTCTCATTCAACGGAATCGTTGGCCACGCTTTGTTGACCCGTAGCCGTGTCTCACACTTAATCTCGTATCGAAACTGTGCACGGCCACAAGCAACCAAATCATACAACCTAAATAATTTAGGAAAATTTTCCCTGCGGTCGTTTGACTGTATGCAATTCGCCTGCATTTAATGATTCTTCATTTTTATTTCTGTCGGTTTCCACGCTTGTTTTTGACATTTGTCAACTACACATTGATTTGATCCGGAGTCCCTGAGATTCATCTTTTCCCTCAGTGCAGTAATCCGAAGCAGGTTTGTAAGGAATGGTCAGATGGCTTATACATGCGTCATACAATGACTGTAAACCTATGGGTACAACATGACTGCAATTCATAGATGGTCCAAATCGCCAGATTTGTACGACTAGAATGTGCAGCGTAGTGTTTCGGTTTCGTACTATAACGTTTATATTTGGACTTTGTCTACTTGAATAATTCCAGTAGCCTACTGATGAATCCATAAATTATTGCTAGGGGCTTGGTGGGTATTCACTGCACTGAGGATTCTTAAAAACCAAAAAGCAATGTTTCCACGCATTCCCAGTCGTCAGCTGAGCGGTGATAAAATATGGTGAATCATTGTGTTTGATTCAGGTATTCTGCTGCACAAATGTAAAAGAGATACACACGGAATAAATCCTATGTAGCAAATCCATGAAAGGACGAACACTGATAACAACTTACATTCCAAAAATGTGTTGTTTCTTTACGGAAAGAGTACATAAATTTGCTAAACAAAGAAGCAAAATGAATTAACCTTTGCTATGCTGACTCTGATCATTTCTCAAAAGCCACATCTCTCAACTTGAACACCACAATGTTTGAGCGAAAAATCAAATTGAATGCAGGAATTTGTGCCGCCATCTTGAGTTAGTTTTTGGTGAGAGCCACAGCGCCGTCCGACTCCGTACCACAACTGATTCATCGACACCTTATGTGGAACTCTACTTCAAGTTCCCACTTCAGAATTGCCGACTCTGGTAGGTAATAAATTGGTGTATACCTTTGTGTCTGCAGCACTGTTTCATTCAATGACTGCACACTTCTGAAAATAGCCAGCTGTCACCTTAACCCTATAGGGATAAACCATATGGGCCATAAGTAAATTCTAATCGAAATAGAGGCAACGAATAGCTTAGCTATAGAGGAGCCATTTTCGGCTGGTTCATATCCGCATTCATCTCAAACAAAGGTGGAAAGGTTTTATCATTTGTACCAATACAACATGAATCAAAACCCCGTGAACCCGAGTTACAAATCCAGATTAGATATATTGACTAAAAATCGCTTCTTAATAAACGATGAACAAGAAAACTGGAAGTTATTTGGCCGTTCCCGAGATTTTCGTTCCGAGGATTGCTAATTATTTGTTGATTTTCTGTTCGACAGACTTGTAAAATTTTGATGTGGTACAAATTCGGACAGTCCCAAGTCTCGAGTGAGATTGAAAATCATATAAGAACTTCATCCACTCTCCCTGCGTATCGTGTTCGTTCTACCAGCTAACTGGAAATCCACACCGTGAGCCTAGACATTTCCTAAATGAATCATACAGTTCGCCCAAAGAAATTACATCTACACATGTCATCTCTCACGATTGATTTCTAAGCCGATTATTTCTGACAGGATTTTTCCATGGAGTCAAGTTTGGATTCGAATTCCACTGCTGCCAATGACTTCTAACATTTGGTCAGTACAAGAAAGGGAAAACGGCGCGAGGTATTAACATTTCGTTAAATCTTTCCGATCATCTGCTAAAGTCAGCCTGAGATTTTATCATAGAATATGCCTATCGATTTATGAAAAAGCTTGTAACACGAATAAGTTTCGTTTCCATATATCCCTGTAGACATTCACATCTGTACGGGTTGAGATAGCACTGGATAAAACAACGTGTAACAAATCTGTTAAATTGCAACATGCCACGGAATCTGATTAGCACAGCTTCGCGGAATGCTTTCGGTTTCAGACTGCGATCACGAAGTCGGGTCAACTTTGAATTTGTCTGTCATCAGACACTTTCCTTAAGATGACCTCGCATTTCGGTCAGGATGAGTACTGGATATGTTTTGCGTCACTGATTGTTTCAGTCATTTGCAGATTTGTTCGGAAATCAGCAGGTGACGGTCGTTGTTTTGTTCTGCCAATGTAATTGTCATCGCCACTGTAGGCGAACTCGTACACTAAATGTGGGACGTAATTCAATGGCTGACTAGATTCACATTTGTTTCGATGAGTCCCTCCGGTAGACGGTATGGCGTACAGCTGTACGGCTGCGAATGTGCGGTTGATGGCTGAATTGAGTTGATGATAAACGCCATTAAGTATGTGGTTATGTTGGAAAGCCAGCCTAAGGTAGACAACATTTTCAATGCTTTGTAGACTGAGGTATCCGTGGGTATTTATTGGCTGTGAATAAGTATGAATTCTATGGGCAATCACTGAGCATAGGGGATATCGGTAGAACAAATGACTCTCGTACGATGGTGAAGAATTTTTCGGTGCCACCTTCATTTTCTAAACGTACTTCAGCAAACCCTTCAGAGGGCTGATAGGAGAGTTGTATACCGAAGAGGAGCTTGCTTCAGGGTGGCGTTCTTTTCGATGGAGACGCACCTACCATAGAAAACGATGGCGATTCTGTACCGAATTATCGGAACCACGGCTCACACACTCCGATGCTTGGGTTTTGTCAGGTTGCCCAGTGTTAGGTCTTGTTACATTCAAAAATGAGGCCAATGCCTGTTAGGGTAGGAATCACGCTATAGTAGCATTGATATTTCATTAGTTCGCATTTGTATGTCATGGGTGCAAAAATTGTGAAACAAAGATAATACCCCCTTCTTTTAGCTTTACTCTGAACAGATTTCTGGATTGTCCCATTTGGTCGTGTCGTACTTCATGATGTCTAAAAAAATTAAACATTTGTTTGACTCTTCTTCGTAAGAGTCAAAGGAGTAGAATCACGGGATTCTACATAAATCACGCTTCTCGGTTATATAGAGTATTGATTGACCCATTGTAGTTCAGAGACAGGAAAGTAGCAATGAGCAGGGACGTATTTTGGGCTGCAGACAGAAATGAATCAACCGAAATAGGTTCTTCATTTGTGAAATTTTAGTAAACCGGAAAAATAACGTACAACTAGCACTCGAGGGAGTTGGATGGTCAGACAGTGTCTCCAGTAGAAAGCTAGTGTAACAAAAGAAGAACTGAATAAACAGGTATCAGCAAAATTATACAAATAAGCTATACTATGACCATGCAGATATCGTCCGAGAGTACAGCACAATACAGTACAGTATAGAGTATAGGTGGAAAACATCGGTTTGGAAAGGTGCAAGCTAAACGTGCGGTTGACATTGTGAACAAGTCTTCGAAAATAGCGAACAGCCCAACGAAGTGTGGCTTAATGGCCGCATCTAACCTGATTTGATAGCATGCTTCTATCGAGGGCTGACAAAACCGAGAGAAAATAAAACCAATCAAATGAGGTTGCACGTCAACAGAGAGAAATCCACCAATCCTACCCAAGGTCAGAGGGGCCAACACGGATAAGGAAAATGGGTGAGCGAACAAGAAGCTGGCAGCCGGAGTCAAGTGAGTGTGACAACAGACCCACGAGACCAGACAAACGCAGTCTTCGGCGGATCGGTGGAGTGAATGGGTTGAAGCAGCACATGTAACACAACACTTTGGAACCACAAGTGCGTGTATATGTTTGTACATGTATTCGATTGTCGGTGATCAGGACGCGGTCCACCGTTGTTTTCCACGAAAAAGCAATCCATATAAATTTCGTCGGAAATTGCTTCGGAAATACAGTGATGGACTTTCTTTTCAATAACTGACGGAAAAGCATCAATGGGTTTTGTGGCCTACAGGGGCATTGTCAATTTTTCTGTTGAAAAGACCATCAAAATTAAATCAAGTATTGTTTTTGTGCATAATATAATAATTCATCGAAGGTATTCAGACGGGATATGGAAAGAAATGCTCAACTATGAGAGATATTCTCACAGAATGTTCATCGTTTTACGAAGAGGTCCAGTTGTCAGATAAAATCTGTATCCCGTGGTCAATTTAAATAAACAGTTCAGAAGACAAGAACTGAAATAGGAACTTATTTGGCGTACTTTCATCAATCGCGTATCTTTTTGGGTTCTATACATACGCGACCCATGAGAGCATACTAGTGGAATTCCTCTTTCAGTGTTTGTCTTCTGAATTGCTTATTCAGAGTCCACATCGATAGAATACTAATTTTTCGGAGGCTGGTGAGTTTTTTCTCCAAAATTTGCATCGCTTTAGGGCCACTTGTTTTTATTTGGTTCTCTGGGACTCTACTTAGAATACACGTTTAAGTTCATTCACTTAATTCCGGCATTCAGAACGTGCTGTTTCTTAAAGAATTTGAATTTCGATTCTGACCATGGGGATCAGGAACGGCGAACATGTTTGATAACATGCATATTGAGTTGCATATTTGTGTATTTGGTACCGTACGAATGTAATGGGCTCGACGGGGACTTCAATGAAGGTTTCTTCAATTTATCATAGAAAATACTCAGATCCCTTTGTTCTGAAGTGTGGTCAGTAAATTTTCAACACTCCCCGAAATTTCGAGATCACTTTTATCTACTGAAATATTTGGTAGTAATCAAGTGTTTGATACGTATAATGGCCTGAAAGAGTTGTTTACAGTTGGACAAACTGTGTTGATTATTCATAAGACCACGGATAAAGATACGTTCGAATACACGGTACGCAAGTAAAACAGTTTATCTCGGTTATTCGTGGGGAATTACCGAAGCTGCAAGTTGACAACATTTCTTCCGCCATAGGAGTCGATCAACGTGTGGATGATGGGTCCTCCGCGTTCCGAACCAGGGACGACTCTGACTGTAATTCCTAATAATGATTTAACAACTGCCCCGACAACTCTATGTTCCTCAATGGTAGGTAGAATGCTGTCGGTCATTTCATAAATTTCTGTTTATATCCTCAGTATTTATGATCTCAAAGCGGCAAGCAAATTGAAGTTCATCGTAGCGGCCTGGAAACGACCGCGTTTAGATGTGTAAATCCGTGACAAAAAATTACCATAGAAAAACATGACCAATTAGCTCTACACAGTTTGTATGTTGTTCGATGCGACAAGGCTGTTCGTTGTTTGTCTGCTTGCTGTAAGGACAATTGGCTTCACCAATAGAAAAACACACTTTTGACTGTTCTGCTTGAGGACGGTTGAACCTTTAGCTCCCCCAGCTAGTATCGCGTCCGGTGTCACTCCCAATCGCAAACGTGAAAGACACTGTTTCTATACAAACCGTCATTCACCTACTCCATCGATTTTTACTGTCTCTTGGCACGCGACGGAACGTTTGTCTTGTTGCCCGTTCTATAGGCCAATCTCGAGATCTAGTTTATACCTGGCACCGGAGTACTAAATCATAACATCTTACAGGTTATTTGGTCTGAATTAATTTCAACCCATAGTGAATTTTGTCTCACATTCATTGGAAGTTTCGAATTCTCTGGTTCAGTTTAGGTGGTGGTAAGATATTTTATTTATTCTACGTAGTGGATGAAAATCTAGTACAGTTACTGCAAACATCATTCATGTACCAAGTAATTATTGCTTATCTGTATACCTCATATGTTCTTGTTCCGAATCATCTCTAATGTGAATCAGACTGTTTACTGAAGATTGGGGTGCGAAGCGTGAAATTTTAACGCGCATCCTGCTACGCAACATGTTTACACCACAAGCTTTTGTGTGACTTAAATCCCAAGTAAACTAGAGCTCACTCGTCAACAATATTTGGTGAATACTATTGCCATACAACTGGATCGGCCAGCTCGTTGAATTTACTGATTTATCAATAAGTATTTGATTCACACAAAGTGCAGCTTATTGGATACGCTCAGCTGGTGAGTCCTGAAGAGGGATGGAACATTCTTTTAAATTGGATTTCTACCAGTGATTGGGGATTTCAGTCGATGTGAGATGTAAAAATTACCACTACTTAGACATAACAAAGAAAATCTAGTTTTGAAACTTGTGTAAAATCCTGTGGATAGCTCCTAGCTGTTTGATTTAATAACTTACACGGAAGAACACCATAGAGGTCAACCCGTGTGCAGTTTTACGAATATGCACTCTGACGATACCTGTTGCACTCTGTTCGTGTTATTTCATTTCCCATGTTTTGCTACCGACTACTATCTCAGTAGTCAGACTCTATGGGTGGAACACTCGTCCTCCTTACTTTTATTGGTCAATTCTTCTGATCTTTGCTCTGACTGGTCGGCCATATTGAATCTGGTCATTTTTACGTCTGGACCACCAAGAGAAGGTGTTTGCTGCTTGAGACCGTTGGTAGTCCACCTCGAATGTAGGTGGTAGAGAGTATTCCATTGTCGTCCGGCTCGTTACCACAACCGATCTATCAGGATCTGACGTGCTTTTCCACTCCAAATCTCAGGGTCTGGTTACCGGTTATTCCCAACAGTGCAGTGGGTCTTCGTGGCTGTGTGTATGCCTCTTTTACTGCACTCATGCGAAAGCATGTATTAAAAAACAACTAGCTATTGACGGCACGTTTTGCAAGATGCTGCGCTAATCCTTGAGTGGGATGAACAACTCAAAAAAGAACAAGATATTTGAAAAGAAAAGGGAAATCTAACAAGCAAAGTAGACGAAATTGGTTTGTGGAGTGATGAATTTATCTGATTTCCTGACTGAAATGGTTTCACTTTCGAATCTGGGGTTTAACTTGGAATTAGATTGAGAAACAATTTTTGGTTTGTCTTCCACTCACATCGAAGAAGCAAATATTGTCATTTGAAATATGAATTACCAAATGATGAAAGCACAAATAATAGCTAGTAAGCACTGCGTTCGATCAACCATGAGAAAGTCATAACGTCATACTACTAATAACCCACGAATAACCACATCATAAATATTCATAAGCCAGTTATCACACGGGAGCTAAATCCACCCGAAGTACAATAAACGTGTACCAACTAGACGAAGTCGGATCAATATGGTGACTTGTTAAAGGAAACGACTGCTAAAATGGTCAAGAATTTACAATTCTTGTGAATAGGAAACGGTGAAAACAGCGCCAGTTACGTGAATTCCATTCCTGACATCTTTGAGGGCGAAATTAGGTGATATTTCGAGTAGTGGAAAATGAGCAGTTGAGTAATTACTTCCATAACAATCTGATTGACTGCGGCTACGCATGACACTTGTGCCACCCATGGCTTACGACGATGAGGTTGGTCTACTGACCAGTACAGGCAGTGTTTGGGAAGGAGATCGACACCGACCCTCATACTAACAACCTATCTACTCGGATTGTGTGTATGTGTGATGTGATGTGATGCGGGGTATAGTGGACAAAGTCGTAATATCACCCCATTGAGAATTTTGACCACGTGTTTAACTGTTAATGCTCTCTGAACACCCCGAAGCAGTTTGACAATAAAAAGCCGACAGGTATAATGGCTGAGAAACCGGCACAGGGGTTGTGATGTGAACAAATAGGTCGACGCAAATCACGGTGGGGAGATCTTGCCAAACATAGCGATATCCGTGCACGGTCTGTGTTGTATATCAAAACGTGGTCCGCCGTTAATCTCGTGACAACAAAAACCCTGCCCACGGTGGAGTAAACTATATACTACTCGAAAATAGATGCATGAGCAACACGAATGATAAATACTGGGGCAAATCACAACGTGACGATGTCGCATGGATAGATTAAACTGTGCTAAAACAACATGCGCAAGCATACACAAAATGTAACTACACTCTCTGGTCGAATCAAAACAGATTATCATTTACTGTTTATCTTTGATTCAAATGAACCGTTCAGTTGTAGACTAGCTATCTGACCTTGTCGCAAAGCAACTTTTAACCGGAATGTCACGGATTAATATAACTGCACAACAGAGGCCAGTCTGTCTCTTTGACATTGATATTTGGGTTAGTGAATCACATAAGATTCCAATCAACCGGAGATGGCCAGGTGGTTATGGTCGAGAATTTCGGACAACAACGACCCGAGTCCGATTCCCGACATCACCGATCACTTCCCCATTTGTCAGCATTCCGTTAGCCTTCCTGAATTTTGTACATTGTTATACAGTAAATAAATAAAAAGTAAGGTAAAAATAGGTCACTTGTGGTAGAACGTCTAGCGAAGGTGATGTTCACTTCCCACTATTGCCAAGTACACGTTGGTGGCTTATGGAGTCGATAAACTGAGCATTCAAAACACCACGCACAAACAGGAAGCACGACGTCTAGAGACCGCCCGTCAGGGAAACATCCAGTCATCACAGCTAATGAGACATTAAGTGAGGAAAGAATCAATGACAGACAACAGGAGCAAAATGAACCAGTTCACTTCCATCGATACTTGGTGTGAGGGTATAGGCTGACACATCGATAGACGGCCTAGTTCCAGTAGCAGGCAGCACGTCATTGTCTGCCCAAAGTCGATGATCCAATCGGGTCGTCATAAAACGGAACAAAATCGTGCAGTCAGTCGCAAACAGTCACTCTCACAGAACAGGGCAGAATCAACCAACAAGCTTCCAAGCGTCATTTTAACGACCAGAACGAAAATCAGCCAATTAGCTGCCAAGAGTTGTTTAGGCTGAACGAACAGGAATCGACCAATGAACTACCAACATTTTTTTAATCGACCGGGAAGAAATTAGTCAATTGAGGAAGCAAGCATAAGAATTAGTCGGAAGACCCGGCTAAAGGAAGCTTTCTGGACCAATGTGCTTCGTATCGTGGTTTTGACTTCGGTCACCTATTATCATATGTAAACTGCCTGTTTTTATAGTTAAACGAGGTGATTCGAAAGCGGGAAGTCCTTCTCATTAGAGTTAGTGCGACAGTTCAGAACACTTGGTATTTGCGCTGCTTGTGTATTCTCTCCAATGAACAAAACTGAGAAGTCAACACTCCCAAGTACAAAAGACTGTCTACGGGTACATATGTAAAGTAATTGTATTTTCAGTATACTTTGCTAGGGCGGTCTTACCAAAGAGATTGAGAAACACGCATAATATTCAAGGTCAGGCCTCCAGAATACAAAACGGGGAAAACGAGGTCAAATGACAAAACTACCTTAAAGAAATTAGGGTTTTACTCGGTAATCGCACGTCATGCCACACTCAAGTCTTCCAACGTGGATTGCGTAACACCGGGTGCCTGTACGACGAATCTTTCACATATAACGCCTATCCTACATTCATCAACTGAAGTGATATGACAGAGGTTTCAAGCATATGACATCACTAACGTCACTGGTGTATACCAAAGGTCACAATAACTTGTTGACCTCAAGTGACCTCGTCGCAACTGAGACCCACCCCGACGCATACAACACAAGTACACAAACATGTGCGCACAAACATGCATTATTTGGCACCAAACAACCTTAGATTACAGTCCCAAGATAATCCGATTGAAGGCAACCAGTATTAGGAAAGCATACCAGCTGACTAACTTCATTTCCGAAAAAGCTGTAACGCTCAGACAGTAGTTTTTATTCGTCGGTGGTGATTAAGAGCTGAAATATGATCTTCGTTTTCCATTTCTGGCAAAACTCGCATGTGATTATTATCTTTTGCACATTCGCTTTCCTCATGCAGCATTGGGACTAATTTGGTCTTCCAGTTCAGGGGTGATTTACTGCTCATCCAGTAATTCCGTCCATTCGCCGCACTGGGAATAAATCTGCACTGTTTGTGATGCACTAGGGAGCAGAACTTTTCAAGTTGTTCAGTTCTATCATGTACAACGAGGACAAGAACGCGTATTCACCCTGGGGAGGTCGAATTTCCCAACTAACTACTCACAACCGTGTTAGTAGGCAACATGAAGCAGGTACCACAAAGTAAATAATGATTTTTCATGCACACGTGGTCCTTCTACCAACCCACGAGTCATCAGTTTATCGTTTGGCTTTCCGTTTCCAGAAACAGAATGTGAGTTCAACTTAGAAAATCATTTCTCACAGTGACTTACCTTTAAATAACACTGAATATGCGGTAATTTCCATCAATAGATGATGTGCAGAACTCCGGTACCACTCAGCTGAATGTACCATTTTCAATTTTTGCTACTGAATACGATAGCAGTAGCTGATCATTGAATTTCATTGACGGTGGCTAAAATATACAGAATGGTGGTTGCCCTTCAATTAATAGTTTACGTAGTGAAATCATTATCTCGGATAGGAATATAAATAGTTACTGCCAAATTCCGATTCATCTTAAGTGCAGTTTTTAGCGAGTAAATTTCCTAAACGAGGAGGATTTCATGCACACATGGTCCTTCTATCAACCCACAGGTCATCAGTTTATCGTTTGTCTTTCCGCTGGCAGATACAGAATGTGAGTCCACCTTGGAAAATCATTTCTCACAGCGACTTATCTCTAAATAATACTGAACATGCGGTAAATTCGATCAATGGATGATGTGCAGAACTTCGGTACCCTCGTCCTAGGCTGTAGTATTTCCTAGAGTGCATTCTGCAGTTGCTAAGTCGTTCCAGATTTCGTTAGCTTACTATTCACTCCATCGTGACACACATTCTCGTTTCGTTCACTACAACTCAAACTATATTTTGAGATACCCTGGAATTTGAGGGCATTTTTTAGAAACTTCTAACCGTTAACATTCGGGTTAACTTATTGTCGAAACATCTAACTATGTTGGGTGTGTTCGATATTATACGATTGCCTTACTCCTCTGACCCATCTACAATCAACATTGATTGATTATTTACAGTGAACTCTATCAGACAATTCTGAGGTTATATCCTCTGCTGTTACATGTAATCTGAAACTCTTGACTAGAGAGTGACGCAATCAGTAACCGGCATGAAATCTTGGTCCCAACGAATTCTGACCCGTAAATGTTTTGACTTCTATTCCAAACCACTCATTTTCTCTTCTCTCAGTCAAATCCAAGTCACGTACTCGCATTTAAGTCTTTTGTTATTGGGTAAATATTAGTGTAATGTATTGCCAGAAGACGATTTCTTCCTGTGGCCTTGTTCCAAGTGGCACACAGACTACCTTCACTCTTTTCAAGTCCTCTTCTGGATGTTTGGTCGGCGTTGTCCGTTGATGCTTGAGATGTCAGTGAACTCATAGCACGTCGATGTCTGCAACGCTTCTGTAGCACAGTTCACTTCTGAATAACCGTATGCCTTCACTTGCAATTTGCTTTATTCATTCGTTTTCACTAACAGGTTTTGTTCGTCGCGTTAGGATCAAACATATTTGCCTGCGCACTGATGATGTCACCTCGACTGGAGCTGAAATGTTTGCTACCTGAACGCCAAGCTCAGCAATCAGGAGCTTGCAATAATGATTGCAGTCGTTTAGTCTCCGACCTTATATTTCTCCGAGATTTCAATCAAAACCAGTGCAGCTAGTTGTTCAAGATGGAAGTGAAATCGTTTGCTTCTGATCACAGGAAACATACACGTGAAGAGCAGACTCCAGGGAAGCAGACTGGGTTCAACACCGGTCTTCACCCTCCGACAGCTACTGGAGCACAGTTACCCTATCCAGAAACCGATGATCATCCCGTTCCTGGAAGTCAGTGCAGATTCTGTCAATAGAATCGCACCATAGAACTAAAATATGAAATAGTTTTCTAATTTTTCATTTATTGTACAACAATGTAGAAAAATTTAGGAAGGAGGCCGCGTCCGGTGAAATGCTTCCAAATAGGAAAGTGACCGACAATGACGGGAATAGAATTCGGGTTATCAGAGATATGAATTACCCGAAGAATATGTCCATCACACTTCAGGGGGTTTTGGGGGCCTGAAGCCGATTTTCAGCCAGCTTTATCGTCTCCAGCAAAGTATGACATACTTCCCGCCATTACTGTTTAGTTTACTCCAGATGATAATGGCTAACGTCAGTAGAAGTCAAATTTTTATAGTGTGCTGTTTAACTGCAGTCAAAATAAAAATCCTAACCTCCAGAGATGAAACTATATTCACTGGACACGTTGTACTGTCAAGGTGGAAGCTTCCAGCCTTAGATAATCTGCCCAGATAGTAAAATCTTTGAAGTTTACGGATCAAAATGCTGCACCGAGTTTTGGATACGTGCTGCTCTAATAACTGGCAACACGGATGAAAGGGCTGTTCGACGTTCCGTGGATTTTCTGTTGGTGTTGATTTTCCTAGGATAAAATATTCCGCAAATCAAGAACCGTTTTCTCAGTCGACCGATGATTCACAACAGTTCGTATTCTCTGTTTATTATTTGATTTGGCATGGTCGCACTGGGTTGCAGTTTGTTCAAACCAAGCTTCCGTGAGGATGTGGATAAAGTTCGAATGGCACATTCACCATGTTCAATAACTGTACTCATATTGGTCAACCGGACTCAACGGTAGAAACGGTTCGAGTTTGGCCTACCATGGAAATACAATTGAGATACTCAAACGGTACACAACTTCTGACGGCATTCGACAAATATATTGCCCAATCAAGATTTGTTCGGAAGAAAGCTTTCGTGCTGTTTCAATCTACGGTCCCAGAAGAATATCGGCACTTGTTTGAGGAGGTGGTGCCTGCTCACGCGTTAAGCGTGGCTGGGACTAATTCAACGAACGAACAGAAACGTGACTCAGAATCCAATTCAGCATGTCCGTTAGAATCCCAAAGTTCATCAGAAATACCGCAACAACTGGAGTCATCATCAGAATTAAAGAACGTGCATGAGATGTTTACTTCTACACAGTAAGTGTAAGGTTTATTGACGTACAGATTGAGTGACCCCGTGGACTGACTATCTGACTGACAGATTTACTTGGCCAAATAATGGATCTTTTATTTGATTTCAGTAAAATTCCAAACTCGAATATGCTAACTATGTGAAACCTATTTTCTGCTTATATCAGTGCAATGCCCGAGGTGTTGTCAGTGACGCCAGTGGATAAAACGAAGATGCATATCCGATTAATAATCATTTCCATCTGTTGTGCGACTTTTACACCCGAGCACTTAACAGAAGTGGTCGTAGACGATCGAAGCAAATCTATGACTCTGTCTGTCTATTATGCTTGAGGGGGTATTAGTCAAAGAAATAGAAACGATGCAGAAGAAGCCCTTGGTTGACATAACGGGTATGGAGTGGGCACATCTGAGTTTTCGGGTTTTCTGTTATCAGGTGGTGGTCGAATGGCTTAAGGCGTTTGGATTACCACCTCGAAGGTCTGAGGTTCGAATCCCAGCCACCACCAGTTACTTTCGTGGTAGACAGCAATCCCCACTGTCTCCCAGATAGTTATCACATCTGACCTATTGGGGTTTTATGTGGTTCTCCATCGCTCCAGATTTAGGGTCTGGTTAGCGGTTATCACTAATCATGCACTGGACCTTTGTGGCTACGACCATGCCCCTTCCACTGCACTAATGTGTAAGCATGTAATGATCACAGATCATTACGCTCAGATTCATGTGTGACTACCACAATAACAACGGAGGAACACGAGTAGTCATCTACACAATCGATCAATCAATCCATCAATCAGACAATTGACAGTCGATGGGTCAACTGGCTAATCAGTCGAAAAACAGGGTAGTTAGGTTAAGTCAAGCGTTACAGTCAGTGACCTAGATTACCATAACGTTCGGCGCTGACGTCATCGACTTTACCACGGGAACTCAAGTGCTTGAACCAAATTCCTTTGTGAATACAGTTCAGTTCATAGGAGTCCGAAGCTGACTAACTCGACTATCGGCCAATGATCTGTATGTGACTCTTTCAGACCAATTCGATAGGACTGTGTATAAGATGCTGACTGAAGTTACCAGAGCAAACATGTGGCCTGGGTCTGAGAGATGAGTAACGATAGAATTTGAGTTGACTCCATGTTGAGGCCACCTTTGCTGTTCCGCTCTGAAGCGCGTAGACAGATGCTGTGTAATGACCTGATGCTGAATTCACACACACACACACACACACACACACACACACACACACACACACACGCACACACACACACACACACACACACACACACACACAAAAACAAACACAAACACAAACACACACACATGATGGAATGGTCATTTGTTCTGAGGGAACTGCCTCATCTACTTCATGCATGTTTCGTGCTTAAAAACGTCGTTATCACGGATAACCTGTTATTTCTAATATGATTTCAGCGTGAACTCCACAGTTACAGAGATAGTCAAAGTAAGAGAAAAGGAGACCGAATGCCACCAACCGGAAAGCTCGGTAAGTTCCAAACCCAGATCCACCTTCTGTTTTGTGATGGCCACGATGGTAATTGTAGTTCTGTCAGCTGGGTAGCATTCTGCGGTCCATCAGTGCCCCATTTAGAAATCTGTGGTGGATTTAAGGGAGTGCACAGTAAAAGGTATGCATTATGGTGAATTCTATGACTAAATGGCTGACGATACAGTTGATGATTACTGATGTTGGTATGCTCTGAAACGGAACATCATTTCACGTATGCATATGTTATCTAGTATATATCCACAGATGAGTTCCTAAAACAACTTTGATAATTCCAACATCCTGCTTAGGGTTAATGAAAATAGCGAGTTGTTTGTTGCTTTCCAATGAGTAAAATGCACATGCAACAAATATATAAATTCCTAGTTTGAATCACACCTTCAAGACACCTCAGTAATCCTATTCGATTGAAGCTCTCTCACGAGTTCATAATGGTTCCTGTTATCTATGGATGGAATAGACATTACATGCTACTAAACTTCCCTTTCACGGATTGGCTGGTGGTGGCAATTACAAATGGAATTTCCTCTTCATAAACGGAAATTTAGCTAGGCCCACCCGTGATAAGACATGCAAAAGGCTTTTACCACACTATTGCTCAGTGTTGAGAACATTAGTGCGACCATTCTAACCATTTTCTTTGATCCCTACGGATTTGCCACACCTTCCTTCACACTAAGCAATCCGTTTAACTCATTCCGAGCGTAATTCGTGACAGTCACGAGGTTCCCTGACTAAAAATTGTCTGCAAACCGTTAATCGTCACGTTAGCCAGAGTAGCACTGCGCGTTGGAGCAACCACCGCGGTCAATTGAAACAATTGTTAGGCCTATTCATATACTAAAAATACTAGCAAATTAAAACAAAATTTGCCACAAAACTGAGGATATCATTGTCATTTCCCGCAAGTAACATTTCACTACATCCAACCCTTCTGTTCAATTTGTACGCATAACGCGAGTCTGACGAATATTAAGGTTGGTCCACAAGACACTAACTGGTGTCATCGTTGCTGTTTCACTGATCCCGTGAAAAGCTACTTTGTAATCTCGTCCTTGATAGACCAAAAACTTCGAAACACACGATTACGAATGACGTCTTAATTAGGTATCACACGCGTGAATACACGGATTGCAAAAAAAGAAATGGGACACACGGCAGGACACTATATCCTGTGGCCGCACAACGGTTGCGCCTCGAGTCCAAACACAATAATGGGCAAGCGAGAATCAAAGTTAGACCACTTTCAAACTTGAGAAAGAACACATTCAACACATGGTCGAACGTATACTGGTGGCACAGCAGGACACGAGTAGGAACGGGTCGGATGAGTAACCATTTATATTAGTGTTACTTGGGCAGGGGATACCGACCTTGTAAATTGATGTAAACACAAGGTGGTCAACCAGTCAGGAGAGAGCAATGGCGTTGAGGCTCAAAATTCAACCTAACAAAAATATGAAAAATATGGAAATAGCCAAAAAGTAAACATTTTGAAAAAAGCAACAATCGTTATGAAATTAGTGCCTTGATATTGGAGGACCCGACCGTCTCCTTCAATCCAATTTCGAGCAACACTGCAAAGCCATCGAGATTCAAAAGTCCGCAATCTACATGTTTTCTTCACTAGCAGTAGTTACGTTCTTGGGCCGTACTGAGATGATCTGACTGTTTTACCGTACGCTTGACCTTCCCTATACACGGCTACGAGTCACACCATTTTTGATCTCCGCTTATAAAATTGTTAATTCCTCGCCTTGAGGATCACTGTTGAACTGATCTAGTCGTCTAGCAACATTTTACAGTTTACACACAGAATTCACCACGAATATTACCACGTTGTTCATTTAATCTAATAACACAACAGAAATTCCACTTGTACCACTAGGTCATCCGCTTACTTAAGTCCTATATATTATACGCGTATGTGGTGATTTTCCATTTTAACTATGCTCAACAGACAATTTTACATTCGCCGCGACCGAGTGCTGTGGTTTCGAACGTTCCAGAAGACGGGGAGGATTTTGAGGATGAAGAACGTCAACTTAACAATCAGGATACGGGCAAAATTCTTGACTGGGTACCGATGGCTGAGGTAAGGTGATATACCCTTCCAGAAACCTCTTTTTACACACACACACACCTACACACACACATACACACATACACACACACTCACTGGATATCACAAATTATCCTTGTGTTTGAACGACAAACAATAGAAATAAGATCGAATAGTTATCCGTTTCTAGTCCCTCTGATGAACTTCGTCCAGAAAATCAATCTCGAATGTTCTACCACAAATCGGATGCATTTGTGCTCATTGGTTTGCGATTTAATTTTGAAGTCAGACTTACTGTGAATGAATATCCTAACGTCACATCTTTTCACTCAGTCCGGTTTTGCCTCCCAAAAGTTGACGCGAGCCGAACTGGCCGAATGTCCCATACATATTCTTGCTCATTATCAGAGTTTCCGTGTGCTTATAACATATCAGGAGATATTTCCCAACCTTATCCGTAAACAGCAAACGTAGTGTAGTTGACAATTTTTAACCCAGAACTGCTCAGTTTGAGGAGATTTCGGTTATTGCAACCGGTGGTGGTCGAGTGGTTTAGAGCGTTAGCTTACCACCTCAGAGGCCCGAGGTTCGAATCCCTGCCATCACGGATTACTTTCGTGGTAGACAGTAATCCACTGTCGATCGGACTATTACCACATCTGACCTATTGGAACCTTATACGGTTCTTCGCCACTCCAAGTCTTACGTTCTGGTTGCCGGTTATCCCCAATAGTGCAGTGGACCTTCGTGGCTATGGGGTAACTGCCCCTTCCATTGCACTCATGCCCAAGCATTTAAGGTTATTCAAACTTGCAAAACGTGAATATGTACAGTACACCTTTTGTCCGACAATCGTCTTGTTTGTTTGTATACAGACCACAGATTATTTATTATCTCTCTGTCTATAATTTCTTGCAAAACATTTCAAATCGGCACGCCCTAACGCGTTTTTGTGTGAATAACTGCCTGTGGAGGTGGTCGAACGGTCACCACAGTGGGTTTCCAACTCTTCGGTCCCAACACCGGTCACTCCCCAATTCTCAGCCTCAGAGTGGCCATAACCTCCCTCCTGAAATTGTGTACCATTATTATATAACAAGAGGAAGTTGATATAAAGAGAAAAATAAACGACAGAGAACTATGACTATTCTGCATGCTTGACGTTCAGCTTCCATTTAAAGGGTGTTTCTACCGACAGGGAGATGGTATTGCTGTGGGTTTCCTACTAGATCTTTGGCTAGCGGACACTCTCATGACTAAACTTGAAGTTAACCGTAGAAAGTTCTACCCAATATAGCCTGTACATGAATGATATAATTTGTTTATTGAACCAAGATTATGACGTAATACACTTTCTAGAATAATTTAATAACGTCCATGACTCGTTAGCCTTGACGGCGGAATTGAAAACCGAGGACAAACTAACTATCCTCAATGTACTGATAGACAGACGAGAAGATGGATCAATCTCACAATGGTACATAGGAAAAAGATATGGAACTCCCAATGACGTAACTTTCCTAGCTTCGTGTTATTGCCTTATAAGCTAGATCTAGTTCGGTGTCTGGCATTCAGAGTCTAACATTTCAAGATGGAATTAATTTAGTTCACCAAGTTTAGCGACAGAATGGTTGCCCGAAATAGTTTATCCCTGTGGAGCGGCCTATCCACGTATCGAAGTAGGACTTTTTCGTGAAAGTACCTTTCAGGAGGGATAAGCACGCAGAGCGACTGGTAACAACACTTGGGTCAACTCCAAACTCAACGTTCTCGGCCACAAGGCTGAATTGTGTATTCTCCACCCCTCTAGTGATCCGCATGTATGTAAAAGATAAAGTGCCTGAGCTAACCTCCTTCATTACCAACAACTCGTTCAGGTGCGAATTTGTTATATTCTACAAGGGGGCGGGGCCGGGCTTTTGTCTCAACGCATTAGGGATTTCATCCACAATGGTTGAGTCATGGGAAGACCGATGCGATTGTCAGTTCGATTCTAAGCCATTTGATGGATTTTGGTCACACGATCGACCCAGAAAATGCATGTTAGGTCCCACCTAACTGGTCAAAATAATTCCAACTTCGAACCCCAGCCACGGCAGAGGCAATCGCCATTCGCCTACTAAGACCTGAACTTCATGCACACGAACGACTAGTTCAGACTCTCCAGCTACCATGACCAAGACCGAAAGCCATGGATCATCAGCCAAACCTCAAAATCCCTTCTATCGATTATCACTCGTGACGGTGGGAGTTTAACTCTCACCACAACACCCACACAATAGAGACCCTACATTCCCAGACCCGCACTTGTCCCCTCCCCCACATTACAACGCTACAACAACGACCTTCATGCCGACTAATGGTTAACACATTCCGCTGTCACCTAATCTGCAAATATATTACGGGAGCACGTATAGCACTGATTCAAAAGAGTTGTTCGCCCCCGCCTGTCTTGTTCTTAATGTAACTACCTGGATACTTTTATTCATGACTTTCGTTCTTTCCGATACACTTAGCATTGTGAAACTTACCCAGTAAGATGTTTTATATCCCTACTCATGCCAAGGATCACTTGGATCGGTTCTGGGAAAAATTGCGAGTTCCTGAAGTTGAAATTTCCAATCCTTCTACAGAAGAAATCGTTTCGCACCACGTTCCAAATGCCGCGACCACGATCACGACCGACGACTGTGAGTTTCCGTGCGACAGTATTATCTCATTCTGAGCTACTTTATTCAACCGCTACCACTGTCCACAAATAGTTCGTTATTGTTGTGAAAATTGGCATTGCCGCGAAATGTTATCTCGTATTCAAGGTCATCCCATGCTGATAGATAAGGAGTTGACATTGCGCGCTTTTCTCGTTCAAGCTGTGTGCTGTAGGTATTTGAATAAAATCAAAAAGTGAAACTTACTACTTCAATAATTTAAAGTAGGCGCACCAAGGCTGTAATCCCATTTGAATCGTGTGAAGAATGCATGGAATTGCAGCCCGTTCAGACAACTTCCAAGCAAGTTCGCCTCTCTTATGACCTGTCAATTTGGCTGACTTGTTACCATTCTATTGACAGCTTGCTCTGCGACTGCTGTGATCTGCAATCGTGTATCATCCAGAACATGTCTTCTAATGACACAGTTCCAAGTTAAATCCCATTCCCGATCATTACTGCACTCCAAAGTGTTGCTGATGAATCAGATGTGAACCACATCATATGACAGTTTATGCAGGGGGACGTATCCAGCTTTGTACAAAATAACCTGTGTTGCACATCGCTGATCTAACTGAATGGTTGGTTTACTGTTGGGCTGACATGGTTCATTGTCTTTCTGAACGAGTATCAAACAGTACATCATGTGCAGGCACCAGCTATTCAACCGTTTGCTCTAGGTTCGTTTTATACTAATCTGCTCGCTTAGCAACAGTGTAGCTATCAGCTAAAATATTCATAGATGCCCACTTTGAGAATTTACTGATTCACGGGTCGGATTTCCTCAAACGTGTGTGGATGATACACTTGCACAACAGCCCTCTTCTTGCCCCTTGTCCCACATGCAGATGTCGTTTACGGTTGTATATGTAGACATGACTAAATTCGGCATCGGTTTAGCCCAGTTGTCACCATATTCCTTCGAGATATTCACCCTTCAGTTGTCTGATTGAAGGTAAAATGGGGTATATTTGTGCATCGCCGGTGCCCCTTATCCACTCATACACTGCCTAATTTGTGACATGTTCATATGCAGCTTTTTTTGGGATTCACTTTCATGGTCATTACAAAAGTCAGAATGATTGATTAACAGTGATTAATAAACGCTTGATCAGATACTGTCAGTATTCATATCAAACTGAAAAGTCGCTGAACTCAAATGTGGTAGCTAATTGATCGACATCGGATGTAGCCGGCGGTGGTCAAGTGGTCATCATCGTGGAATTCAATCCATGATGTCCTTTGTTCGGTTTCTGCCATCACCGATCATTTCCATCTTCGGTAGCCTTGAGTTAGTCACTGCTCCCTTCCAAAAATACAGCACTTTGTTGAGCAGTAAGTAAAAATGATGTAGAAATTTCCCACAACCGTGCAGTTCACATACGTCCTGAGCAAGTTCGTGTTCCATAGGACAGGATTAGCAGTTGTATATGTATATGTGCTCCTTATCTTCTCATACACTGCCTGATTTGTGACATGTTCATATGCAGCTTTTCTTGGGATCCACTTTCATGGTCATTACAAAAGTCAGAATGATTGATTAACAGTAATTAATAAACGCTTGATCAGATCCTGTCAGTATTCATATCAAACGAATAGCTTGGACGAGGCAAAGTTGACTAGCCTAAGTCACCATTTTAAGATCCATCGGTATTTCTCTTTGGAGGTTGAATCTGTTGAGTCGGTTGGTATACCGGAAGAATCTTTTGCCTTCTTACTGCATACCAATTTCTACCCGAATAATCAATTTCAAACAACTCGAAGACATGGGACATGCCCACTCCAGGACATCTGTAAAGCGAAAGGTCGATGATGCGACAATTCTGGTACGATTCCCATGCATAATATGCTCCATTAAAGAACATGAATCTGCGTATTTCCGTTGTGGGTTACAGCAAACATGTGTACAAGTAATAAGTGATTGTTGTTTATCCAGAAAGCCGAATCGTGCCAGGTATTTTCACTCATAGTCGGTGATATCAGCTGCTTACTCGAAAAATCACTTAGTTTGATGGTTGCTAGCACTTATTATACAACTGCTTTAAATTTCGGTAATCAAACGACTAGAAAATTACACACACTGGTTAAGGAACACTTGCTTACCCATATCAAATCTAATTTAATCGGTGTGTATATATGGATATTCCAATGGTTTGCGAAATGAATCGTCATTCAAATTCTATTAGATGTCAGACCCACATATTCGATCGATGCGCTGCCAGCTCGCTCTTATTCGGACCATCACTCACCCGCACATGGTGTATGCACTGACCTCGTTCCTGATTGGCTGTTTCCCACGCCGATGTCCGGTGACCTTTCCCCTTTTAATTATTACCTGCCTGTTCTCATCGCTGCTAAGCTTGGTCATAATACAGTTTTCCAGTTGTACTGCAATCATTCTTCTTGTCACTCCTGAGCATGTCTGTTTGCAAATGCAACAATCACATTGCTTAGTTCACAAATAAAATCATCTACATCTTTTTCAATGCATATGCACGTATTGATTCTTCACGGGGACCCCAAACTGATTAGTATACTGGACTGAGAATCTCATTCGTTAACTAGTAGGATATGTGCAGTGGATGTCAGTCAGTTACTTCACACCGGTAGTGCCTATCTGTAAATAGTTTGCAAGTGAACAGCTTATCACCACGGCCTATGGAAAATAACCCGGCTAGTGTAGGGGTAATATATATGTGTATGACCAAGCTGGAGCTAGGTGGATATACACGAGTACTGCAGGGGACTCACATGGATGAAACAACTGCACATGTGTTTCCATGGTTTTCAATCTTCTGTTGAGCGTTTAAACCACATGGTGAATGCATTCATAAACAATCGGAAGTACTCCACGGAATTTTGTGTGTGTATGTATGATAAAGCTTATCTGGGGAGGCTGTAAGCAGAAAGATAATTTCTGTTATTTGAACAACTGCATTTCACCCGGAGGTTGAAGGTCGGATGAAGCGTCTTCCTATATGCGGATGAAACATTTGGATTTTTCTGACCTGTCATCTGTGAAGCGACATTAAATCTGGTTATCTATCAAAGATCGAGCTCATACTGCAACAGTCAGGCCAGTTCTTCTGTGTGTTCCAGAAACACGACCACTGTGTGTGGTGGATACACGGAAATTGTCGGTATTCGACCACCGGCATCCCCGTAGCATTGCGTGAATCGGATGGAAACACCGTGTCAATAGTGCTGAGGTTAGACGCAGGATATGAGATGTACGAGAAAATCATTAGATTAAGCACTATAGCTGATCAGGCTACGGTGAGTGTGAAATGTGTCGCGCATGTTCCGGCCAGTACTCCTTGGCGCGAAATGTTCGCTGAAGCTGGTAGTGATTGGAATATTAGCAAAGCTAGCCAGTTCGTTACACGGGAGATAAGTATGAAAAACGTTGCCAGTGAACTGGGCTATGTAGGGCATGTAAAGTCTCCTTGGTGGGGCCCGAAATCTCTACTCATTCAGTAATCAGATATATTGGAGGATATTTTTTCATTCACCAACTTTCTTTATCGACTTGATACTACCATTTGTAGTCCTCTTCTTACTCCGCAAAGAAAACCTTCGCATTCAACTTGCGATTATTGACTGTTCCCAATAAACTGGACTGAGCTACGGAGCCAGTTAAGTGAGCCGAACAGATCAATGGTTGCGCGACCGGATGGTCGATCAAATTCCGATCAGACTTCGAAAAGGAGTGATACAATCAGTGTCGGGAAAAAGGCATGGCAATAATTTCCGAAACCATGCAACTCTATCATCAGCCATGGTTCATCTGATTATAAGATATCAGCCCAATGCATTCACTCCTTTTCACCTAGTCTACTTAAAACAAAACACAAGATTGCTAAGATGGACGAAGAAGATTTCTATCCAATGGTGAAAACCTTCTTTCTGGCAGCTGGAACAACTGTTATTTAGTCTGACAGTACCATCACGAATCAATTATTTCCTTATCATATTTGATTACCCACACGTGTTTTCTGACCAAGGAATTTGTGTAAGGCGTTTTCTTTTGAACTGTGCACTAAGTTCAGACAGCGAAGCCGTTCCTGACATCATTCGTGCGTTATTGTGCGTTACCGATTTCTCAAAATGAGCGGTTCATGGTTTTCAGCGGAACGTGGTGTCATTTGTTTGTAGTCATGCATACTGATTGGTTTATCTTTGAAAGTACGAAAAACAAAACGAGTACATTTAATTCTGCACCTTTAGTACCAGTGAAAACACGTCTCTGATTCCAAATCATCTCAACACAATAGTAAAAATCAAACCAATTATACAGAATAACAATTGGAATAAATCAATTTCATTAATTCTTATCTGGGATTACCATTTTATTTTCCGGTTAATTTGGTTGGAAGTGGGTGGTCGCCATCGATCGATTGTGATGTTTGTGATGCGTGATCCAGTCTTTGATATCACTAAATTTTCGGTCCAGAGCAATCTATGAAGCATTTTTTCGCAACTTATTATTTACGTTAAACAATTGACTACCATCAATATATTTAGTAGATAGAATGAAAATGTCTAAAAGTTCGAAAATGTTACGAGAATGATCGGACAACGTATCGCAAATGGGGAACCGCATCTAATCACTCTGCAACAGCATTTATAATCCTTTTTTGTTTGTGCCATTCCCCAGGAAAGGTACTATCTCAAATTCCTCAATTTTGTGAAAGGGCCTAATATTTCACAAATTGGCCACATTTCCCTCTTATTCTCTTTATTTAGATCAATCCATCGCCACGTCAGAGCTCTTAAAAGATGACTACGATTCCGAATCTGATATCAAAAGCATAAAAACCACACCCGGTTTTGCGGATCGGCAGCAAATAACCCCAGTGGAATCTGTTCGCCGGACTAAAATAGATCATCTTCAAGACGAATGGTATGTGATCTTACTAAGGTAGAATTGCGAGAAAATACAATGTCAATAATACGGTATTATCGGTGGAAAAATTATGAGCTGAGGTTTCAGATGCCGTGACTAACCTCCTACAAGGCACACCTCGGTTGACTTGTAACTGATTCCTCACGGTCATTTGGTTTTAAAACTGTCCTGAGAAAAGTTAGCCACGGTAACCGAAATGTCGGCTCAAGAATTTTCCATCGTCAACGCCGTGTTATTGACACTAAATTTCCTCACTAAACACGCATCGTTTATTTCCATGCACTTTGAACCTTGTTTGGTCCTGACAAACTAAGGTAGAATAGCATTTTAACATCAACACTGCGTGAAATAATGCCCTTCCATTACTGTATTTATTGGCAAAACCCGCCATCTGTATAACGACTGGCTCATGGTAAACATCTTCTCCCAGGGGAGCTTAAACGAAACAAAGTCGTTACGTTTCAAACAACCTACAGAAGTTGTCTACTTGAGCAGTTTCAGTAGTTTGACATTAATAAAATGATGCATTATGCAGTATCAACGTTGAGCCCACCACTGGAAACCATCGAACAGCGGTACATCTGTTCCATCCTTGTTAATGATTCACAACTACAATTAAAAAGCTGAACACTGGTGGTCTCATGATTTTCTGTGTTCTGCTGAGTGTCGGCACTGCATGATGAATCTCCTACAATCGAAACTGCACAGTAACAGGATTCTGCAAGTGAGATTGGACGGTGATTATTTCATTGAATATCCACGTATACGCTCAGATACACACAAACACCGAATGCGTCTTTTTCTTCCAGGGGTATTGCAGATCAACGTACTGTTCGGCTTCTCCTGAAGCGCGCCAAGAGAATGAAACCTCGACGCAAATGTGGTTCTCGTAGTGCAATAAGAGGTATGTTTTAGGTAGTTTAATTTACCTGCACCTTTGATTAAGTAACTTCATGTAATCATGATACTGCGCGTGACCATTATCATTATCAGTGTCAGCTCTGATATTGGTATTGGTATTCGTCATGGTAGCATTGATAGTAGTGTTATAATCTAGAAGACGTGCTAGAATACAAAAGTGGCTTTGCACCTTCAATCGCGTCAAAATTGTTTTCGAAAAATTAGACATCTCCACAGGCAATTAGTCTCACCTACTACCAATATTTTGGTTGTAATTGTGTCTTTCAATCATTTCCACCTAGATCATCAGCAAACGATTTCAAACTCTGTTCACCTTCAAATGGACTGTAGTGAACCGAAGTTCCCTGTGGAATTTACAGACCGTGCTTCTAATTCCAGTTCAGCCAATACGCGAGTTTGTAACTGGGTTCAAGCCAACTCAAAATTTCCCGTCACACGTGAATGCCTTCCCACAGCTGTCGTCATTCCGTCTGTACCGGAATCATGCTTAAAAACATCAATTTCCCAACAGTGTTCTTCTCCCAGCATCAGAGGTTGGAATACTTCACCCCAAGTTCATCTGAAGCAGAATCAAGTAGAACTGCCCAGAATTCCCAACAGCACTGTGGTATCCGCACGTCTTACAGGAACATTTTATCCATGATCGCTCATGAGTGACATATTTCCAGGTACCCTTGACATTTCGTCAACCACATTGGCGTCTTCCCGATTGTGTGAATATTTAAAAGACTGTTCCTAATGTAAATAGCACATTTTTCGAATCGGTAACTTTTGTTTAATTTTGGTTTGCACAAAGTTTGAACGGTTTGAAGTGATATACTTTTTACATTGGTTCAACGAATCCGGGAAATTTCGTCAGACTCCATCCCTCCCCTTCCGTAATCATGAAGGCAATAGTTTCAAAGAACTACCATAAAGTGATCGTCTTATTTCCTCAAATATTGTCATTGAATCATTTGTTTAAATTGCACAACTGCTTGCAAGTAGTGTGTGGGATTGAGGATACTTGGTTCTAATAAAAGCGAAACTCGAGTTTGGTGCTCCCGACTGCAGAGTTGATCGGATGACCCAAGGCCAGTGAGTAGAAGGTGGGTCTAATCGGCAGTTAATCAAGCAAAATAAATTATTTTCTGAAAAATTATTATCGTCAAAGCGGTAGTTCATCTTGGTTTGGACAGCCATCACCTCGCACAGTTCGCAACACATAAATACACCACTGAATGGATTTATCTATCGAATAATGGAGTCATGCATACCTTGTTCAATAATTCTCGGTTCAGTTCAGAACTAAATTGAATATTTGGTCACGGGAATTATTTTCAAAGTCAGCTATTCAGTAAAAATAATGCAGGTTGGTAAATCTCCATGGGACGTTCAACGGCAGTCACAAATCCCGTTTACTTTAGTCCCACTGATTGAAACTTCGATAACTTCGCGAAATTCCCCAACTTTTCGTCGATATCATTTCAGTATTCTTGTGTAAACACGGGTACAAAGTGGATTGGATGTGACAATTTCAGAGTGGAAAATTGCACCACAATAATGATGTATAAAAGAGGCCATTGAAATGTGAAAAATTGTCCCATTAGATTAGTTCGGCAACGATGATTTAGCCACATTCGGTACGTTTTAAATCTCCGTGCGATATTCTTCCCTCAAAACCAACCTAGAAAGGTTTTTATGACGATCTCAAAGTTGTCATAGCTTCTTTAGTGAAATAGAAACCCAGAACAAATAATTCCTCGAGTTAGTTGCCGTGACGTTACCGACATCAACAAGCGGAGTTCTTCTTTGATTCAACGACATGTAAAACGATCCCCCATTTTCTCCCACGGTTGAACTGATTATGTTGCACAGAACGAGATCTGTTTGTGTGCGCGGGATGTTCGCGCCCATGCATTCTGGAACCATATCTGAAACAAATCCAAAAATCTTGTTAGTGCGTCTTTCCAGTTGTGCATTCATGTAAACCCCCAGCGAAAGGAAGTAGACAGTGTGTCCTAACGAAGCTGTTATTCAAATTTGGTACGGTGCTTTTCTCGGGCCTTATTATAGTACTGAATATAATGCTCTAAGTATTGTTGACTCTCTCACACGTCGAAGAATGTACCATTATTCAAGGTGATTTTCCCGGATGATCATCAGTAGACATGAAAAGAGTTTACTTTATCATCACCCTTTGCAAATGTAGTTTCCGTAACTGTAACCTATATTTTGACATATCCATGGTGTAAATGATCTGGTTTCTTGAGCTTCATGAAGTAAAACTCCCCCTGAGATTATTGCAAGCAGTTCTGTCAACTCAAGCTTTCCAAACCATTTTCTGGATGAGGGTGGTAGGACGGTTGTCAAAATGAGCTAATGACGTTTGGGTCCCAGGTTCGAGTCTCATCGCCACTGATCAAATTTCCCCTTCGGTAACCTATGGTCGGCCGCATCTCTTACTGATTAGTATGATAATGAAAACTGAATGAAGTAAATTACAGTGGGCAAAAACAGATAGCGGCATAATAACCCTAGATCATTACCAATATGCTCGATTGCTAATGTAATTTAGGCGATTTGGAAAAGTCGAGTGGAGGCTTAAATGTTCGAGACCATTGATGGTCTGCCAATCATTCAACCCGTCTATGATACATCAACCCGAGAGCATAAACGTAATTGTTTCAGAAATTTCCACTTGCTTTCTAGCTAATTCCCACCTTTGTGTGGATGCCTTGTTAGTTGGAGTGAGTTTGAATGTAGAATTTGTGATTACCAGTTCTGTGTTGACACAATCCGAAAAGTGCCCATCAACCGATAAAGCCATCACTAAAGACCACTATGGTGCTCGGATGTGGTAATATTGGTGAGATTCAGGATAGGGTTTTTTCACACGCGCGCAATTGCATCCACAATATTCCTGTCCCAAATACCTTCGTGGCCAAACATGTAAAGCATTTTTTCATCTACTCACTTCTGTGTACGAATAGTTTCACCAGGCAGTGTCAACGCTCAACTGACCACCGAAACCAGTGAAGCACTCACTATAGAGCTGCTTTGTTCCTATTAGACAAACTCAGCAATGCATATTCAACAAGACACAACCAGGACTCGAACACGGGGAGCATGACTGTGGGTCACAAACGTCTGACTAACAGACAATTCAACCTGGCTCTCAATGGTCCGTCTAACATCAACTCTTTATTATATGGTGATCTTCCTTTGCTGGATTTTCAACGGTGACAATCCGATGGACGACTTACCCGAAGGGGCTTTACAAATAACCTACACGGCCTGGCTAATTGACAAATATAAATAGTAAGAGGTATGATTTGTAAATAGAGTGATTCGTCAGGCAATATTGGTGCGCATCTCAACACCGAGCGCGATGAAAGCACTGCGTAGCTGTTGGCAATGTTAGCACTTCAACAATGCGACTGCTCAGATATTCTGAGATCCAGTGACCGAACACTGAGCCTCTCTCCCATTCTTATTTGCTCATGTCGCTTGTCACTTCAACGGATATCTCCATTTTCAATGGTTATTTTTCTGACTGTATACATTGACTGCAGTGTGCACATGTACTGATGCAGCGGAGTGGTTCAGGAAAATATTGTGCAAACCTATGTTTCCAACTTTTCCATACAGTGGGAAGTTCAGAACGATCACAAAGTCACTTTTGGCTCCCGATTACAGTACCTGTTTATGACACTAAAGTTCAGTTTGGATAGCTGTAATGATCGTAATGAACTGAGTTGATGGTGCATATCGAAACTACCCCCCGCCCAGAACTACGCGAACAGAAGTAGCAAGAAGACCAAGGCCGCGAAATAGCACGTTGTTTGTGTTGTAGAGTTGGTTCTTATAAATATGTTTAATTAGAGAATATAATTGGTAGACTCAAAGATGACCAATCACAGGGAGCTTTTGTCGGAATTGTCCGCGGTGGCTTCATTGGTTGAGGCTCATCCGTGTACGTGGTTACGAAGCTGTACCTGGCTGTATCACATGTGACAGCTTCTGAATCACCACAGTAGTATGGCATTGTATTGAGAATCCATATTTGGGACTATGTGTCTTACTCCTCATGGTTAGCCCTGTTACCGTCGAAGAATCATCGTGTGATTCTCAAACAAGAACTCTCCGTCCATATACACTGCATACAATTCAGATGAGAATACAGGTGTGAGCTGCAGTCGTTCAAAACAAATGAGTTTAGTTAAGTGAAATACAAAAATCAGTTCCACGCTTTGAGTGTAAGTCTTCTGACATCTGTCTTTCCCTAGGAACCTTAATAGAGAACGAAAAAAACCATGTGTGCAAAAAGTATAGAAAAAACTATTGCTAACAATTTTCAGAGGCTGGAAAAGCGTGTAAATAGAGGGTATCATTGGATGCGACCTAAGGAAACACATCTATTGTTTTTATCCAGCAACTGTATGGACCAACTGGACCGCACCCACGAAGCCTGGCACGTTTTATATGAAGGCTTCAGTTCAATGTCAACGCTTTCCATGTTTCTATTCCATGTAACTAACTGCTTGTTCTTATATATATATATATATATATATATATATATATATATATAATCACTCGAATGAAATCAATCTTGGAGCCAAAGCAAAACTGAACAAGATAAAGCAAAGGACAGGGTACGACAGGATGGGATAGAACGACCAGTAAATCAAAAAGGCACGAATTTATTTTGTGATGTGTTTTCATAATACAGGTTTTGATGATTTTGTCGTTGTGTGATTTATGAGCTTACGGGGAGACATGAGTAAATCGTGTACGAGTCACCTCCGTCTGGTAAGCATTGATGCTCAATGTGGTGACTTTTTTTACTGTAAGCTACTCTGTGCGATTAATCTCATCGGTGCTGATCCAATGTTTTCATCCGTTTTGAGCGGAACTACGAATACTGATGACCGTCGGCTGTTCCTTATTTGCAGCCGCAAACTTCCTGAGTAATAGAAGAAAATTGCGTAACTGCTTCAGCGTATATTCAAACTCCGACGAACAAATGGATGTCACCTCGATGTCACAAATTACTGAGGTGGGTAAAAGTTTTACGTGCCTCCTGTATACACTATGTCACTTTATCCGACATCAAAACCGTATACTTAAGCTCAAGTCGAGCCACTCCAAATTTGGGAGTGGATCAAGGTTGTGCAAGAAGTCTGAAGACAATTCGCACCGCGTCAGATGGATCCCTCGTAAGTGGATCAGCTGAGACAGACAGTCACTGGTGGTCAGGCCAAGTGCAATTCGATTGGCAATCATTGCATAATTCTAAATAAGATACCAAGAAGAATGACGCAGTGATGAATGATCACGTAAACAATCTCTCAAAGGTCAACTCTAAAATTGACAGAACAATTCACCTGACGAATAGTTGAGATTTTTGTGACGAAATCGATCGTTTTACATGTCATATAACAACCGACATGATTATAGTATGATTCAGCTAAATATGATACGATTTTCCATAATCACCAGTCACAATGTACTACTGAGGGTAACTTGCGCGTGCAAATCAGTTCGCACTATAATATAGTTGCGTGATAAGCATCGTCAATCTACCATCAAAACTGATCTTAGCTGATGAGTGAGAGATCAAGGTAAAGCTGTTCACCGATAAAAATACAGTATTCACACTCCTAATACATGTTACTAGCAAATTACACCCATAGCTAGGAAGCATAAACGAATTACCAATAATATGAACCGAGGAGTTTAGGCACGTATCCAGCCGGTCCAGAGGTGGTGTCATTATCCTTTTGGGGAAGAGGTTGTCGTACCAAATATTACCGAAAAAACAATGTAACATTCATAAAAGTGAGGTATCGAATTGTGTCGTGTGCGAAAACGTTCCTGCACGATTAGAAGGATACTGTGCCTACAACCAGCTATTTTGTGGATCACTCAAAGGTTGTAGGGAACCCAAAGCATCTCGGTACTTGCAGTACGGTTGAAGTTAGTGTTAAAGATGTGTTAGCAGATAGTGAACAGCAGAAACGACCGTTTGAACTTGTTTTTGGGCAGCAACTCAGAATGCGGGACTGGATGTGTGACTCAACATGAAGAATGATAAACCTCTGACAACCCGCGAGCGGAAGCATCTAGAGGAAGTGACCACACAACAGACAAGAGTTGCTCAGAATCGAAACAAGACAAGGTACGATAGACGGAACCAAACACAGAAATGAGAGCCGTTCATTTCGGGACTGTTGGTCAAAGTGAGGAATCGTAACAGACCCGTAGTGGCCGGTCCGGGGGTCAGCGAGTTCCACAGACGATCGAATGGACCCTACACCATACTAGGGAGGAAGAATTCCAGTTTCAAAATCGATCAAGGACCACAAGGAGAATGGGTCAACGGATGCGATTTGGCACCCTGACACATCCGGACCGAGTGTTTTAAAGGAAGTGCGAGTGTAACGGGGAATGCTGGGGCAAGGGAACTACGTGAATATCAAGGCGAACGGACGAACTAAACGAGGGCTACAGACAAAAGAACAGACGGCGAATATGTTGGAGGCATCCCGAAGCAAACAAAAGAAGGCATATTGACTACCATAGAGGGAGCAGCGGGATCTCTGGCAACCAGCAAGATAGCTCAGGTTAGGGGCTGCCGATCAAGCCGTCAACCGAGACAATCGGACCAACCGAAGGGAAATGACGCCCAAGGGAAGCAAGCTATCGGCCACGGGCAACTGGCCAGAACGCAGCCGAAGCACTCAAGCTGCCGAAAGAGCAATGTTGGTGGTGGGCAGTCTGGGAGAGGGTCTATAGAAACGATTGTATGTGTTTCATGACTTGACGTGTTTGGCCGTTGGAGTACAAGTATCTTACCTCGTGTTGTCGTCCTTGCTACAATAGATACAATATGATGACGTTGTTTCGATAGGAAAAGCGTATAATCCAATTGCGAAACCTCTCGAGTCCGCGGGTAGTATCGTCGCTACATAGCTGTTAAGGGATGCACAGTACTGTAGCACGCAAGCGCATTGCTCTCCCGACGAGGGTTTCTTGGGTGTGATCTGCAAAAGTAGAGAAGAGGATAAATTCCGTTAGCGAAGGCCCAGTCCGTGTATCAGTAGGCACCAATACTTACATTGAACGAACAACAGGATGGCAGCCTCCAGTCTGGCCTTTATAGTACGGCAGAGCGTGGGTTTCTCTCATGTGTTTATGGGAATCCGTTTGCCTTCAGATTGGCTGGAAATTTATCAAATCCGCCTAATTGCAAATTAAACGAAAGTCTGCCTACTCAACTGTGAGTTATCTGCCTCGTGATAACCTTACTTACATATAAGCAAATGAGTTGGTTGACATTTTGCTGTCATGGAACCCGGTCTGAAAAGACTAGCCTACATAATTGATCCCCTAGGTGAACCTTTTCACTCCGTCTAACACCTTTCATTATGGAAGTCATTGCGATGGTGCTTGTCAGATGATTAAAAACACTATTTATTTATTTACTATTTTCGGTGTTTTCATTCTCTTACGTTCCGTCTTCAAGCTACTTCCCAGCCAGGTGTGATATTGTTCTCTCATTGGTTTCCGTTAAAGATTTCATTTAAATTTAGAATTTGTTGTTTGTTGTTCTGTTTCATTGTTTCGTTTAAAAAAACATTGAATATGTTTTAATCTGTTTTGTAAGCTTCACATATTTCCATCGTTGATAGTTAGATTACCTTTGATTTATTTGAATTGGATTAAACTGATCTGTGTGATGATCAGGTAGTACGAGTTAAAGACTAGGGCTGCTGCGGTACACCGTTCGAGACCCCAAATATGGTGGGCAGCACCGTTCTATCGTCTGCCTCGTCAACCACCATTTCTTATCTGTCGTACTCTGCTGCGTCACAGTTGTGAATGTTTAAAGCTCAGGTTGCATATTCCATTGAGAAGTCACGGCGTACACTGAGTTGTATAACGTTTATTGTAACGTCTCAATCCAAACTAGGACTAGTTGTCAAACGTGAGTGGATGAGTATGTGAATGGGACGATTGGTTCCACGTGCTTCGGTGTTGTTCCCATCTGTCCTTTTCTCGATCTTTCGGCACCGGTCTTACCAGAGTGTGAATGATGTTCTTTAGTCCTAATAAATAACCAGTAAGACCAGTAACATGTTGAGGATAGCTTGATTAACAAACTCTGTCCATGATTAGTGTTCACTTCATTTCTATCCGCATGGTCTTTTGTCTAATATCTCCTAAGATACTTGTTAATGACTTGAGAATGAATTGCTGAAAAACAGTTATTTCATCCATTTGGACTTTTATAAGATGGGTTCTTCCAGATATTGAAACATCCCGAGGATCCAAATATGATGAAGAAATTAAATCAGTCCTTAAATTTCCATACGAATGCGTAATTGCTTACTTGTCTCGCCTATGTATTTTTTATCACATCCTAGCATGGGATAACTTAGAACACTCCTGATTGGTGGTACTGGTCCACATGGTCTTTTCCGTTGAATAAGATGGACCGCAGCGTTGCGACGGGTTTACGGGCAACTCCGATGCCCAACGCTTTTAGCAATACGATCTACTGATCCTCGTTTGTACGGTACCGCGACCATGCCATCCAGGTGCATTTTTTTCTTGATTTGTTATGTTACCTGGAATACATGAGTTGACAAAACTCTTTGGTTAACCGTTTGCGCTGAGTAACTTGAAAAGTCCTACTATTCCTTGTTTCTGGAACTCGGCTGTGTCGCAATGTGTGTCGGCCGGGTGAAATAGAGTGTGAGCTCAAAGCCTTTTAAGTCACACGTTGGCTGATTATTGTTACAACTTCATATGCGGTCGGTTGTGGTGGAGATTGATAAAGACTGCAAAACTGTGACAAGACCGAGGCGAAACAGTCGAAAAACGGAAAGACGTGTAACACACTGGAAACACACTCCTTCGCTCACGCTTGACAACCAGTCCTAATTTGGATCGAAACTACACCATAAACGTTTTACAACTCAGAGTACACTGTGTATCCCATGTGCCGTATCATACACAAACTCAGAGTACTTCTCAATGAATATATATATATATATATATATATATATATATATATATGAAGCAGTTCGGTCAAGACGGATATTGACTATTCAAAGGTCTTCAAAACTGAGCTCTTGATCGTTGTCAAACTTGTCACGGAACGTCCGGATGAAAACAACGAGTTCTCAGATATTGCAAGTGGCAGACCTAATCATCCTCATTTCAGATGAATATGACTTAATATATCTTGTACTTAGCTAGTCGACAGTGACTGTCACGTGGAAGGCCCAGGTTGGTGCCCATATCTTGGAGCAAATTTTGCTCGGTGGTGGTTGATTTGCATGTCTGTACCTCTCAATAGATGGTCACAAGATTGCCCCCAGGCTCAATACTACACTTGGTCTAGTGGTATCGCCTGAGGATATCTACTCTAGGTCTAAAGGTTATGGTTGTGTATTACCCCTTACAGCTCAGCGGGTTTTTGAATATATAAGGTATACCCTTACCACTGCACTCCTGTGCAAGTGTCTATGAAGTGATGCCAAACACTTCTTGGAGGAGCTTGCTGATGATATTGCTCCTTGCTACGGACCCAAATACACTGGTTTCTTCAAGTGGGTGTAGGTCTTCCGGTAAATGATTCGCACACTTGTGAATGCCGCCTTATATTTGCTGTGTTTTCTGGGCATTACGTTCGTCCATTTGTCGGTCTGTTTTATTGTTCCTCCTTCTTCTATGCGGTTTGAGCACTGGTTTGTTCGTTAGACATTTACCGATAAAAAGACTAGACTCACTTCATCCATTCGATTATTTTTCAGATATTGTCCAATCATGCCATCTGTATATTTATCGTCAGCTATCTTCTCATTCAACGGAATCGCTGGCCACGCTTTGTTGACCCGTAGCCGTGTCTCACACTTAATCTCGTATCAAAACTGTGCACGACCACAACCAACCAAATCATACAACCTAAATAATTTAGGAAAATTTCCCCTGCGGTTGTTTGACTGTATGCAATTCGCCTGCATTTAGTGATTCTTCATTTTTATTTCTGTCGGTTTCCACTCTTTTTTGACATTTGTCAACTACACATTGATTTGATCCGGAGTCCCTGAGATTCATCTTTTCCCTCAGTGCAGTAATCCGAAGCAGGTTTGTAAGGAATGGTCAAATGGTTTATACATGCGTCACACAATGACTGTAAACCTATGGGTACAACATGACTGCAATTCATAGATGGTCCAAATCGCCAGATTTGTAAGACTAGAATGTGCAGCGTAGTGTTTCGGTTTCGTACTATAACGTTTACATTTGGACTTTGTCTACTTGAATAATTCCAGTAGCCTACTGATGAATCCATAAATTATTGCTAGGGGCTTGGTGGGCATTCACTGCACAGATGATTCCTAAGAACGACAAAGCAGTGCTTCCACACGTTTCCAGTCGTCAGCTGAGCGGTGATAAAATATGGTGAATCATTGTGTTTGATTCAGATATTCTGCTGCACAAATGTAAAAGAGATACACACGGAATAAATCCTATGTAGCAAATCCATGAAAGGACGAACACTGATACCAACTTACATTCCAAAAATGTGTTGTTTCTTTACGGAAAGAGTACATAAATTTGCTAAACAAAGAAGCAAAATGAATTAACCTTTGCTATGCTGACTCTGATCATTTCTCAAAAGCCGCATCTCTCAACTTGAACACCACAATGGTTGAGCGAAAAATCAAATTGAATGCAGGAATTTGTGCCGCCATCTTGAGTTAGTTTTTGGTGAGAGCCACAGCGCCGTCCGACTCCATACCACAACTGATTCATCGACACCTTATGCGGAACTCTACTTCAAGTTCCCACTTCAGAATTGTTGACTCTAGTAGGTAATAAATTGGCGTATACCTTCGTGTCTGCAGCACTGTTTCATTCAATGACTGCACACTTCTGAAAATAGCCAGCTGTCACCTTAACCCTATAGGGATAAACCATATGGGCCATAAGTAAATTCCAATCGAAATAGAGGCAACGAATAGCTTAGCTATAGAGGAGGCACTTTCGGCTGGTTCATATCCGCATTCATCTCACACAAAGGTGGAAAAGTTTTATCATTTGTACCAATACAACATGAATCAAAACCCCGTGAACCCGAGTTATAAAGCCATATGGGATATATTGACTAAAAATCGCTTCTTAATAAACGATGAACAAGAAAACTGGAAGTTATTTGGCCGTTCCCGAAATTTTCGTTCCGAGGATTGCTAATTATTTGTTGATTTTCTGTTCGACAGACTTGTAAAATTTTGATGTGGTACAAATTCGGACAGTCCCAAGTCTCGAGTGAGATTGAAAATCATACAAGAACTTCATCCACTCTCCATGCGTATCGTGTTCGTTCTACCAGCTAACTGGAAATCCACACTGTGAGCCTAGACATTTCCTAAAGGAATCATACAGTTCGCCCAAAGAAATTACATCTACACATGTCATCTCTCACGATTGACTTCTAAGCCGATTATGTCTGACAGGATTTTTCCATGGATATATTGGAGTCAAATTTGGATTCGAATTCCACTGCTGCCAATGACTTTTAACATTTGGTCAGTACAAGAAAGGGAAAACGGTGCGAGGTATTAACATTTCGTTAAATCTTTCCGATCATCTGTTAAAGTCAATCTGAGGTTTTATCATAGAATATGCCTATCGATTTATGAAAAAGCTTGTAACACGAATAAGTTTCGTTTCCATATATCCCTGTAGACATTCACATCTGTACGGGTTGAGATAGCACTGGATAAAACAACGTGTAACAAATCTGTTAAATTGCAACATGCCACGGAATCTGATTAGCACAGCTTCGCGGAATGCTTTCGGTTTCAGACTGCGATTACGAAGTCGGGTCAACTTTGAATTTGTCTGTCATCAGACACTTTCCTTAAGATGATCTCGCATTTCGATCAGGATGATTCCTGGATATGTTTCGCGTCACTGATTGTTTCAGTCATTTGCAGATTCGTTCGGAAATCCGCAGGTGACGGTCGTTGTTTTGTTCTGCCAATGTAATTGTCATCGCCACTGTAGGCGAACTCGTACACTAAATGTGGGACGTAATTCAATGGCTGACTAGATTCACATTTGTTTCGATGAGTCCCTCCGGTAGACGGTATGGCGTACAGCTGTACGGCTGCGAATGTGCTGTTGATGGCTGAATTGAGTTGATGATAAACGCCATTAAGTATGTGGTTATCTTGGAAAGCCAGCCTAAGGTAGACAACATTTTCAATGCTTTGTAGACTGAGGTATCCGTGGGTATTTATTGGCTGTGAATAAGTATGAATTCTATGGGCAATCACTGAGCATAGGTGACATCGGTAGAACAAATGGCTCTTGTACGATGGTGAATAATTTTTCGATGCCACCTTCATTTTGTAAACGTACTTCAGCAAACCCTTCGGAGGGTTGATAGGAGAGTTGTATACCGAAGAGGGGCTTGCTTCAGGGTGGCGTTCTTTTCGATCGAGACGCACCTACCATAGAAAACGATGGCGATTCTGTACCGAATTATCGGAACCACGGCTCACACACTCCGATGCTTGGGTTTTGTCAGGTTGCCTAGTGTTAGGTCTTGTTACATACAAAAGTGAGGCCAATGCCTGTTAGGGTAGGAATCACGCTATAGTAGCATTGACATTTCATTAGTTCGCATTTGTATGTCATGGGTGCAAAAATTGTGAAAGAAAGATAATACCCCCTTCTTTTAGCTTTACTCTGAACAGATTTCTGGATTGTCCCATTTGGTCGTGTCGTACTTCATGTTGTCTAAAAAAATTAAACATTTGTTTGACTCTTCTTCGTAAGAAGTCAAAGGAGTAGAATCACGGAATTCTACATAAATCACGCTTCTCGGTTATATAGAGTATTGATTGACCCAGTGTAGTTCAGAGACAGGAAAGTAGCAATGAGCAGGGACGTATTTTGGGCTGCAGACAGAAATGAATCAACCGAAATAGGTTCTTCGTTTGTGAAATTTTAGTAAACCGGAAAAATAACGTACAACTAGCACTCGAGGGAGTTGGATGGTCAGACAGTGTCTCCAGTAGAAAGCTAGTGTAACAAAAGAAGAACTGAATAAACAGGTATCAGCAAAAGTATACAAATAAGCTATACTATGACCATGCAGATATCGTCCGAGAGTACAGCACAATACAGTACAGTATAGAGTAGAGGTGGAAAACATCGGTTTGGAAAGGTGCAAGCTAAACGTGCGGTTGACATTGTGAACAAGTCTTCGAAAATAGCGAACAGCCCAACGAAGTGTGGCTTAATGGCCGCATCTAACCTGATTTGATAGCATGCTTCTATCGAGGGCTGACAAAACCGAGAGAAAATAAAACCAATCAAATGAGGTTGCACGTCAACAGAGAGAATTCTACCAATCCTACCCAAGGTCAGATGGGCAGAAACGGACAAGGAAAATGGGTGAGCGAACAAGAAGCTGGCAGCCGGAGTCAAGTGAGTGTGACAACAGACCCACGATACCAGACAAACGCAGTCTTCGGCGGATCGGTGGAGTGAATGGGTTGAAGCAGCACATGTAACACAACACTTTGGAACCACCAGTGCGTGTATATGTTTGTACATGTATTCGGTTGTCGGTGATCAGGACGCGGTCCACCGTTGTTTCCCACGAAATAGCAATCCATATAAATTTCGTCGGAAATTGCTTCGGAAATACAGTGATGGACTTTCTTTTCAATAACTGACGGAAAAGCATCAATGGGTTTTGTGGCCTACAGGGACATTGTCAATTTTTCTGTTGAAAAGACCATCAAAATTAAATCAAGTATTGTTTTTGTGCTTAATATAAAAATTCATCGAAGGTATTCAGACGGGATATGGAAAGAAATGCTCAACTATGAGAGATATTCTCACAGAATGTTCATCGTTTTACGAAGAGGTCCAGTTGTCAGATAAAATCTGTATCCCGTGGTCAATTTAAATAAACAGTTCAGAAGACAAGAACTGAAATAGGAACTTATTTGGCGTACTTTCATCAATCGCGTATCTTTTTGGGTTCTATACATACGCGACCCATGAGAGTATACTAGTGGAATTCCTCTTTCAGTTTTTGTCTTCTGAATTGCTTATTCAGAGTCCACATCGATGGAATACTAATTTTTCGGAGGCTGGTGAGTTTTTTCTCCAAAATTTGCATCGCTTTAGGGCCACTTGTTTTTATTTGGTTCTCTGGGACTCTATTTAGAATACACGTTTAAGTTCATCCACTGAATTCCGGAATTCAGAACGTGCCGTTCCTGAAAGAATTCGAATTTCGATTCTGACCATGGGGATCAGGAACGGCGAACATGTTTGATAACATGCATATTCAGTTGCATATTTGTGTATTTGGTACCGTACGAATGTAATGGGCTCGACGATGACTTCAATGAAGGTTTTTTTAATTTATCATAGAAAATACTCGGATCCATTTATTCTGAACTGTGGTCAGTAAATTTTCAACACTCCCCGAAATTTCGAGATCACTTTTATCTACTGAAATATTTGGTAGTAATCAAGTGTTTGATACGTATAATGGCCTGAAAGAGTTGTTTACAGTTGGACAAACTGTGTTGATCATTCATAAGACCATGGATAAAGATACGTTCGAATACACGGTACGCAAGTAAATCAGTTTATCTCGGTTATTCGTGGGGAATTACCGAAGCTGCAAGTTGACAACATTTCTTCCGTCATAGGAGTCGATCACTGTGTGGATGATGGGTCCTCCGCGTTCAGAACCAGGGACGACTCTGACTGTAATTCCTAATAATGATTTAACAACTGCCTCGACAACTCTATGTTCCTCAATGGTAGGTAGAATGCTGCCGGTCATTTCATAAATTTCTGTTTATATCCTCAGTATTTATGATCTCAAAGCGGCAAGCAAATTGAAGTTCATCGTAGCGGCCTGGAAACGACCGCGTTTGGATGTGTAAATCCGTGACAAAAAATTACCATAGAAAAACATGACCAATTAGCTCTACACAGTTTGTATGTTGTTCGATGCCAAAAGGCTGTTCGTTGTTTGTCTGCTTGCTGTAAGGACAATTGGCTTCACCAATAGAAAAACACGCCTTTGACTGTTCTGCTTGAGGACGGTTGAACCTTTAGCTCCCCTAGCTAGTATCGCATCCGGTGTCACTCCCAATCGCAAAAGTGAAAGACACTGTTTCTATACAAACCGTCATTCATCTATTCCATCGATTTTTACTGTCTCTTGGCACGCGACGGAACTTTTGTCTTGTTGCCCGTTCTATAGGCCAATCTCGAGATCTAGTTTATACCTGGCACCGGAGTACTAAATCATAACATCTTACAGGTTATCTGGTCTGACTTAACTTCAATCCATAGTAAATGTTGTCTCATATTCATTGGAAGTTTCGAATTCTCTGGTTCAGTTTAGGTGGTGGTAAGATATTTTATTTATTCCGCGTAGTGGATGAAAATCTAGTACAGTTACCGCAAACATCATTCATTTACCAAGTAATTATTGCTTATCTGTATACCTCATATATCCTTGTTCGGAATCATCTCTAATGTGAATCAGACTGTTTACTGAAGCTTGGGGTGCCAAGCGTGAAATTGTAACGCGCATCCCACTGCTCAACTGATGCACACCACAAGTTTTTGTGTGACTTAAATCCCAAGTAAACAAGAGCTCACCCGTCAACATTATTTGGTAAATATTATTGCCATACAATTGGAGCAGTCAGCTGGTTGAATTTACCGGTTTATCAATAGGTATTTGATTCACACAGAGCGCAGCTTATTGGATACGCTCAGCTGGTGAGTCCTGAAGAGGGATGGAACATTCTTTTAAATTGGATTTCTACCAGTGATTGGGGATTTCAGTCGATGTGAGATGTAAAAATTACCACTACTTAGACATAACAAAGAAAATCAAGTTTTGAAATTTGTGTAAAATCCTGTGGATAGCTCGTAGCTGTTTGATTTAATAACTTACACGAAAGAACACCATAGAGGTCAACCCGTGTGCGGTTTTACGAATATGCACTCTGACGATACCTGTTGCACTCTGTTCGTGTTATTTCATTTCCCATGTTTTGCTACCGACTACTATCTCAGTAGTCAGACTCTATGGGTGGAACACTCGTCCTCCTTACTTTTATTGGTCAATTCTTCTGATCTTTGCTCTGACTGGTCGGCCATCTTGAATCTGGTCATTTTTACGTCTGGACCACCAAGAGAAGGTGTTTGCTGCTTGAGACCGTTGGTAGTCCACCTCGAATGTAGGTGGTAGAGAGTATTCCATTGTCGTCCGGCTCGTTACCACAACCGATCTATCAGGATCTGACGTGCTTTTCCACTCCAAATCTCAGGGTCTGGTTACCGGTTATTCCCAACAGTGCAGTGGGTCTTCGTGGCTGTGTGTATGCCTCTTCCACTGCACTCATGCGAGAGCATGTATTAAAAAACAACTAGCTATTGACGGCACGTTTTGCAAGATGCTGCGCTAATCCTTGAGTGGGATGAACAACTCAAAAAAGAACAAGATATTTGAAAAGAAAAGGGAAATCTAACAAGCAAAGTAGACGAAATTGGTTTGTAGAGTGATGAATTTATCTGATTTCCTGACTGAAATGGTTTTACTTTCGAATCTGGGGTTTATCTTGGAATTAGGTTGAGAAACAATTTTGGTTTGTCTTCCACTCACATCGAAAAAGCAAATATTGTCATCTGAGATATGAATTAACAAATGATGAAAGCATAAATAATAGCTAGTAAGCACTGCGTTCGATCAACCATGAGAAAGTCATAACGTCATACTACTAAAAACCCACGAATAACCACATCATAAATATTCATAAGCCAGTTATCACACGGGAGCTAAATCCACCCGAAGTACAATAAACGTGTACCAACTAGACGAAGTCGGATCAATATGGTGACTTATTAAAGGAAACGACTGCTAAAATGGTAAAGAATTTACTATTCTTGCGAACAGAAAATGGTGGAAACAGCGCCAGTTACGTGAATTCCATTCTTGACATCTTTGAGGGCGAAATTAGCTGATATTTCGAGTAGTGGAAAATAAACAGTTGAGTAATTACTTCCATAACAATCTGATTGACTGCGGCTACGCATGAAACTTGTGCCTTCCATGGCTTACGACGATGAGGTTGGTCTACTGACCAGTACAGGCAGTGTTTGGGTAGGAGATCAACACCGACCCTCATACTAAAAACCCATCTACTCGGATTGTGTGTATGTATGATGTGATGTGATGCGGGGTATAGTGGACAAAGTCGTAATACCACCCCATTGAGAATTTTGACCACGTGTTTAACTGTTAATGATCCCTGAACACTGCGAAGCAGTTTGACCATAAAAAGCTGAGACGTATAATGGCTGAGAAACCGGCACAGGGGTTGTGATGTGAACAAATACGTCGACGCAAATCACGGTGGGGAGATCTTGCCAAACATAGCGATATCTGTGCACGGTCTGTGTTGTATATCAAAACGTGGTCCGCCGTAAATCTCGTGACAACAAAAACCACCACGGTGGAGTAAACTATATATTACTCGAAAATGGATGCATGAGTAACACGAATGATAAATACTGGGGCAAATCACAACGTGACGATGTCGCATGGTTAGATTAAACTGTGCTAAAACAACATGCGCAAGCATACACAAAATGTAAATACACTCTCTGGTCGAATCAAAACAGATTATCATTTACTGTTTATCTTTGATTCAAATGAACCGTTCAGTTGTAGTCTAGCTATCTGACCTCGTCGCAAAGCAACTTTTAACCGGAATGTCACGGATTAATATAACTGCACAACGGAAGCCAGTCTATCTCTTTGATATTGATATTTGGGTTAGTGAATCACATAAGATTGCAATCAACCGGAGATGGCCAGGTGGTTATGGTCGAGAATTTCGGAAAACAACGACCCGAGTCCGATTCCCGACATCACCGATCACTTACCCCATTTGTCAGCCTTCCGCTGGCCACGGCCTCTGTCCTGAATTTTTGTACATTGTTGTACAGTAAATAAATAAAAAGTAAGATAAAAATAGGTCACTTGTGGTAGTACGTCTAGCGAAGGTGATGTTCACTTCCCACTATTGCCAAGTACACGTTGGTGGCTTATGGAGTCGATAAACTGAGCATTCAAAATACCACGCACAAACAGGAAGCGTGACGTCTAAACACGGCCCGTCAGGGAAACATCCAGTCATCACAGCTAATGAGACATTAAGTGAGGAAAGAATCAATGACAGACAACAGGAGCAAAATGAACCAGTTCACTTTCATCGATACTTGGTGTGAGGGTATAGGCTGACACATCGATAGACGGCCTAGTTCCAGTAGCAGGCAGCACGTCATTGTCTGTCCAAAGTCGATGATCCAATCGGGTCGTCATAAAACGGAACGAAACCATGCAGTCAGTCGCAAACAGTCACTCTCACAGAACAGCGTAGAATCAACCAACAAGCGTCCAAGGGTCGTTTTACCGACCAGAATGAAAATCGGCCAGTTAGCTGCCAAGAGTTGTTTAAGCTGAACGAAGAGGAATCGACCAATGAACTACCAACATTTTTTTTAATCGACTGGGAAGAAATTAGCCAATCGAGGAAGCAACCAAAAGAATTAGTCAGAAGACCCGGCTAAAGGAAGCTTTCTGGACCAATGTGCTTCGTATCGTGGGTTTGACTTCGGTCACCTATTATTATATGTAAACTGTCTGTTTTTGTAGTTAAACGAGGTGATTCGAAGGCGGGAAGTCCTTCTCATTGGAGTTAGTGCGACAGTTCAGAACACTTGGTATTTACGCTGCTTGTGTATTCTCTCCGATAGACAAAACTGAGAAGTCAACACTCTTAACTACAAAAGACTGTCTACGGGTACAAAAGTAAAGTAATCGTATTTCCGGTGTACTTTGCTAGGGCGGACTTACCAAAAAGTTTGAGAAACAAGCATAATATTCAAGATCAGGCCTTCAGAATACAAAAGGGGGAAGAAAGAGGTCAAATGACAAAACTACCTTAAAGAAATTAAGGTGCCACTCGGTAATCGCACTTCATACCACAATAAAATCTTCCAACGGGGATTGCGTAACACCGGGTGCCTGTACGACGAATCTATCACGTCTAACGCCTATCCTACATTCTTCAACTGAAGTGATATGACAGAGGTTTCAAGCATATGACGTCACTAACATCACTGGTGTATACCAAAGGTCACAATAACTTGTTGACCTCAAGTGACCTCGTTGCAACTGAGACCCACCCCGACGCATACAACACAAGTACAAAAACATGTGCGCACAAGCATGCATTATTTGGCACCAAACAACCTTAGATTACAGTCCCAAGATAATCCGATTGAAGGCAACCAGTATTAGGAAAGCATACCAGCTGACTAACTTCATCTCCGAAAAAGCTGTAACGCTCAGGCATAGTAGTTTTTATTCGTCGGTGGTGATTAGGAGCTGAAATATGATCTTCGTTTTCCATTTCTGGCAAAACTCGCATGTGATTATTATCTTTTGCACATTCGCTACACTTATGCAGCATTAGGAGTAATTTGGTCTTCCAGTTCAAAGGTGATTTACTGCTCATCCAGTAATTCCGTCCATTCGCCGCACTAGGAATAAATCTGCACTGTTTGTGATGCACTAGGGAGCAGAACTTTTCGAATTGTTCAGTTCTATCATGTACAACGAGGACAAGAACGCGTATTCACCCTGGGGAGGTCGAATTTCCCAACTAACTACTCACAACCGTGTTAGTAGGCAACATGAAGCAGGTACCACAAAGTAAATAATAAAGCCAGTTAAAAAAGTGTACACGAAAATGGATGTATGATGGAGAACCAAATTAGCAGATTTGACCGATATTATATGTCGAATAATGGCCCTATGGTCCGCACCAACCTCAAACGCAGAGTTCATAGGTGAATTATTTTTTCCAAGTATGTGGGGTACTAATGAGGATGAAGTGTGATTAGGTCAATGGTCCAGACGGGTTGTCGCCAAGGATGCAAACTGAATTTGCTCTCATATCATCCTCATCCCTAATTTGTTTATACGATCAACTTTTAGTCTTGGAAAATACCCCGGATTATGCTGGAGTGGCATCCATTATTGGAGTGCATGTTCACTACCTGGAACATATATCGTGCAACGTGATACTCTGGACTGGGGTGTTCAAAGAGTTTGATTGCATCGAAAGTCCTCTAAAATAAGAAAAACTGGTCCAATCGATTTGGCTATCGTCACTTGAGTGTCTCATTTACCGTCAGTATACGTCATGCACTATATTGTCTTCATTCTATAGAATATGTAAAGCCTCTAGTATTCGTAGTCGGAACTGTAATGATGCATTCAAAAGTGTAAACAGAAAAGTAGTTTCCGGCCAACTCTAATACTTACTTTGTGGTATTAGCTTCATTTTGCCTATTCACAATGTTATGAGTAAAACGTTGAGGAATTCGAACCTCCTCCAACAACCTTTATGCATATTCGTTGTCCTCACCGTACTAACACTGCCACCATGAGAAACAGATACAGCATTCTTATTACTGTTGGCATTGCTATAATTATATATATAAATCGTCGACAGATGTATCATTCTTAGCAGCAGCTGAGTCTTCACCAGCCCAGTCTTTATCCGGAATAAATAGATCGTCGATTACATAACACAGTTCTACCTTTCACGTGTGCAGAATTTTGATTCCACATAATTTAAACATCTAAAAAACGTGCGATTTCGGCAGAGTATCCTGTTACTCACACAGCCTGACCACGAAAATAGTGGGAAAATCACTCTCTGAGAAGTTCCTCAACTGTTATTTTTCAGGGTAAATTTGTGTGAGGATAATGAGGTCGGGCGCTTAAGACCATGCTACTTGACACTAATAATGCTGTCAAAGTAGAGAAAAAGCTTTTTTGAAAGCGTTTGCCACGGCCGCCTAGATGAGACGGCCTTTACACCCGAGGTTTCAACCGAACGACTACGCGATTTCCAAATATCACAATTTCGAATACTAGACCGTGACCTTTCTCAGACTGACAATAAGTGTGAACAGCCAATGGCACGTTGGAACTCAATTGAAAGGGGTCAAACGATGAACGAAAATCTTATCTTTTCAAAACCAATGAGGACGTACGGTGCATCGACCTCCGTGTCACATCTGATGCTTACGGGAAGGGTTTCTCACTTCGTAATATCGTGTTGTATGGAGTTTGGAATACTGTAACGAGAGTTTTCCCTTTAACGGCCGACCAAAAACATAGAAAATGACCCATAATTGAGCACTCGTCCGTTTTTATGATTGGATATGGTATTAAGAGGAAATACTATACCAAGCTTTGTTTAGAAGCGACATTTTTTACTACTGTTTACATGAAGTCTATGACGAATTAGGTATCAATGAGCAATCCTTCAAGATTTTCTTCACCCCTTGTGGATGAATCCTGGAGACTTTTGTAATAAGATGATATTCAGTCACATTCCCCGTTATTTACTTCTCAAGAAGAGTTATATTTCTGTACTGATCAGCACATCGACGATGTGTGCCAACTTAATTCCTCCAAGTGCAGGATGTCCAACACTTCTGGTTCCACTCAGCTGAATGTACCATTTCCAAATTTGCTACTGAATACGATAGCAGTAGCTGATCATTGAATTTCATTGACGGTGGCTAAAATATACAGAATGGTGGTTGCCCTTCAATTAATAGTTTACATAGTGAAATCATTATCTCGGATAGGAATATAAATAGTTACTGCCAAATTCCGATTCATCTTAAGTGCAGTTTTTAGCGAGTAAATTTCCTAAACGAGGAGGATTTCATGCACACATGGTCCTTCTATCAACCCACAGGTCATCAGTTTATCGTTTGTCTTTCCGCTGGCAGATACAGAATGTGAGTCCAACTTGGAAAATCATTTATCACAGCGACTTATCTCTAAATAATACTGAACATGCGGTAAATTCGATCAATGGATGATGTGCAGAACTTCGGTACCCTCGTCCTAGGCTGTAGTATTTCCTAGAGTGCATTCTGCAGTTGCTAAGTCGTTCCAGATTTCGTTAGCTTACCATTCACTCCATCGTGACACACATTCTCGTTTCGTTCACTACAACTCAAACTATATTTTGAGATACCCTGGAATTTTAGGGCATCTTTTAGAAACTTATAACATTTAACATTCGGGTTAACTTATTATCGAAACATCTAACTATGTTGGGTGTGTTCAATATTATACAACTGCCTTACTCCTCTGATCCATCTACAATCAACATTGATTGATTATTTACAGTGAACTCTATCAGACAATTCTGAGGTTATATCCTCTGCTGTTACATGTAATCTGAAACTCTTGACTGGAAAGTGATGAATTCAGTAACCGGCATGAAATCTTGGTCCCAACGAATTCTGACCCGTAAATGTTTTGACTTCTATTCCAAACCACTCATTTTCTCTTCTCTCAGTCAAATCCAAGTCACGTGCTCGCATTTAAGTTTTTCGTTATTGGTTGAATAATAGCGCAATGTATTGCCAGAAGACGATTTCTTCCTGTGGCCTTGTTCCAAGTGGCACACAGACTACCTTCACTCTTTTCAAGTCCTCTTCTGGATGTTTGGTCGGCGTTGTCCGTTGATGCTTGAGATGTCAGTGAACTCATAGCACGTCGATGTCTGCAACGCTTCTGTAGCACAGTTCAATTCTGAATAACCGTATGCCTTCACTTATAGTTTGCTTTATTCATTCGTTTTCACTAACAGGTTTTGTTCGTCGCGTTAAGATCAAACATATTTGCCTGCGCACTGACGATGTCACCTCGACTGGAGCTGAAATGTTTGCTACCTGAACGCCAAGCTCAGCAATCAGGAGCTTGCAATAATGATTGCAGTCGTTTAGTCTCCGACCTTATATTTCTCCGAGATTTCAATCAAAACCAGTGCAGCTAGTTGTTCAAGATGGAAGTGAAATCGCCCGCTTCTGATCACAGGAAACATACACGTGAAGAGCAGACTCCAGGAGAGCAGACTGGGTTCAACACCGGTCTTCACCCTCCGACAGCTACTGGAGCACTGTTACCCTATCCAGAAACCGATGATCATCCCGTTGTTGGAAGTCAGTGAAGATTCTGTCAATAGAATCGCACCATACAACTAAAATATGAAATAGTTTTCTAATTTTTCATTTATTGTACAACAATGTAGAAAAATTCAGGAAGGAGGCCGCGTCCGGTGAAATGCTTCCAAATAGGAAAGTGACCGACAATGACGGGAATAGAATTCGGGTTATCAGAGATATGAATTACCCGAAGAATATGTCCATCACACTTCAGGGGGTTTTGGGGGCCTGAAGCCGATTTTCAGCCAGCTTTATCGTCTCCAGCAAAGTATGACATACTTCTCGCCATTAATGTTTAGTTTACTCCAGATGATAATGGCTAACGTCAGTAGAAGTCAAATTTTTTTAATGTGCTGTTTAACTGCAGTCAAAATGGAAATCCTAACCTCCAGAGATGAAACTATATTCACTGGACACGTTGTACTGTCAAGGTGGAAGCTTCCAGCCTTAGATAATCTGCCCAGATAGTATAATCGGTGAAATTTACGGATCAGAATGCTGCACCGAGTTTTGGATACGTACTGCTCTAATAACTGTCAACACGGATGAAAGGGCTGTTCGACGTTCCGTGAATTTTCCGTTGGTGTTAATTTTCCTAGGATAAAATATTCCGCAAATCAAGAACCGTTTCCTCAGTCGACCGATGATTCACAACAGTTCGTATTCTCTGTTTATTATTTGATTTGGCATCGTCGCACTGGGTTGCAGTTCGTTCAAACCAAGCTTCCGTGAGGATGTGGATCAAAGTTCGAATGGCACATTCACCATGTTCAATAACTGTACTCATATTGGTCAACCGGACTCAACGGTAGAAACGGTTCGAGTTTGTCCTACCATGGAAATACAGTTGAGATACTCAAACGGTACACAACGTCTGACGGCATTCGACAAATATATTGCCCAATTAAGATTTGCTCAGAAGAAAGCTGTCGTGCTGTTTCAATCTACGGTCCCAGAAGAATATCGGCACTTGTTTGAGGAGGTGGTGCCTGCTCACGCGTTAAGCGTGGATGGGGCTAATTCAACGAACGAACAGCAACGTGACTCAGAATCCAATTCAGCATGTCCATTAGAATCCCAAAGTTCATCAGAAATACCGCAACAACTGGAGTCATCAGTAGAATTAAAGAACGTGCATGACATGTTCACTTCTACACAGTAAGTGTAAGGTTTATTGACGTACAGATTGAGTGACCCCGTGGACTGACTATCTGACTGACAGATTTACTTGGCCAAATAATGGATCTTTTATTTGATTTTAATAAAATTCCGAACTTGAATATGCTAGCTATGTGAAACCTATTTTCTGCTTAAATCAGTGCAATGCCCGAGGTGTTGTCAGTGACGCCAGTGGATAGAACGAAGATGCATATCCGATTAATAATCATTTCCATCTGTTGTGCGACTTTTACACCCGAGTATGGTGAATAGCACTTAACAGAATTGGTCGTAGACGATCGAAGCAAATCTATGACTCTGTCTGTCTATTATGCTTGAGGGGGTATTAGTCAAACAAATAGAAACGATGCGGAAGAAGCCCTTGATTGACATCACGGGGTATGGAGTGGGCACATCTGAGTTTTCGGTTGTTCTGTTATCAGGTGGTGGTCGAATGGCCTAGGGCGTTTGGATTACCACCTCGAAGGTCTGAGGTTCGAATCCCAGCCACCACAAGTTACTTTCGTGGAAGACAGCAATCCCCACTATCGTCCGGATAGTTATCACATCTGACCTATTGGGGTCTTATGTGTTGTTCTCCATCGCTCCAGACTCAGAGTCTGGTTACCGGTTATCCCTAATCATGCACTGGACCTTGTGGCTACGACCATGCCTCTTCCACTGCACTAATGTGTAAACATGTAATAATCACAGATCATCACAATCGGATTCATGTGTGACCACCACAATGACAACGGAGGAACATGAGTAGTCATCTACGCAATCGATCAATCAATCCATCAACCAGACAATTGACAGTCGATGGGTCAGCCGGCTGATCAGTCGAAAAACAGGGTGATTAGGTTGAGTCAGGCGCTACAGTCAGTGACCTAGATTACCATAACGTTCGGCGCTGACGTCATCGACTTTGCCACGGAAACTCAAGTGCTTGAACCAAATTTCTTTGTGAATACAGTTCAAGTCGCCGGAGTCCGAAGCTGACTAACTCTACTATCAGCCAATGATATGTATGTGACTCTTTCAGACCAATTCGATGGGACTGTGTATAAGATGCTGACTGAAGTTACTAGAGCAAACATGTTGTCTGAGTCTGAGAGATGAGTAACGACAGAATTTGACTTGACTCCATGTTGAGGCCACCTTTGCTGGTCCGCTCTGAAACGCGTAGACAGATGCTGTGTAATGACCTGATGCTGAATTCACACACACACACACACACACACACACACACACACACACACACACACATGATGGAATGGGCATTTGTTCTGAGGGAACTGCCTCATCTACTTCATGCATGTTTCGTGTGTAAAAACGTCGTTATCACGGATAACCTGTTATTTCTAATATGATTTCAGCGTGAACTCCACAGTTACAGAGATAGTCAAAGTAAGAGAAAAGGAGACCGAATGCCACCAACCGGAAAGCTCGGTAAGTTCCAAACCCAGATCCACCTTCTGTTTTGTGATGGCCACGATGGTAATTGTAGTTCTGCCAGCTGGGTAGCATTCTGCGGTCCATCAGTGCCCCATTTAAAAATCTGTGGTGGATTTAAGGGAGTGCACAGTAAAAGGTACACATTTCGGTGAATTGTATGACTAAATGGCTGACGATACAGTTGATGACTACTGATGTTGGTATGCTCTGAAACGGAACATCATTTCACGTATGCATATGTTATCCAGTACATGCCCACAGATGAGTTCCTAAAACAACTTTGATAATTCCAACATCCTGCTTGGGGTTAATGAAAATAGCGAGTTTTTCGTTGCTTTCCAATGAGTAAAATGCACGTGCAACAAATATATAAATTCCTAGTTTGAATCACACCTTCAAGACACCTCAGTAATCCTATTCGATTGAAGCTCTCTCACGAGTTCATGATGGTTCCTGTTATCTATGGATGGAATAGACATTACATGCTACAAAACGTCCCTTTCACGGATTGGCTGGTGGTGGCAATTACAAATGGAATTTTCTCTTCATAAACGGAATTACCATACCTGGAACTAGAAATTTAGCTAAGCCCACGCGTGATAAGACATGCAAAAGGCTTTTACCACACTATTGCTCAGTGTTGAGAACATTAGTGCGACCATTCTAACCATTTTCTTTGATCCCTACGGATTTGCCAGACCTTCCTTTACACTAAGCAATCCGTGTAACTTTTTCCCAGAGTAATTCGTGGCAATCACGAAGGTCCCTGACTAAAAATTGTCTGCAAACCGTTAATCGTCACGTTAGCCAGAGTAGCACTGCGCGTTGGAGCAACCACCGCGGTCAATTGAAACAATTGTTAGGCCTATTCATATACTAAAAATACTAGCAAATTAAAACAAAATTTGCCACAAAACTTAGGATATCATTGCAATTTTCCGCAAGTAACATTTCACTACATCCAACCCTTCTGTTCAATTTGTACGCATAACGCGAGTCTGACGAATATTAAGGTTGGTCCACAAGACACTAACTGGTGTCATCGTTGCTGTTTCACTGATCCCGTGAAAAGCTAGACCAAAAACTTCGAAACACACGATTACGAATGACGTCTTAATTAGGTATCACACGCTTGAATACACAGATTGCAAAAACATAAATGGGACACACGGCAGGGCACTTTATTCTGTAGCCGCACAACGGTTGCGCCTCGAGTCCAAACACAAAAGTGGGCAGGCGAGAATCAAAGTTAGACCACTTTCAAACTTGAGAAAGAACACATTCAACACATGGTCGAACGTATACTGGTGGCACAGCAGGACACGAGTAGGAACGGGTCGGATGAATAACCATTTATATTAGTATTACTTGGGCCGGGGATACCGACCTTGTAAATTGATGTAAACACAAGGTGGTCAACCAGTCAGGAGAGAGCAATGGCGTTGAGGCTCAAAATTCAAATTAATAAAAATATGAAAGATATGGAAACAGCCAAAAAGTAAACATTTTGAAAAATAGCAACAATCGTTATGAAATCAGTGCCTTGGTATTGGAGGACCCGACCGTCTCCTTCAATCCAATTTCGAGCAACACTGCAAAGCCATCGAGATTCAAAAGTCCGCAATCTACATGTTTTCTTCACTAGCAGTAGTTACGTTCTTCGGCCGTACTGAGATGGTCTGACTGTTTTACCATACACTTGACCTTCCCTATACACGGCTACGAGTCACACCATTTTTGATCTCCGCTTATAAAATTGTTAATTCCTCGCCTTGAGGATCACTGTTGAACTGATCTAGTCGTCTAGCAACATTTTACAGTTTACACATGCAAAACGCACCATGAATATTACCACGTTGTTCATTCAATCTAATAACACAACAGAAATTCCACTTGTACCACTAGGTCATCCGCTTACTTAAGTCCTATATATTATACGCGTATGTAGTGATTTTCCATTTTAACTATGCTCAACAGACAATTTTACATTCGCCGCGACCGAGTGCTGTGGTTTCGAACGTTCCAGAAGGCGGGGAGGATTTTGAGGATGAAGAACGTCAACTTAACAATCAGGATACGGGCAAAATTCTTGACTGGGTACCGATGGCTGAGGTAAGGTGATATACCCTTCCAGAAACCTCTTTTTACACACACACACACGCCTACATACATACATACACACATACACACACACTCACTGGATATCACAAATTATCCTTGTGTTTGAACGACAAACAATAGAAATAAGATCGAATAGTTATCTGTTTCTAGTCCCTCTGATGAACTTCGTCCAGAAAATCAATCTCGAATGTTCTACCACAAATCGGATGCATTTGTGCTCATTGGTTTGCGATTTAATTTTGAAGTCAGACTTACTGTGAATGAATATCCTAACGTCACATCTTTTCGCTCAGTCCGGTTTTGCCTGCCAAAAGTTGACGCTAGCCGAACTGGCCGAATGTCCCATACATATTCTTGCTCATTATCAGAGTTTCCGTGTGCTTATAACATATCAGGAGATATTTCCCAACCCCATCCGTAAACAGCAAACGTAGTGTAGTTGACAATTTTTAACCCAGAACTGCTCAGTTTGAGGAGATTTCGGTTATTGCAACCGGTGGTGGTCGAGTGGTTTAGAGCGTTAGCTTACCACCTCAGAGGCCCGAGGTTCGAATCCCTGCCATCACGGGTTACTTTCGTGGTAGACAGTAATCCACTGTCGATCGGACTATTACCACATCTGACCTATTGGAACCTTATACGGTTCTTCGCCAGTCCAAGTCTCAGGATCTGGTTGCCGGTTATCCCCAATAGTGCAGTGCACCTTCGTGGCTTTGGGGTAACTGCCCCTTCCATTGCACTACTTCCCAAGCATTTAATGTTATTCAAACTTGCAAAACGTGAATATGTACAGTACACCTTTTGTCCGACAATCGTCTTGTTTGTTTGTATACAGACCACAGATTATTTATTATCTCTCTGTCTATAATTTCTTGCAAAACATTTCAAATCGGCACGGCCTAACGCGTTTTTGTGTGAATAACTGCCTGTGGAGGTGGTCGAACGGTCACCACAGTGGGTTTCCAACTCTTCGGTCCCAACACCGGTCACTCCCCAATTCTCAGCCTCAGAGTGGCCATAACCTCCCTCCTGAAATTGTGTACCATTATTATATAACAAGAGGAAGTTGATATAAAGAGAAAAATAAACGACAGAGAACTATGACTATTCTGCATGCTTGACGTTCAGTTTCTATTTAAAGGGTGTTTCTACCGACTAGGAGATGGTATTGATATGGGTTTCCTACTAGATCTTTGGCTAGCGGACACTCTCATGACTAAACTTGAAGTTAACCGTAGAAAGTTCTACCCAATATAGCCTGTACATGAATGATATAATTTGTTTATTGAACCAAGATTATGACGTAATAAACTTTCTAGAATAATTTAATAACGTCCATGACTCGTTAGCCTTGACGGCGGAGTTGAAAACCGAGGACAAACAAATTATCCTCAATGTACTGATAGACAGACGAGAAGATGGATCAATCTCACAATGGTACATAGGAAAAAGATATGGAACTCCCAATGACGTAACTTTCCTAGCTTCGTGTTATTGCCTTATAAGCTAGATCTAGTTCTGTGTCTGGCATTCAGAGTCCAACTTTCAAGATGGAATTAATTTAGTTTACCATGTTTTGTGACCGAATGGTTACCCGGAAAAATTTATCCCTGTGGAGCGGCCTATCCACGTATCGAAGTAGGAACTTTTCGTGAAAGTACCTTTCAGGTGGTATAAGCACGCAGAGCGACTGGTAACAACACTTGGGTCAGCTCCAAACTCAACGTTCCCGACCACAAGGCTGAATTGTGTATTCTCCACCTCTCTAGTGATCCGCATGTATGTAAAAGATAAAGTGCATGAGCTAACCTCCTTCATTACCAACAACTCGTTCCGATGCGAATTTGTCATATTCTACAAGAGGGGCGGGGCCGGGCGTTTGTCTCAACGCATTAGGGATTTCATCCACAATGGTTGAGTCATGGGAAGACCGATGCGATTATCAGTTCGATTCTAAGCCTGTTGGTGGATTTTGGTGACACGATCGACCCAGAAAAGGCATGTTAGGTCCCACCTAACTGGTCAAAATAAGTCCAACTTCGAACCCTAGCCACGGCAGAGGCGATCGCCATTCGCCTACTAGGACCTGAACTACATGCACACAAACGACTAGTTCAGACTCTCCAGCTACCCTGACCAAGACCGAAAGCCATGGATCATCAACCAAACCTCAAAATCCCTTCTATCGATTATCACTCGTGACGGTGGGAGTTTAACTCTCACCACAACACCAACACAATAGAGACCCTACATTCCCAGACCCGCACTCCTCCCCTCCCCCACATTACAACGCTGCAACAACGACCTTCTCGCGGACTAATGGTTAACACATTCCGCTGTTACCTCATCAGCAAACATAACATGGGAACACGTATAGCACTGATTCAAAAGAGTTGTTCGCCCCCGCCTGTCTTGTTCTTAATGTAACTACCTGAATGCTTTTATTCATGACTTTCGTTCTTTCCGATACACTTAGCATTGTGAAACTTACCCAGTAAGATGTTTTATATCCCTACTCATGCCAAGGATCACTTGGATCGGTTCTGAGAAAAATTGCGAGTTCCTGAAGTTGAAATTTCCAATCCACCTACAGAAGAAATCGTTTCGCACCACGTTCCAAATGCCGCGATCACGATCACGATCGACGACTGTGAGTTTCCGTGCTGCAGTATTATCTCATTCTGAGCTACTTTATTCAACCGCGACCACTGCCCACAAATAGTTCGTTATAAGTGTGAAAATTGGCATTGCCATGAAATGTTATCTCGTATTCAAGGTCTTCCCATGCTCATAGATAAGGAGTTGACATTGCGCGCTTTTCTCGTTCAAGCTGTGTGCTGTAGGTATTTGAATAAAATCAAAAAGTGAAACTTACTACTTCAATAATTTAAAGTAGGCGCACCACGGCTGTAATCCCATTTGAATCGTGTGAAGAATGCATGGAATTGCAGCCCGTTCAGACAACTTCCAAGCAAGTTCGCCTCTCTTATGACCTGTCACTTTGGCTGACTTATTACCATTCTGTTGACAGCTTACTCTGCGACCGCTGTGATCTGCAATCGTGTATCATCCAGAACATGTATTCTAATGGCACAGTTCCAAGTTAAATCCCATTCCCGATCATTACTGCACTCCAAAGTGTTGCTGATGAATCAGATGTGAACCACATCATATGACAGTTTATGCAGGGGGACGTATCCAGCTTTGTACAAAATAACCTGTGTTGCACATCGCTGATCTAACTGAATGGTTGGTTTACTGTTGGGCTGACTTAGTTCATTGTCTTTCTGAACAAGTATCAAACAGTACATCATGTGCAGGCACCAGCTATTCAACCGTTTGCTCTGGGTTCGTTTTATACTAATCTGCTCGCTTAGCAACAGTGTAGCTATCAGCTAAATTATTCATAGATGCCCACTTTGAGAATGTACTGATTCACGGGTCGGATTTCCTCAAACGTGTGTGGATAGTACACTTGCACAAAAACCCTTTTCTTTTTCCTTCTCCCACATGCAGGTGTGGATTAGCAGTTGTATATGTATATATGCTCTTTATCCACTCGTACACTGCCTGATTTGTGACGTGTTCATATGCAGCTTTTCTTGGGATCCACTTTCATGGTCATTACAAAAGTCAGAATGATTGATTAACAGTAATTAATAAACGCTTGATCAGATCCTGTCAGTATTCATATCAAACGAATAGCTTGGACGAGGAAAAGTTGACTAGCCTAAGTCACCATTTTAAGATCCATCGGCATTTCTCTTTAGAGGCTGAATCTGTTGAGTCGGTTGGTATACCGGAAGAATCTTTTGACTTTTTACTGCATACCAATTTCTACCCGAATAATCAATTTCAAACAACTCGAAAACATGGGACACATATACCCATGTACATTTGTAAAGAGAAAAGTCGATGATGCGACAATTCTGGTACGATTCCCATGCATAATATGCTCCATTAAAGAACATGAATCCGCGTATTTCCGTTGTGGGTTGCAGCAAACAGGTGTACAAGAAATACGTGATTGTTGTTTATCCAGAAAGCCGAATCGTGCCAGGTATTTTCACTCATAGTCGGTGATATCAGCTGCTTGCTCGAAAAATCACTTGGTTTGATGGTCGCTGGCACTTATTATACGACTGCTTTAAATTTCGGCAATCAAACGACTAGAAAATTACACACACTGGTTAAGGAACACTTGCTTACCCATATCAAATCTAATTTAATCGGTGTATATATATGGATATTCCAATGGTTTGCGAAATGAATCGCCATTAAAATTCTATTAGATGTCAGACCCACATATTCGATCGATGCGCTGCCAGCTCGCTCTCATTCGGACCATCACTCACCCGCACATGGTGTATGCACTGACCTCGTTTCTGATTGGCTGTTTCCTACTCCGATGTTCGGTGACCTTTCCCCTTTTAATTATTACCTGCCTGTTCTCATCGCTGCTAAGCTTGGTCATAATACAGTTTTCCAGTTGTACTGCAATCATTCTTCTTGTCACTCCTGTGCATGTCTGTTTGCAAATGCAACAATCACATTGCTTAGTTCACAAATAAAATCATCTACATCTTTTTCAATGCATATGCACGTAGTGATTCTTCACGGGGACCCCAAACTGATTAGTATACTGGACTGAGAATCTCATTCGTTAACTAGTAGGATATGTGCAGTGGATGTCAGTCAGTTACTTCACACCGGTAGTGCCTATCTGTAAATAGTTTGCAAGTGAACAGCTTATCACCACGGCCTATGGAAAATAACCCGGCTAGTGTAGGGGTAATATATATGTGTATGACCAAGCTGGAGCTAGGTGGATATACACGAGTACTGCAGGGGACTCACATGGATGAAACAACTGCACATGTGTTTCCATGGTTTTCAATCTTCTGTTGAGCGTTTAAACCACATGATGAATGCATTCATAAACAATCGGAAGTACTCCACGGAATTTTGTGTGTGTATGTATGATAAAGCTTATCTGGGGAGGCTGTAAGCAGATAGATAATTTCTGTTATTTGAACAACTGCATTTCACCCGGAGGTTGAAGGTCGGATGAAGCGTCTTCCTATATGCGGATGAAACATTTGGATTTTTCTGACCTGTCATCTGTGAAGCGACATTAAATCTGGTTATCTATCAAAGATCGAGCTCATACTGCAACAGTCAGGCCAGTTCTTCTGTGTGTTCCAGAAACACGACCACTGTGTGTGGTGGATACACGGAAATTGTCGGTATTCGACCACCGGCATCCCCGTAGCATTGCGTGAATCGGATGGAAACACCGTGTCAATAGTGCTGAGGTTAGACGCAGGATATGAGATGTACGAGAAAATCATTAGATTAAGCACTATAGCTGATCAGGCTACGGTGAGTGTGAAATGTGTCGCGCATGTTCCGGCCAGTACTCCTTGGCGCGAAATGTTCGCTGAAGCTGGTAGTGATTGGAATATTAGCAAAGCTAGCCAGTTCGTTACACGGGAGATAAGTATGAAAAACGTTGCCAGTGAACTGGGCTATGTAGGGCATGTAAAGTCTCCTTGGTGGGGCCCGAAATCTCTACTCATTCAGTAATCAGATATATTGGAGGATATTTTTTCATTCACCAACTTTCTTTATCGACTTGATACCATTTGTAGTCCTCTTCTTACTCCGCAAAGAAAACCTTCGCATTCAACTTGCGATTATTGACTGTTCCCAATAAACTGGACTGAGCTACGGAGCCAGTTAAGTGAGCCGAACAGATCAATGGTTGCGCGACCGGATGGTCGATCAAATTCCGATCAGACTTCGAAAAGGAGTGATACAATCAGTGTCGGGAAAAAGGCATGGCAATAATTTCCGAAACCATGCAACTCTATCATCAGCCATGGTTCATCTGATTATAAGATATCAGCCCAATGCATTCACTCCTTTTCACCTAGTCTACTTAAAACAAAACACAAGATTGCTAAGATGGACGAAGAAGATTTCTATCCAATGGTGAAAACCTTCTTTCTGGCAGCTGGAACAACTGTTATTTAGTCTGACAGTACCATCACGAATCAATTATTTCCTTATCATATTTGATTACCCACACGTGTTTTCTGACCAAGGAATTTGTGTAAGGCGTTTTCTTTTGAACTGTGCACTAAGTTCAGACAGCGAAGCCGTTCCTGACATCATTCGTGCGTTATTGTGCGTTACCGATTTCTCAAAATGAGCGGTTCATGGTTTTCAGCGGAACGTGGTGTCATTTGTTTGTAGTCATGCATACTGATTGGTTTATCTTTGAAAGTACGAAAAACAAAACGAGTACATTTAATTCTGCACCTTTAGTACCAGTGAAAACACGTCTCTGATTCCAAATCATCTCAACACAATAGTAAAAATCAAACCAATTATACAGAATAACAATTGGAATAAATCAATTTCATTAATTCTTATCTGGGATTAACATTTTATTTTCCGGTTAATTTGGTTGGAAGTGGGTGGTCGCCATCGATCGATTGTGATGTTTGTGATGCGTGATCCAGTCTTTGATATCACTAAATTTTCGGTTAAGAGCAATCTATGAAGCATTTTTTCGCAACTTATTATTTACGTTAAACAATTGACTACCATCAATATATTTAGTAGATAGAATGAAAATGTCTAAAAGTTCGAAAATGTTACGAGAATGATCGGACAACGTATCGCAAATGGGGAACCGTATCTAATCACTCTGCAACAGCTTCACCAATCCTTTTTTGTTTGTGCCATTCACCAGGAAAGGTACTATCTCAACTTCCTAAATTTTGTGAAAGGGCCTAATATTTCACAAATTAGCCACATTTCCCTCTTATTCTCTTTATTTAGATCAATCCATCGCCACATCAGAGCCCTTAAAAGATGACTGCGATTCCAAATCTGATATCAAAAGCATAAAAACCACACCTGGTTTTGCGGATCGGCAGCAAATAACCCCAGTGGAATCTGTTCGCCGGACTAAAATAGATCATCTTCAAGACGAATGGTATGTGATCTTACTAAGGTAGAATTGCGAGAAAATACAATGTCAATAATACGGTATTATCGGTGGAAAAATTATGAGCTGAGGATTCAGGTGCCGTGACTAACCTCCTACAAGGCACACCTCGGTTGACTTGTAAGTGATTCCTCACGGTCATTTGGTTTTAAAACTGTCCTGAGAAAAGTTAGCCACGGTAACCCAAATGTCGGCTCAAGAATTTTCCATCGTCAACGCCGTGTTATTGACACTAAATTTTCTCACTAAACACGCATCGTTTATTTCCATGCACTTTGAACCTTGTTTGGTCCTGACAAACTAAGGTAGAATAGCATTTTAACATCAACACTGCGTGAAATAATGCCCTTCCATTACTGTATTTATTGGCAAAACCCGCCATCTGTATAACGACTGGCTCATGGTAAACATCTTCTCCCAGGGGAGCTTAAACGAAACAAAGTCGTTACGTTTCAAACAACCTACAGAAGTTGTCTACTTGAGCAGTTTCAGTAGTTTGACATTAATAAAATGATGCATTATGCAGTATCAACGTTGAGCCCACCACTGGAAACCATCGAACAGCGGTACATCTGTTCCATCCTTGTTAATGATTCACAACTACAATTAAAAAGCTGAACACTGGTGGTCTCATGATTTTCTGTGTTCTGCTGAGTGTCGGCACTGCATGATGAATCTCCTACAATCGAAACTGCACAGTAACAGGATTCTGCAAGTGAGATTGGACGGTGATTATTTCATTGAATATCCACGTATACGCTCAGATACACACAAACACCGAATGCGTCTTTTTCTTCCAGGGGTATTGCAGATCAACGTACTGTTCGGCTTCTCCTGAAGCGCGCCAAGAGAATGAAACCTCGACGCAAATGTGGTTCTCGTAGTGCAATAAGAGGTATGTTTTAGGTAGTTTAATTTACCTGCACCTTTGATTAAGTAACTTCATGTAATCATGATACTGCGCGTGACCATTATCATTATCAGTGTCAGCTCTGATATTGGTATTGGTATTCGTCATGGTAGCATTGATAGTAGTGTTATAATCTAGAAGACGTGCTAGAATACAAAAGTGGCTTTGCACCTTCAATCGCGTCAAAATTGTTTTCGAAAAATTAGACATCTCCACAGGCAATTAGTCTCACCTACTACCAATATTTTGGTTGTAATTGTGTCTTTCAATCATTTCCACCTAGATCATCAGCAAACGATTTCAAACTCTGTTCACCTTCAAATGGACTGTAGTGAACCGAAGTTCCCTGTGGAATTTACAGACCGTGCTTCTAATTCCAGTTCAGCCAATACGCGAGTTTGTAACTGGGTTCAAGCCAACTCAAAATTTCCCGTCACACGTGAATGCCTTCCCACAGCTGTCGTCATTCCGTCTGTACCGGAATCATGCTTAAAAACATCAATTTCCCAACAGTGTTCTTCTCCCAGCATCAGAGGTTGGAATACTTCACCCCAAGTTCATCTGAAGCAGAATCAAGTAGAACTGCCCAGAATTCCCAACAGCACTGTGGTATCCGCACGTCTTACAGGAACATTTTATCCATGATCGCTCATGAGTGACATATTTCCAGGTACCCTTGACATTTCGTCAACCACATTGGCGTCTTCCCGATTGTGTGAATATTTGAAAGACTGTTCCTAATGTAAATAGCACATTTTTCGAATCGGTAACTTTTGTTTAATTTTGGTTTGCACAAAGTTTGAACGGTTTGAAGTGATATACTTTTTACATTGGTTCAATGAATCCGGGAAATTTCGTCAGACTCCATCCCTCCCCTTCCGTAATCATGAAGGCAATAGTTTCAAAGAACTACCATAAAGTGATCGTCTTATTTCCTCAAATATTGTCATTGAATCATTTGTTTAAATTGCACAACTGCTTGCAAGTAGTGTGTGGGATTGAGGATACTTGGTTCTAATAAAAGCGAAACTCGAGTTTGGTGCTCCCGACTGCAGAGTTGATCGGATGACCCAAGGCCAGTGAGTAGAAGGTGGGTCTAATCGGCAGTTAATCAAGCAAAATAAATTATTTTCTGAAAAATTATTATCGTCAAAGCGGTAGTTCATCTTGGTTTGGACAGCCATCACCTCGCACAGTTCGCAACACATAAATACACCACTGAATGGATTTATCTATCGAATAATGGAGTCATGCATACCTTGTTCAATAATTCTCGGTTCAGTTCAGAACTAAATTGAATATTTGGTCACGGGAATTATTTTCAAAGTCAGCTATTCAGTAAAAATAATGCAGGTTGGTAAATCTCCATGGGACGTTCAACGGCAGTCACAAATCCCGTTTACTTTAGTCCCACTGATTGAAACTTCGATAACTTCGCGAAATTCCCCAACTTTTCGTCGATATCATTTCAGTATTCTTGTGTAAACACGGGTACAAAGTGGATTGGATGTGACAATTTCAGAGTGGAAAATTGCACCACAATAATGATGTATAAAAGAGGCCATTGAAATGTGAAAAATTGTCCCATTAGATTAGTTCGGCAACGATGATTTAGCCACATTCGGTACGTTTTAAATCTCCGTGCGATATTCTTCCCTCAAAACCAACCTAGAAAGGTTTTTATGACGATCTCAAAGTTGTCATAGCTTCTTTAGTGAAATAGAAACCCAGAACAAATAATTCCTCGAGTTAGTTGCCGTGACGTTACCGACATCAACAAGCGGAGTTCTTCTTTGATTCAACGACATGTAAAACGATCCCCCATTTTCTCCCACGGTTGAACTGATTATGTTGCACAGAACGAGATCTGTTTGTGTGCGCGGGATGTTCGCGCCCATGCATTCTGGAACCATATCTGAAACAAATCCAAAAATCTTGTTAGTGCGTCTTTCCAGTTGTGTATTCATGTAAACCCCCAGCGAAAGGAAGTGGACAGTGTGTCCTAACGAAGCTGTTATTAAAATTTGGTACGGAATTTTTCTCGAGCCTTGTTTGTAGTACTGAATATAATGCTCTAAGTATTGTTGACTCTCTCACACGTCGAAGAATGTACCATTATTCAAGGTGATTTTCCCGGATGATCATCAGTAGACATGAAGAGAGTTTACGTTATTGTCACCCTTTACAAACGTAGTTTCCGTAACTGTAACCTATATTTTGACATATCCATGGTGTAAATGATTTGGTTTCTTGAGCTTCGTGAAGTGAAATTCCCCCTCAGATTATTGCAAGCAGTCTTGTCAAATCATTCTTTCCAAACCATTTTCTGGATGAGGGTGGTAGGACGGTTATCAAAATGAGCTAATGACGTTTGGGTCCCAGGTTCGAGTCTCATCGCCACTGATCAAATTTCCCCTTCGGTAACCTATGGTCGGCCGCATCTGTTACTGATTAGTATGACAATGAAAACTGAATGAAGTAAATTACAGTGGGCAAAACAGATAGCGGCACAAGAACCCTAGATCATTACCAATATGCTCGATTGCTAATGTAATTTAGGCGATTTGGGAAAGTCGAGTGGAGGCTCAAATGTTCGAGACCATTGATGGTCTGCCAATCATTCAACCCGTCTATGATACATCAACCCAAGAGCATAAACGTAATTGTTTCAGAAATTTCCACTTGCTTTCTAGCTAATTCCCACCTTTGTGTGGATGCCTTGTTAGTTGGAGTGAGTTTGAATGTAGCATTTGTGATTACCAGTTCTGTGTTGACACAATCCGAAAAGTGCGCATCAACCGATAAGGCCACCACTAAAGACCATTATGGTGCTCGGATGTGGTAATATTGGTGAGATTCAGGATAGGATTTTTTCACACGCGCGCAATTGCATCCACAATATTCCTGTCCCAAATACCTTCGTGGCCAAACATGTAAAGCATTTTTTTCATCCACTCAATTCTGTGTACGAATAGTTTCACCAGGCAGTGTCAACGCTCAACTGACCGCCGAAACCAATGAAGCACTCACTATAGAGCTGCTTTATTCCTATTAGACAAACTCAGCAATGCATATTCACCAAGACACAACCAGGACTCGAACACGGGGAGCATGACTGTGGGTCACAAACGCCCGAATAACAGACAATTCAACCTGGCTCTCAATGGTCTATCTAACATCAACTCTTTATTATATGGTGATCTTCCTTTGCTGGATTTTCAAGGGTGACAATCCGATGGACGACTTTCCCGAAGGGGCTTTACAAATAACCTACACGGCCTGGCTAATTGACTAATATAAATCGTAAGAGGTTTGATTTGTAAATAGAGTGATTTGTCTGGCAATATTGGTGCGCATCTCAACACCGAGCGCGATAAAAGCACTGTGTAGCTGTTGGCAATGTTAGCACTTCAACAATGCGACTGCTCAGATATTCTGAGCATACCCGGTGACCGAACACTGAGCCTCTCTCCCATTCTTATTTGATCATGTCGCTTGTCACTTCAACGGATATCTCAATTTCAATGGTTATTTTACTGACTGTATACATTGACTGCAGTATGCACGTAAACAGATGCAGCAGAGTGGTTCAGGAAAATATTGCGCAAACCTATGTTTCCAACTTCTCCATACAGTGGGAAGTTCAGGAGGATCACAAATTCACTTTTGGCTCCCAATTACAGTACATGTTTTTGACACTAAAGTTCAGTTTGGAAAGTAGTAATAACCCTAACGAACTGAGTTCATGGTCCATATCGAAACTGCCCCCCGCCCAGAACTACACGAACAGAAGTAGCAAGAAGACCAAGGCAGCGAAATAGCACGTTAGTTGTATTGTAGAGTTGGTTCGTATAAATGTGTTTAATTAGAGAATATAATTAGTAGACTCAAAGATGACCAATCACAGGGAGCTTTTGTCGGAATTGTCCGTGATGATCCTCATTGATTGAGGCTCATCCGTGTACGTGGTTACGAAGCTGTACCTGGCTGTATCACGTGTGACAGCTGCTGAATCACCACAACTTCCCTCCCTCAAGAGTTCCTCGTCAATTCGGCTCGCCTATCTTACTGATCTTCGGACTGAGCTGGTGGATGTGGCTCGGCCGCTGCAGCAGTCGTTTCAGGAGGCAGAATAGATGTATCATAGTCATCAACATGGTCCCCGTCATGATCCTCAGTCGTCTCACCCGTGCCATTAGTTACATTGCCGGTTACTACTTTGAAATGGATTTAGCTGAGGTGGCGCCGATGCACCGGTGCATCATCCAAGTCCGTGATCTCGACAATAGACTGGCCAAGTTGTCATGTAATAATTCCACGAGTTGGTTGAAAATCATTCTCGCGAAAGTATGTGGCATCACTGGAGTCAATACATATCAGCGATAACCGATTACGCCAAAGCAGTGCTTACATGCATTACCAGTCGTCAGCTGAGCGTTGATAAAATATGGTGAAACGCTTATATTTGGATTTTGTCTACTTGAATAATTCCAGTAGCCTACTAATGAATTCACAAAATTATTGCTAGAACTTGGTGGGTATTCACTGCACTGAGGATTCTTAAAAACCAAAAAGCAATGTTTCCACGCATTCCCAGTCGTCAGCTGAGCGTTGATGAAATATGGTGAATCATTGTGTTTGATTCAGATATTCTACTGCACAAATGTAAAAGAGATACACACGGAATAAATCCTGCGTAGAAAATCCCTGAAAGGACGAACACTGATAACAACTTACATTTCAAAAATGTGTTGTTTCTTTACGGAAAGAGTACATAAACTTGCTAAACAAAGAAACAACATGAATTCACCGTTCTTATACTGAATCTGATCACTTCTCAAAAGCCACATCTCTCAACTTGAACACAACAATGGTTGAGCGAAAAATCAAATTGAATACAGGAATTTGTGCCGCCATCTTGAGTTAGTTTTGGTGAGAGCCACAGCGCCGTCCAGCTCCGTACCACAACTGATCCATGGAGACCTTATGTGGAACACTACTTCAAGTCTCCGCGTCAGAATTGTCGACTCTGGTAGGTAAGAAATTGGCGTATACCTTCGTGTCTGCAGCTCTCATTCATCCTATGACTGCACACTTCTGAAAACAGCCAGCTTTCACCTTAACCTTATAGGGATAAACCAGATGGGCCACAAGTAAATTCCAATTGAAATAGAGGCAACGAAGAGCTTAGCCATGGAGGAGCCACTTTCGGCTGGTTCATATCCGCATTCATCTCATATAGAAGTTGAAAAGTTTTATCATTTTTACCAATGCAACATGAATTAAAACCCCGTGAACCCGAGTTATAAAGCCATATTGGATGCATTGACTAAAAAATCTCATCTTAATAAACGATGAACACGAAAACGGGAAGTTATTTGGTCGTTCCTGAGATTTTCGTTCCGAGGATTGCTATTTATTTGTTGATATTTTGTTCGACAGACTTATCAAATTTTGATGTGGTACAAATTCGGACAGTCACGCTCCCTGAGTATCGTGTTCGTTCTACCAGCTAACTGGATATCCCCACCGTGAGCCTAGACATTTCCTAAATGAATCATACAGTTCGCCCGAAGAAATTACATCTGCACATGTCATCTCTCACGGTTGACTTTTAGGCCGACTATGTCTGACAGGATTTTCCCATGGATATATTGGAGTCAAGTTTGGATTCGAATTCCACTGCTGCCAGTGACTTCTAACATTTGGTCAGTACAAGAAGGGGAAAAGATTTTCGTTAAATCTTTTCGATCATCTGCTAAAGTCAATCTGAGGTTTTATCATAGAATATTTCCATCGATTTATGAAAAAGCTTGTAACACGAATAAGTTTCTTTTCCATATATCCCTATAGACATTCACATGTGTTGTATTAGGTAAATGAGAAGATATGCACAGCTTGTAATAGGACTGGATAAAAAAACATGTAACAAATCTGTTAGATTGCAACATGCCACGGAATCTGATTAGCTTAGCTTCGCGGAATGCTTTCGGTTTCAGACTGCGATTACGAAGTCGGGTCAACTTTGAATTTGTCTGTCATCAGACACTTTCCTTAAGATGACCTCTCATTTCGATCAGGATGATTACTGGATATGTTTCGCGTCACTGATTGGTTCAGTCATTTGCAGATTTGTTCGGAAATCCGCAGGTGACGGTCGTTGGTTTGTTCTGCCAATGTAATTGTCATCGCAACTGTAAGCGAAGTCGTACACTAAATGTGGGACGTAATTCAACGGCTGACTAGATTCACATTTGTTTCGATGAGTCCCTCCGGTAGATGGTATGGCGTACAGCTGTACGGCTGCGAATGTGCTGTTGATGGCTGAATTGAGTTGATGATACACGCCATTAAGTATGTGGTTATCTTGGAAAGCCAGCCTAAGGTAGACAACATTTTCCATGCTTTGTAGACTGGGTTATCCGTGGTTATTTGTTGGCTGTGAATATATAAGAATTCTGATGGGCAATCTTTGAGCATAGGTGACATCGGTAGAACAAATGGCTCTAGTACGATGGTGTAGACGTTTCGGTGCCACCTTCATTTTGTAAAAGTACTTCAACAAACCCTTCAGAGGGCTGATACCAGAGTTGTATACCGAAGGGGAGCTTGCTTCAGGGTGGCGTTCTTTTCGATCGAGACGCACCTACCATAGAGAACGATGGCAATTTTGTACCGAATTATCGGAACCACGGCTCACACACTCCGATGACTGGATTTTGTCAGGTTGCCTAGTGTTAGGTCCTGTTACATACAAAAGTGAGGCCAAAGCCTTTTAGGGTAGGAATCACGCTATAGTAGAATCGACATTTCATTAGTTCGCGTTTGTATGTCATGGGTGCAAAACTTGTGAAACAAAGATATTGCCCACTTCTTTTGGCTTTATTCTGAACAGATTTCTGGATTGTCCCATTTGGTCGTGTCGTGCTTTTCGATGTCCAAGAAAATTAAACATTTGTTTGACTCTTCCTCGTAAGAAGTCAACGGAGTAGAATCCAGGGATTCCACAGAAAGCACGCTTCTCGGTCATATACAATCTTGACTGACCCAGTGTAGTTCAGCGACAGAAAAGTAGCAATGGGCAGGGACGTTTTTTGGGCTGCAGACAGAAACGAATCAACCGAAATTGGTTCTTCATTTGTGAAATTTTAGTAAACCGGAAAAATAACGTACAGCCAGCACTCGAGAGAGTTGGATGGTCAGACAGTGAGCGTGACAACAGACCCACGAGACCAGACAAACGCAGTCATCGGCGGATCGGTGGAGTGAATGGATTGAAGCAGCACATGTAACACAACACTTTGGAACCACCAGTGCGTGTATATGTTTGTACATGTATTCGGTTGTCGGTGATCAGGACACGGTCCACCGTTGTTTCCCACGAAATAGCAATCCATATAAATTTCGTCTGAAATTGCTTCGGAAATACAGTGATGGACTTTCTTTTCAATAACTGACAGAAAAGCATCAATGGGTTTTGTGGCCTACAGGGACATTGTCAATTTTTCTGTTAAATAAACCGTCGAAATTAAATCAACTATTGTTTTTATGCATAGTATATTAATTCATTGAAGGTATTCAGACGGGATATGGAAAGAAATGCTCAACTATGGGAGATATTCTCACAGAATCTTCATTGATTTACGAAGAGGTCCAGTTGTCAGATAAAATATGTATCCCGTGGTCAATTTAAATAAACAGTTCAGAAGACAAGAACTGAAAGAGGAACTTATTTGGCGTACTTTCATCAATCGCGTACCTTTTTGGGTTCTATACATACGCGACCCATGAGAGTATACGAGTGGAATTCTTCTTTCAGTTTTTGTCTTCTGAATTGCTTACTCAGAGTCCACATCGATAGAATACTAATTTTTCGGAGGCTGGTGATTTTTTTTCTCCAAAATTTGTATCGCTTCAGGGCCACTTGTTTTTATTTGGTTCTCTGGGACTCTATTTAGTTTGAGTTCATTCACTTAATTCCGGAATTCAGAACGTGCTGTTTCTGAAAGAATTTGAATTTCGATTCTGACCAAGGGGATCAGGAACGGCGAACATGTTTGATAACATGCATATTGAGTTGCGTATTTGTGTATTTCCTACTGTACGAACGTAGTGGGCTCGACAGGGACTTCAATGAAGATTTATTTATTTATCGTAGAAAATATTCCGATCCATTTGTTCTGAAGTGTGGTCAGTAAATTTTCAACACTTCCCGAAAGTTTGAGACCACTTTTATCTACTGAAATATTTCGTAGTAATCACGTGTTTGATACGGATAATGGCCTGAAAGAGTTGTTTACAGTTGGACAAACTGTGTTGATTATTCATAAGACCATATCTAAAGATACGTTCGAATACACGGTACCCTGTTAAAGCAGTTTATCTCAGTTATTCGTGGGGTATTGCCGAAGATGCAAGTTGACAACATTTCTTCCGCCATAGGAGTCGATCAGCGTGTGGATGATGGGTCCCCCGCGTTCAGAATCAGGGACGACTCTGACTGTAATTCCTAATAATGATTTCACAACTGCCCCGATAACTCTTTGTTTCTGAATGGTAAGTAGAATGCTGCCGGTCATTTCATAAATTTCTGTATATATCCTCAGTATTTATGATCTCAATGCGCCATGCAAATTGAAGTTCATCGTAGCGACCTGGAGATGACCGCGTTTGGATGTGTAAATTCGTACCCGGAAATTACCATAGAAAAACATGACCAATTAGCTCTAGGCAGTTTGTGTACTGTTCGATGCCAAAAAGCAGTTCGTTATTTGTCTGCTTGCTGTACGGACGATTGGTTTCCGCCAATTGAAAAACACACTTTTAACTGCTCTGCTTGCCGACGGGTATACATTTAGCTCCTCTAGCCAGTATCACGTCCAGTGTCACTCTAGAACGAAAACGTGATCGACGTTGTTTCAATATAAACCGTCCTTCACCTATTCTATTGATTTTCACTGTCTTTTGGCACGAGTCGAAACTTTTGGCTTGTTGCTCGTTCTATAGGCCATTCTCGAGATCTAGGTTATAACTGGCACCGGAGTACTAAATCGTAACACCTTACAGGTTATCTGGTCTGACTTAACTTCAGTCCATAGTGAATATTGTCTCTCGTTCATTGGAAGTTTCGAATTCTCTGGTTCAGTTTAGTTGGTGGTAAGATATTTTGTTTATTCCACTTAGTGGATGAAAATCTAGCATAGTTACTCCAAACATCATTCATGTACCAAGTAATTATTGCTTATCTGCATACCTCATAACTTCTTGTTCCGAATCATCCTTAATATGAATCAGACTGTTTACTGAAGCTTAGGGTGGGAAGCGTGAAATTTTAACGCGCATCCCGCTACGCAACTTGTTTACACCACAAGCTTTTGTGTGACTTAAATCCCAAATAAACTAGAGCTCACTCGTCAGCAATATTTGGTAAATACTATTGCCATACAAATAGATCGGCCAGGTGGTTGAATTTACCAGTTTAGCAATAGGTATTTGATTCACACAAAGCGCAGCTTATTGGATACGCTCAGCTGGTGAGTCCTGAAGAGGGATGGAACATTCCTTTAAATTGAATTTCTACCAGTGATTGGGGATTTCAGTCGATGTGAGATGTAAAATCACCACTACTCAGACATAACAAAGAAAATCTAGTTTTGGAACTTGTGTAAAATCCTGTGGATAGGTCGTAGCTGTTTGACTTAATAACGTACTCAAAAGAACACCCTTGACGTCAACCCGTGTGTAGTTTTACGAATATGCACTCTGACGATAACTGTTGCACTCTGTTCGTGTTATTTCATGTTCCATGTTTTGCTACCGACTACTATCTCAGTAGTCAGACTCTATGGGTGGAATACGCGTTCTCCTTACTTTTATTGGTCAATTCTTCTGATCTTTGCTCTGACTGGTCGGCCATCTTGAACCTGGTCATTTTTATGCCTGGACCACCAAGAGAAGGTGTTCTCTGTTTGAGACCGTTGTTAGTCCACCTCGAATGAAGGTTTCGCTCCTTTATCAGTTTCTTTTTGTTTACTGCATCATACATCACTGATGTCATTATTTTATCACTACAGAACCACTAACAAAAATTATTTACCGAGAAATTTGACTGTCTTCTGGTATTATATCGACCTCTGGTGCATCTGTTCAGGTGAAAAGCCAAAGGTGATCGCGGACAAGTAATTTTCCGTCGACAATACCGATGATGTAGAACCCAATATTTCGTATGAGTGCTTTACTCTAAACACAAAGCAATACATATGCTGGCATTTATTGGTTCCGCGATATTCAGTTGTGTTCGTCGTGTCGGATTGGCCACATCACGATAGCTCAGCTGATAAAGCAATTACTTGATGAGAGCAGAAGTTCTTCGGTTCGATTCTGCTTCACGGCGTTAACTTTTGGAAGCGAGATAACCAGTGCAAATTAGCGGCCCCTAGTTCAAGTTCGATGAGCAACCGTATCGATTCGCAAACAACAGCGGGGTTCAAAAACGAGCCGAAGTTTACAGCTGATTCTCAGAACACTTTGAAAGAAAGTGCGTCCGTCGTTAAACAGATGGATTGAAGAGTGTACGATCGAAAATAAGGATCTCTTGGTGCCCACAGGAGCAATGAGGTGGAATCTTCTAGATAAGCAGCCAAAGCGGACTTTCGTACTGAGTTTCCATCAACCGGTGTCGGCCGAGCGGTGTAGAATATTCGTCTGTCATATCGGAGATCCTATGTTCGATTCCTTGACATCGCTGATTGCTTTGGTGGTAGACAGTATTCCATTGTCGTCCGGCTCGTTACCACGTCCGATCTATTGGGATCTGATGTGCTTTTGCACTCCAAGTCTCAGGGTCTGGTTACCGGTTATTCCTAATAGTGCAGTGGGTCTTCGTGGCTGTGAGTATGCCCCTTCCACTGCACTGACGCGAAAGCATGTATTAAAAACAAATAGCTATTGACAGGAGGTTTTGTAAGATTCTGTGCTAATTCTTGAGTGGGATGAACAACTCAAAAATAAGCAAGATATTTAAAAAGAAAAGGGAAACCCAACAAGCAAAGTAGACGAAATTGGTTTGTAGATTGATGAATTTATCTGATTTCCTGACTGGAATGGTTTAACTTTCGAATATGGGGTTTATCTTGGAATAAGATTGAGAAAAAATTTGGCTTGTCTTCCACTCACATTGAAAAAGCAAATATTGTCACCTGAAATATGAATTACCAAATGATGAAAACACAAATAATAGCTAGTAAGCATTGCGTTCGATCGACCATGAGAAATTCATAACGTCATACTACTAATAACCCATGGATAACCGCATCTTAAATATTCATAAACCGGTTATCACAAGGGGGCTAAATCCACCCGAGGTACAATAAACGTGTACCGACTAGACGAAGTCGGATCAACATAACAATCTGATTGACTGCGGCTACGCATGACACTTGTGCCTCCCATGGCTTAAGACGATGAGGTTGATCTACTGACCAGTACAGGCAGTGCATCGGTAGGAGATCAACACCGACCCTCACACTAACAACCTATCTATTCGGGTTGTGTGTGTATGTGTATGTATGATGTGATGTGATATGGGATATAGTGGACACAGACATGATACCACCCCATTGAGAATTTTGACCACGTGTTTAACTGTTAGTGCTCTCTGAACACTCCGAAGCAGTTCAACAATAAAAGGCCGACAGATATAATGGCTGAGAAACCGGCACAGGGGTTGTGATGTGAACAAATAGGTCGACGCAAGTCACGGTGAGGAGATCTTGCCAAACCTGAGGACATCCGTGCATGGTCTAAAGGGTAAAGAGTGTGACTCATTATTTTGCATTCAAGGTTTGAGTCCCATTTGTGATTCTGATCGTGATTCCCCAAAATGATTTAACAACTGCTCCGTTACCTTCATGTTTCTCAATGGTAAGTAGAATGCTGCCGGTCATTTCATAAATTTCTGTATATATCCTCAGTACTTATAATCTCAAAGCGCCATGCAAATTGAAGTTCATCGTAGCGACCTGGAGATGACCGCGTTTGGATGTGTAAATTCGTGACCGAAAATTACCATAGAAAAACATGACCAATCAGCTCTAGGCAGTTTGTGTATTGTTCGATGCCACAATGCTGTTCGTTGTTTGTCTGCTTTCTGTAAGGACGATTGGTTTCCGCCAATTGAAAAACACACTTTTGACTGCTCTGCTTGCCGACGGTTGAACCTTTAGCTCCCCTAGCTAGTATCACGTCCAGTGTCACGAAAACGTGATCGACGTTGTTTCAATACAAACCGTCCTTCACCTATTCCACTCACTTTTACCGTCTTTTTGCAACCGTCGGAACTTTTGTCTTGTTGCCCGTTCTATAGGCCAATCGCGAGATCTAGTTTATACCTGGCACCGAAGTACTGAATCATAACACCTCACAGGTTATCTGGTCTGACTTAACTTCAATCCACAGTAAATGTTTTCTCACATTCATCGGAAGCTTCGAATTCCCTGGTTCAGTTTAAGTGATGGTAAGATATTTTATTTATTCCACGTAGTGGATGAAAATCTATTATAGTTACTCCAAACATCATTCATTTACCAAGTAATTATTGCTTATCTGTATACCTCATATGTGTTTTTGTTCCGAATCATCCCTAATATAAATCAGACGCCATACTACTAATAACCAATGAATAACCGCATCGTAAATATTCATAAACCGGTTATCACAAGGGGGCTAAATCCACCCGAAGTACAATAAACGTGTACCGACTAGACGAAGTCGGATCAATAAGGTGACTTATTGAAGGAAACGACTGCTAAAATGGTAAATATTTTACAATTCTTGTGAATAGGAAACGGTGAAAACAGCGCCAGTTACGTGAATCCCATTTTTGACATCTTTGTAGGCGAAATTAAGTGATATTTCGAGTAATGGAAAATGAACATTTGAGTAATTACTTCCATAACAATCTGATTGACTGCGGCTACGCATGACACTTGTGCCTCCCATGGCTTAAGACGATGAGGTTGATCTACTGACCAGTACAGGCAGTGCATCGGTAGGAGATCAACACCGACCCTCACACTAACAACCTATCTATTCGGGTTGTGTGTGTATGTGTATGTATGATGTGATGTGATATGGGATATAGTGGACACAGACATGATACCACCCCATTGAGAATTTTGACCACGTGTTTAACTGTTAGTGCTCTCTGAACACTCCGAAGCAGTTCAACAATAAAAGGCCGACAGATATAATGGCTGAGAAACCGGCACAGGGGTTGTGATGTGAACAAATAGGTCGACGCAAATCACGGTGAGGAGATCTTGCCAAACCTGAGGACATCCGTGCATGGTCTGTGTTATATAATAAAACCTGGTCCGTAGTAGGTCTCGTGATAGCAAAACCCACCACAGTGGAGTAAACTATATACTACTCGAAATTAGATGCATGAGCAACACGAATGATGAATACTGGAGCGAATCAAAACGTGACAATGTCGCATGGATAGATTAAGTTGTACTAAAACAACATGCGCAAGCATACACAAAATGTAACTACACTCTCTGATCGACTCAAAACAGATTATCTTTGACGGTTTATCTTTGAAGCAAATGAACCGTTCAGTTGTAGTCTAGCTATCTGAGCTCGTCGCGAAGCCACTTTTGAAAAGAAATGTCATGGATTAATGTAACTGCACAGCAGAGGCTAGTCTATCTCTTTGACATTGATATTTGGATTAGTGAACCGGAGATGGCCACGTGGTTATGGTCAAGAATTTCGGGTCCGATTCCCGACATCCCCGATCACTTCTCCACTTGTGGTAGGACGTCTAGCGAAGATGCTATCCACATCCTACCATTGCCAGCTACACGTTGGTGGCCTATGGAGTCGATAAACTGAGCATTCAAAACACCACGCACAGACAGGAAGCACGACGTCTAAACACCACCCGTCAGGGAAACATCCAGTCATCACAGCTAATGAAACACTAAGTGAGGAAAGAATCAATGACAGACAACAGGAGAAAAATGAATCAGTTCACTTCCATCGATACTTGGTGTGAGGGTATGGGCTGACACATCGATAGACGGCCCGGTTCCAGTAGCAGGCAGCACGTCATTGTCTGCCCAAAGTCGATCATCCAATCGGGTCGTCATAAAACGGAACGAAACCATGCAGTCAGTCACAAACAGTCACTCTCACAGAACAGGGCAGAATCAACCAACAAGCTTCCAAGCGTCATTTTAACGACCAGAACGAAAATCAGCCAATTAGCTGCCAAGAGTTGTTCACGATGAAGGAAAGGAATCGACCAGTGATCTACCAACGTTTTCTTTAATCGACCGGGAAGAAATTAGCCAATCGAGGAAGCAACCGAAAGAATTAGCCAGAAGACTCGGCTAAAGGAAAATTTCTGGACCAGTCTGCTTCGTATCGTGGCTTTGACTTCGGTCACCTATTATTATATGTAAACTGCCTGTTTTTGTAGTTGAACGAGGTGTTTCGAAGGCGACAAATCCTTCTCATTAGAGTTAGTGTGACAGTTCAGAACACTTGGTATTTACGCTGCTTGTGTATTCTCTCCAACGAACAAAACTGAGAAGTCAACACTCCCAAGTACAAAAGACTGTCTACGGGTACAAAAGTAAAGTAATCGTATTTCCGGTATACTTTGCTAGGGCGGACCTACCAAAGAGATTGAGAAACAAGCATAATATTCAAGATCTAGCCTTCAGAATACAAAAAGGGTAAAATGAGGTCGAGTGTCAAAACTACTTAAAAGAAATTAGGGTGCCACTCGGTAATCGCACGTCATGCCACACTAAAATCTTCCAACTTGGATTGCGTAACACAGGGTGCATGTACGACGAACCTTTCACATCTAACGCCTATCCTACATTCTTCAACTGAAATGATATGACAGAGGTTTCAAGCATATGATGTCACTACCATCACTGGTGTATACCAAAGGTCACAATAACTTGTTGACCTCAAGTGACCTCGTTGCCACTGAGACCCACCCCGACGCCTACAATACAAGTACACAAACATGCGCGCACAAGCATGCATTATTTGGCATCAAACAACCTTAGATTACAGTCCCAAGATAATCCGATTGAAGGCAACCAGTCTTAGGATAGCTTACCAACTGACTGACTTCATTTCCGAAAAAGCTGTAACGCTCAGGCATAGTAGTTTTTATTCGTCGGTGGTGATTGATAGCTGAAATATGGTCTTCGTTTTCCATTTCTGTCAAAACTCGCATGTGTTAATTATCTTTTGCACATTCGCTTCACTTATGCAGCATTGGGACTAATTTGGTCTTCCAGTTCAGGGGTGACTTACTGCTCATCCAGTAAACCCGTCCATTCTCCGCACTATGAATAAATCTGCACTGTTTGTGATGCACTAGGGAGCAAAACATTTCAAGTTGTTCAGTTCTATCATGTACAGTGTGGACAAAAATGCGTATGCACCCTGGGGAGGTCAAATTTCCCATGTAACTACTCAAAACCGTGTTAGTAGGCAAAGTGAAGGAAATAATACAAAACAAATAATAAAATCAGGTGTACACGAAAATTGGGTGATTGAGAAGTGAATTAGAGGATGTGACCAATATTTAATGTCAAATAATGGTCCTGGGGTACGCACCAACCTTAAACGAAGAGTTTATGGGTGAAATATTTTTTCTAAGTATGTGGGGTACTAATGAAGATGTAGTGTGATTAGGTCAATGGTCCAGAGGGTTTGTCACCAAGGGTGCAAACTGAATTTGCTCTCATATCATCCTCATCCTTAATTTGTTTATACGATCAAATTTTATTCCGGGAAAATACCCTGGATTATGCTGGAGTGGCCTTCATTATGGGAGTGCATGTTCACTACCTGGAACATATATCGTGCAACGTAATACTCTAGACTGGGGTGTTCAAAGAGTTCGATTGCATCGAAAGTCCTCTAAAATAAGAAAAACTGGTCCAATCGATTTGGCTATCGTCACTTGAGTGTCTAATTTACCGTCAGTATACGTCATGCACTATATTGTCTTCATTCTATAGGATATGTAAAGCCTCTACTATTCGTAGTCGGAAGTGTAATGATGCATTCAAAAGTGTAAGCAGAAAGGCAGTTTCCGGCCAACGCTATTAATTACTTTGCGGTATTGGTTTTATTTCGTCTATTCACAAGAGTTTGAGTAGTACGTTGAGGAATTCGAACACACCCCACCCCTACCCGATGCCCCCAAAATAAATATATCACCCTTAATATGCTCCCTAACTGTTATTTTTCAGGGTAAATTTGTGTGAGAATAATGAAATCGGACGCTTAAGACGATGCTACTTGACACTAATAATGCTGTCAAAGTATAGAAAAAGCTTTTCTGAAAGCGTTTGCCACGGCCGCCTAGATGAGACGGTTTATACGCACAAGGTTTCACCCGAACGAGTATGCGATTTCCAAATATCACAAGTTCGAAATATCACTCAACCAAAGACTCACGGAACTCCAACCCATTATACAACCGAGTAAACACATTTCGAGTTTGCAACCAGATATGAAAAGGCGCCTTAAAATTGTACAACAATGCACTCAATCAAATATGAATACTAGACCGTGACCTTTCTCAGACTGACAATAAACTTGAACATCCAATGGCACGTTGGAACTCAATTGAAAGGGGTCAAATGATGGACGAAAATCTTATCTTTTCAAAACCGATGAAGACGTACGGTGCATCGATCTCCGTGTCACATCTGATGCTTACGGGAAGGGTTTCTCACTTCGTAATATCGTGTTGTATGGAGTTGGGAATACTGTGACGAGAGTTTTCCCTTTAACGGACGACCATAAATATAGATAATGACCCATAAGTGCGCACTAGTCCGTTACTATGATTGGATATGGTATTTAGAAGAAGTACTGTACCAAGCTTTGTTCAGAAGCAACATTCTCTTTATTATTGTTTACATGAAGTCTATGACGAATTAGGTATCAATGAACAATCCTTCAAGATTTCCTCCATCCCTTGCTGATGAATCCTGAAGACTTTTGTAATAAGATAACACTTAGTCACATTCCCGTTACTTACTTCTCCAGAAGTATTATATTTCTATACTGATCAGCGCATCGACGATGTGTGCCAACTTAATTCCTCCAAGTGCAGGATGTCCAACACTTCTGGTTCCACTCAGCTGAATGTACCATTCCCAATTTTTACTACTGAATACGATAGCAGTAGCTGATCATTGAATTTCATTGACGTTAGCTAAAAGATACGGAATGGTGGTTGCTCTTCAGTTAATAAATTACATAGTGAAATCTTTATCTCGGATAGGAATACAAATAGTTACTTCCAAATTCTGATTCGTCTTTAGTGCAGTTTTTCAAACGAGGAGGATTTTTCATGCACACGTGGTCCTTCTACCAACCCACGAGTCATCAGTTTATCGTTTGGCTTTCCGTTTCCAGAAACAGAATGTGAGTTCAACTTGGAAAATCATTTCTCACAGTGACTTACCTTTAAATAACACTGAATATGCGGTAATTTCCATCAATAGATGATGTGCAGAACTCCGGTACCCTCGTGCTAGACTGTAGTATTTCCTAGAGTGCATTCTGCAGTTGCTAAGTCACTCCAGATTTCGTTAGCATACTATTCACTCCATCGTGACACACGTTCTTGTTTCGTTCACTATAACTCAAACTATATTTTGAAATAACCGCGAATTTTAGGGTCTTTTTTAGAAACTTATAACATTTTCCATTCTGGTTTACCTATTATCGAATCATCTAACTATGTTGGGTGTGTTCGATATTATACGATTGCCTTACTCCTCTGATCCATCTACAATCAACATTGATTGATTAATTACGATGAACTCTATCAGACAATTCTGAGGTTATATCCTCTGCTGTTACATGTAAGCTGAAACTCTTGACTAGAAAGTGATGCAACCAGTAACCGGCATGAAATCTTGGTCCCAACGAATTCTGATCCGTAAATGTCTTGTCTTCTATTCCAAACCACTCCTTCACTCTCCTCTCTCAGTCAATCCCAAGTCACATGCTCGCATTTAGGGTTTTCGTTATTGGTAAAATATTAGTGTAATGTATTGCCAGAAGACAATTCCTTCCTGTGGCCTTGTTCCAAGTGCCACACAGACTACCTTCACTCTTTTCAAGTTCTCTTCTGGACATGTTTGGTCTGTATTGTCCGTTGATGCTTGAGATGTCAGTGAACTCATAGCACGTCGCTGTCTGCAAAGCTTCTGTAGCACAGTTCACTTCTGAATAACCGTATGCCTTCACTTGCAATTTGCTTTATTCATTCGTTTTCACTAACCGCTTTTGTTCGTCGCGTTAAGATCAAAAATATTTGCCTGCACACTGACGATGTCACCTCGACTGGAGCTGAAATGTTTGCTACCTGAACGCCAAGCTCAGCAATCAGGAGCTTGCAATAATGATTGCAGTCGTTTAGTCTCCGACCTTATATTTCTCCGAGATTTCAATCAAAACCAGTGCAACCAGTGGCAACACAGATGAAAGGGCTGTTCGACGTTCCGTGGATTTTCCGTTGGTGTTGATTTTCCTAGGATAAAATATTCCGCAAATCAAGAATCGTTTCCTCAGTCGACCGATGATTCACAACAGTTCGTATTCTCTGTTTATTATTTGATTTGGCATGGTCGCACTGGGTTGCAGTTCGTTCAAACCAAGCTTCCGAGAGGATGTGGATCAAAGTTCTAATGGCACATTCACCATGTTCAATAACTGTACTCATATTGGTCAACCGGACTCAACGGTAGAAACGGTTCGAGTTTGTCCTACCATGGAAATACAATTGAGATACTCAAACGGTACACAACGTCTGACGGCATTCGACAAATATATTGCCCAATTAGGATTTGTTCGGAAGAAAGCTTTCGTGCTGTTTCAATCTACGGTCCCAGAAGAATATCAACACTTGTTTGAGGAGGTGGTACCTGCTCACGCGTTAAGCGTGGCTGGGACTAATTCAACGAACGAACAGCAACGTGACTCAGAATCCAATTCAGCATGTCCGTTAGAATCCAAAAGTTCATCAGAAATACCGCAACAACTGAAGTCATCAGTAGAATTAAAGAACGTGCATGACATGTTCACTTCTACACAGTAAGTGTAAGGTTTATTGACGTACACATTGAGTGACCCCGTGGACTGACTATCTGACTGACAGATTTACTTGGCCAAATAATGGATCTTTTATTTGATTTTAATAAAATTCCGAACTTGAATATGCTAGCTATGTGAAACCTATTTTCTGCTTAAATCAGTGCAATGCCCTAGGTGTAGTCAGTGACGCCAGTGGATAAAACGAAGATGCATATCCGATTAATAATAATTTCCTTATTTGTGCGACTTTTCACCCGAGCATGGTGAATAGCACGCAATAAAAATGGTCGTAGACGATCGAAGCAAACCTATGACTCTGTCGGTCAATTATGCTTGAGGGGATATAAGTCAAACAAATAGAAACGATGCGGAAGAAGCCCTTAATTGACATCACGGGGTATGGAGTGGGCACATCTGAGTTTTCGGTTGTTCTGTTATCAGGTGGTGGTCGACTGGCTTAGGGCGTTTGGATTACCACCTCGAAGGTCTGAGGTTCGAATCCCAGCCACCACAAGTTACTTTCGTGGAAGACAGCAATCCCCACTATCGTCCGGATAGTTATCACATCTGACCTATTGGGGTCTTATGTGTTGTTCTCCATCGCTCCAGATTTAAGGTCTGGTTAGCGGTTATCACTAATCATGCACTGGACCTTTGTGTCTACGACCATGCCCCTTCCACTGCACTAATGTGTAAGCATGTAATGATCACAGATCATTACGATCAGATTCATGTGTGACTACCACAATAACAACGGAGGAACACGAGTAGTCATCTACACAATCGATCAATCAATCCATCAACCATACAATTGACAGTCGATGGGTCAGCTGGCTAATCAGTCGAAAAACAGGGTAGTTAGGTTAAGTCAAGCGTTACAGTCAGTGACCTAGATTGGCATCAAGTTCGGCGCTGACGTCATCGACTTTACCACGGGAACTCAAGTGCTTGAACCAAATTCCTTTGTGAATACAGTTCAGGTCGTAGGAGTCCGAAGCTGACTAACTCGACTATCGGCCAATGACCTGTATGTGACTCTTTCAGACCAATTCGATGGGACTGTGTATAAGATGCTGACTGAAGTTACTAGAGCAAACATGTGGTCTGAGTCTGAGAGATGAGTAACGACAGAATTTGACTTGACTCCATGTTGAGGCCACCTTTGCTGATCCCCTCTGAAACGCTTAGACAGATGCTGTGTAATGACATGAGACTGAATTCACACACACACACACGCACACACACTCACACACACACATGCATACATACATACATACATGCGCACATACATACATACTTACATACATACATACATATATACATACATACATACATACATACATACATACATACATGCATACATACATACATACATACATACATACATACATACATACATACATACATGCATACATACATACATACATACATACATACATACATACATACATACATACATACATACATATATACATACATACATACATACATACATACATACATACATACATACATACATACATACATATATACATACATACATACATACCTACATACATACATACATACATACATGCACACACACGACACACGCCGGATAGACAGACTGATTAACAGATAGATAGACGGGCAGACAGACAGACAGACAGACAGACAGACAGACAGACAGACAGACAGACAGACAGACAGACAGACAGACAGACAGACAGAAAGACAGACAGACAGACAGACAGACAGATAGACACACACACAGTGAGAGAGGCCGGAATAATCATTTGTTCCGAGGGAACTGTGTCATCTACCTCATGCATGTTTCGTGTATGGGAAAGTCGTTATCACGGATAACCTGTTATTTCTAATACGATTTCAGTGTGAATTCCACAGTTACAGAGATAGTCAAAGTAAGAGAAAAGGAGGCCGAATGCCACCAACCGGAAAGCTCGGTAAGTTCCAAACCCAGATCCACCTTCTGTTTTGTGATGGCCACGATGGTAGTTGTAGTTCTGTCAGCTGGGTAGCATTCTGCGGTCCATCGGTGCCCCATTTAGAAATCTGTGGTGGATTTAAGAGAGTGCACAATAAAAGGTACACATTTCGATGAATTGTATGACTGAATGGCTGATGATACAATTGATACTGATGAGGCAACCTGTCCTTAGAATGTTGAACAATAAAAGGCTTCATATTTGTTAAGATTCAGACATGCGCAGTTGGGAAGGACTTCCCGAGGGTCTTGGATATGTGTAGCTTTGGTATTTCTAAGGTCTTGTCACTCTTGAACGGGACAGTTAGAAAAATATCCTTTTTCTTGGCCATTTGCACTTTCACTTTGTATCTCCTCTCTCTCATACGTTGACGAATAAAAGGTTCTGGATAGCAGTTTTTAATAACGTGTCACGTATGTGTTCGAGTTCTTGGGCAATCATGTCAGGACTACAGATGCTTCTTGCTCCGTAGATCAGACAGCTCACTAGGTTTCTTTTGTATCGTAGAGGGACAAAACCCAACCATGTACATTTCCGATACACCGTCCTTTCTATTATTCCGTCCTCCATTCTACGTAATCCCACATCAAGAAAAGCGAGGAAGTTGTCGGTTTCTATCTTCACTGTAAATGTGGCCACTGCGTGGGCGTTCTTGAATGTCCGCAGTAGTTCGGTAATGCCTTTGGTTGAGTCGCAAATTATGAAAGTGTCGTCCACACACACACACACACACACACACACACGCTCTCTTTGGATATCACAAATAATCCTTGTATCGGAAAGACAAACGGTAAAATTAAGATAAAATATTTATCTGTTTATAGTCGGGTGATTGCAACCGGTGGTGGTCGAGTGGTTTAGAGCGTTTGCTTACTGCCTCAGAGTTCCGAGGCTCGAATCCCCACCATCACGGGTTACATTGATGGTAGACAGTAATCCACTGTCGATCGGACTATTACCACATCTGACCTATTGGCACATTATATGGTTTATCGCCACTCCAAGTCTTACGTTCTGGTTGCCGGTTATCCCCAATAGTGCAGTGGGCTTTCTTGGCTGTGGGGTTAAACTGCCTCTTCCATTGCACTCATGCCCAAGCATGTAATACACAAATGCTGGCGCGGCCCCAGGCTTATCTGCAGTGTTATTCAAACTTGCAGCCTCAAAACTGCCTGAGCTAACCTCCTACATTACCAACAACTCGTTCCGATGCGAATTTGTCATATTCTACAAGGAGGGCAGGGCTGGACGTTTGTCTCAACGCATTGAGGAATATCATCCACAATGGTTCAGTCATGGGAAGACCGATGCGATTATCAGTTCGATTCTAAGCCATTTGGTGGATTTTGGTCACACGATCGACCCAGGAAAGGCATGTTAGGTCCCACCTAACTGGTCAAAATAAGTCCAACTTCGAACCCTAGCCCCGGCAGAGGCGATCGCCATTCGCCTACCAGGACCTGAACTACATGCACACAAACCACTAGTTCAAACTCTCCAGCTACCATGACCAAGACCGAAAGCCATGGATCATCAACCAAACCTCAAAATCCCGCTATCGATTATCACTCGTGACGGTGGGAGTTTAACTCTCACCACAACACCCACACAATAGAGACCCTACATTCCCAGACCCCTACTCATCCCCTCCCCCACATTACAACGCTACAACAACGACCTTCATGCCGACTAATGGTTAACACATTCCGCTGTCACCTAATCTGTAAATATATTACGGGAGCACGTTTAGCACTGATTCTCCCCCGACTATCTTGTTCCTATCGTAACTACCTGTATGCTTCTATTCATGACTTTCGTTCTTTCCGATGCACTTAGCACTGTGAAACTTACCCAGTAAGATGTTTTATATCTTTACTCATGCCAAGGATCACTTGGATCGGTTCTGGGAAAAATTGCGAGTTCCTGAAGTTGAAATTTCCAATCCTTCTACAGAAGAAATCGTTTCGCACCACGTTCCAAATGCCGCGACCACAATCACGATCGACGATTGTGAGTTTTCGTGCTGCAGTATTATCTCATTCTGAGCTACTTTATTCAACCGCGACCACTGCCCACAAATATTTCGTTGTTGTTGTGAAAATTGGCATCGCCGCGAAATGTTATCTTTTATTCAAGGTGATCCCATGTTCATAGATAAGGAGTTGACATTGCGCGCTTTTCTCGTCCCAGCTGTGTTTTGTAGGTATTTGAACAAAATCAAAAAGTGAAACTTACTACTAAGTAGGCGCACCACGGCTGTAATCCCATTTGAATCGTGTGGAGAGTGCATGGAATTGCAGCTCGTTCAGACAACTTCCAAGCAAGTTCGCCTCTCTTATGACCTGTAACTTTGGCTGACTTGTTACCATTCTATTGACAGCTTACTCTGCGACCGCTGTGATCTGCAATCGTGTATCATCCAGAACATGTATTCTAATGGCACAGTTCCAGGTTCAGTCCCATTCCCGATCATTACTGCACTCCAAAGTGTTGCTGATGAATCAGATGTGAACCACATCATATGACAGTTTATGCAGGGGGACGTATCCAGCTTTGGACAAAATAACCTGTGTTGCACATCACTGATCTAACTGAATGGCTGTTTTACTGTTGGGCTGACATAGTTCACTGTCTTTCTGAACAAGTATCAAACAGGACATCATGTGTAGGCCCCAGCTATTCAACCGTTGTTCTAGGTTCGTTTTATACTAATCTGCTCGCTTAGCAACAGTGTAGTCATCAGCTATACCGTTAAGGTTCTAAGGAAAACGTGCAGACTCTTGTGAACACTGCTTAATGCAGATGTATCGAATTCGACAACAATGAAACTGAGACACTGGGATGTGAACTAAGCGGCTTCGCGGTGTTGTGTTCTGGACGGAAAAGACGGTACTCTCGAGTGTTTGGTTCCATTGTTCGAGATTGAAAAGAGAGTTTGAGATAAATCAGAAGAAGAAATCTTAAGACACTTTAGGAACTGCTTTGACTCTCAAAATTCACTAAGTAATTATGCAAGTGTTCGTCGAAAGCTAAATTGTTTCAGCTCACTTCGCGTTGAATAAAGTCGGTTTCCATCCATCGGAAGATCGTTAGTTCGTGTTCGGCTGGCAGTACTGGATTTCCGGATGCGAAAACAACAAGTGGATTTTCCGTTATCTAAGATCCAGGCTAATCTTGCCAATAAATACATCCCATGAATATGCAATAAGGCCGGATTTCCTGGAATCAAGGCGAGAACCAAAAGATGCAACCTCAGAAAATGCCATTCATCACTCAGGTTAGCAGGTCTTTCAGAGTAGGGACAAACTGAAAAGCCACTGAACTCAAAAGTGGTAGCTGATTGATCGACATCGGATGTAGCCAGCGGTGGTCAAGCGGTCATCATCAGGGAATTCAATCCTTGATATCCTTTGTTCGGTTTCTGCCATCACGGATCATTTGCCCCTTCGGTAGCCTTGAGTTAGTCACTGCTCCCTTCCGAAAATACCACACATTGTTGAGTAGTAAGTAAAAAGGATATAGAAATAGATTTATTTCACTATTTGTTTGCATCTGTGCACATCTGGGCATCTTATTTGTGTTGTCTTAGTACCGATTCACCTGATGTTTGCGTGAGTCATCTGAAGCAACTTGACTCGCGTCTGCTTGATTGTCAACACAATTTCTTGTGTGAACACTTCAGCTGGATGGTCTCTTCCCACAACCGTGCCACCCACATACGTCCTGAGCAAGTTCGTGTTCCATATGACTTGTTAGCCGTGCTCACTTGTCAAAACATTCAAAGATGCTCACGTTGAGAAGGTACTGACTCACGGGTCGGATCTCCTCAAACGTGTGTGGATGATACACTTGCACAACAGCCCTCTTCTTGCCCCTTGTCCCATATGCAGGTGTCGTTTAGCAATTGTATATGTAGACGTGAATAAATTCGGCATCGGTCAAGCCCAGTTTTCACCATATTCCTTCGAGATATTCATCCTTCAGTTGTCTGATTGAAGGTGAAATGGGGTATAATTGTGCACCACCGGTGCCCCTTATCCACTCATACACTGCCTAATTTGTGACATGTTCATATGCAGCTTTTCTTGGGATCCACTTTCATGGTCATTACAAAAATCAGAATGATTGATTAACAGTAATTAATAAACTCTTTATCAGATCCTGTCAGTATTCATAAAAAACGGATAGCGTGAACGAGGCAAAGTTGATTAGCCTAAGTCGCCATTCTAAGGCCCATCGGTATTTCTTTTTGGAGGTTGAATCTGTTGAGTCGGTTGGTATACCGGAAGAATCTTTTGCCTTTTTACTCCAATCCAATTTCCACCCGAATAATCAATTTTGAACAACTCGAAGACATGGGACACGCTTACCCCCGGGACAGTTTTAAAGAGAAAAGTCGTTGATGCGACAATTCTGGCACGATTTCCATGCATAATATGCTCCATTAAAGAACGTGAATCTGCGTATTTTCGTTGCGGGTTACAGCAAACAGGTGCACAAGAAATAAATGATTGCTGCATTTCCAAAAATCCCAATCAAGCCACGCTTTTTCACTCACAGTTGGCGATATCAGTTGCTTGCTCAAAAAATCACTTGGTTTGATGGTCGCTGGCACTCATTACACGAATGCTTTAAATTTCGGTAATCAAACGACTAGAAAATTACACACACTGGTTAAGGACCACTTGTTTGCTCATATCAAATCTAATTTAGTCGGTGTATATATATGGATATTCCAATGGTTTGCGAAATGAATCGTCATTCAAATTCTATTAGATGTCAGACCCACATGTTCGATCGATGCGCTGCCAGCTCGCTCTTATTCGGAGCACACTCACCCACACATGGTGTGTGCACTGACCTCGTTCATGATTGGCTGTTTCCTACTCCGATGTCCGATTACATTTTCCCTAATTAATTATTACCTGCCTGTACTCATCGCAGCTAAGCTCGGCCATAATACAGTTTCCCGCTTGCATTGCAATCATTCTTCTTGTCACTCCTGCGCACGTTTTTTTGTAAATACAACATTCACAATGCTTAGTTCACAAATAAAATCATCTATATCTGTTTCAATGCATATGCACGTAGTGATTCTTCACGGGGACCCGACACCGATTAGTATACTGGACTGAGAATCTCATTCGTTAACTGGTAGGATATGTGCAGTGGATGTCAATCGGTTACTTCACACCGGTAGTGCCTATCTGTAAATAGTTTGCAAGTGAACAGCTTATCACCACGGCCTATGGAAAATAACCCGGCTAGCATAGAGGTAATATATATGTGTATGACCAAGCTGGAACTAGGGGGATATACACGAGTACTGCCGGTGATTCACATGGATGAAGCAGCTGTACATGTGTTTCCATGGTTTTCAATCTTTTGTTGAGCTTTTAAACCACATGATGAATGCATTCATAAACAACCGGAAGTACTCCACGGAATTCCGTGTGTGTGTGCTAAAGCATATCTGGGGAGGCTGTAAGCAGATAGACAATTTCTGTTATTTGAACACCTGTATTTCACCCGGAGGTAAAAGGTCGAATGAAGCGTCTTCCTATATGCGGACGCAACATTTGGATTTTTTGACCTCAGTCATCTGTGTCGTCGACAATAGATCTGGTTATCTATCAAAATCGAGCTCATACTGCAACAGTCAGGCCAGTTCTTCTGTGTGTTTCAGAAACACGACCAGTGTGTGTGGTGGATACACAAAAAATGTCGGTATTCGACCACCGGCTTCTCCGTAGCGTTGTGTGAATCGGATGGAAACATCGTATCAATATAACTGAGGTTAGAGGCATAGTATTAGATGTACGAAAAAATCATTAGATTAAGCACTATAGCTGATCAGGCTACGGTGAGTGTGAAATGTGTTGCGCATGTTCCGGCTAGGCTTCCTTTGCACGAAATGTTCGCTGAAGCTGGTAATGATTGGAATATTAGAAAAGCTAGCCAGTTCGTTACACGGAAGATAGGTATGAAAAACCTTGCCAGTGAACTGGGCTATGTAGGGCATGTAAAGTCTCCTTGGTGGGGCCCGAAATCTCTATTCATTCAGTGGTCAGATATATTGGAGGATATTTTTGCACTCACCAACTTTCTTTATCGACTTGATACTATTTGTAGTCCTCTTCTTACTCCGCTAAGAAAACCTTCGCGTCCAACGTGCGCTTAATGACTGTTCCTGATAAACTGGACTGAACTACGGAGCCAGTTAAGTGAGACGCACAAATTGATGGTTGCGCGACCGGGTGATCGAACAAATTCCGATCAGTCTTCGATAAGGAGTGATGCAATCAGTGTCGGGAAATAGGCATGGTAATAATGTCCGAAACCATGCAACTCTATTATCAGCCATGGTTCTTCTGATTACACGACATCTGTCCATTGCATTCACTTCTTTTCACCTAGTCTACTTAAAACAAAACACAATATTGCTAAGGTGGACCAAGAAGATTTCTATCCAATGGTGAGAACCTTCTTTCTGGCACCTGGAACAACTGTTATTTAGTCTGACAGTACCATCACGAATCAATTGTTTCGTTATCATAATTGATTACCCACATGTGTTTTCTGACCAAGGAATTTGTGTAAGGCGTTTTCTTTTGGACTGTGCACTAAGTTCAGACAGCGAAGCCGTTCCTGACATCATTCATTCGTTATTGTGCGTTACCCATTTCTCAAAATGAGTGGTTCATGTTTTCAGTGGAACGTGGTGTCATTTTTTTGTAGTCATGCACACGGATTGGTTTATCTTCTAATGTACAAAAAACAAAACGAGTACATTTAAGTCTGCACCTTTAGTACCAGTGAGAAAACGTCTCTGATTCCAAATCATCTCAACACAATAGTAAAAATCAAACCAATTATACAGAACAACGATTGGATTAAGCCAATTTCATTAATTCTTATCTGAGGTACAATTTCATTTTCTGGTTTATTTGGTTGGAAGTGGATGGTCGCCATCGATCAATTGTGATGTTTGTAATGCATGATCCAGTCTTTGATATCACTAAATGTCCCGTCCAGAACAATCTCTGAAGCATTTTTCTCAACTTATTATTTACGTTAAACAATTGGCTACCACCAATATATTCAGTAGATAGAATAAAAATGCCCAAAAGTTCGAGAATGTTACGAGAACGATCGAACACCGTATCACTAATGGGGTACCGTATCTAATCACTCTGCAACAGCTTCACCAATCCTTTTTTGTTTGTGCCATTCACCAGAACAGGTACTAGCTCAACTTCCTCAATTTTGTGAAAGGGCCTAATATTCCACAAATGAGCCAAATTTCCCTCTTATTCTCTCTATTTAGATCAATCCATCGCCACGTCAGAGCCCTTGAAAGATGACTGCGATTCCGAATCTGATATCAAAAGCATAAAAACCACACCCGGTTTTGCGGATCGGCAGCAAATAACCCCAGTGGAATCTGTTCGCCAGACCAAAATAGATCATCTTCAAGACGAATGGTATGTGATCTCACTAAGGTAAAATTGCGAGAAAATACAATGTCAATAATACGGTATTATCGGTGGAAAAATTATGAGCTGAGGATTCAGGTGCCGTGACTAACCTCCTTCAAGGCACACCTCTGTTGACTCGTAACTGATTTGTCACGGTCATTTGGTTTTAAAACTGTCTTGAGAAAAGTTAGTCACGGTAACCCAAATGTCGGCTCAAGAATTTTCCATCGTCAACGCCGTGTTATTGACACTAAATTTTCTCGTTGAACACGCATCGTTTTTTTCCATGCACTTTGAACCTTGTTTGGTCCTGACAAACTAAGGTAGAATAGCTTTTTAACATCAACACTGCGTGAGATAACGACCTTCCATTACTGCTTTTGAATGACAAAACCCGCCATCTGCATAACGACTGGCTCTTGGTAAACATCTTCTCGCAGAGAAGCTTAAACGAAACAAAGTCGTTACGTTTCAAACAACCTACAGAAGTTATCTACTTGAGCAGTTCCAGTAGTATGACATTTGTCAGTTTAATAAAATGATGCATTATGCAGTATCAACGTTGAGCCCACCACTAGAAACCATCGAACCGCTGTACACCTGCTCCATCCTTGTTAATGATTCACGACTACAGTTGAAAAGCTGAAAACTGGTGCTCCCATGATTTTCCGTGATCAGCTGAGTGTTATCACTGCATGATGAATCTTCTATAATTGAAACTGCACAGTAACAGAATTATGCAAGCGAGATTGGACGGTGATTTGTTCATTGTCTATCTACGTCAAGCCAGCTCAAAATTTCCTGTCACATACGAATGCCTTCCCACAGCTGTCGTCATTCCGTCTGTACCGGAATTATGTTTAAAAACATCAATTTCCCAACAGTGTTCTTCTCCCAGCACCAGAGGTTGGAACACTTCACCCCAAGTTTATCTGAAGCAGAATCAAGTAGAGCTGCTCAAAATTCCCAATAGAACTGGGGTATCCGCACGTCTTACAGGAACATTTTATCCATGATCGCTCATGAGTAACACATTTCCTGGTACCCGTGACGTTTCGTCAACCATACTCGCGTCTTCCCGATCGTGTGAATATTTCAAAGACTGTTCTTGATGTAAATAGCACATTTTCCGATTCGGTAACTTTTGTTTAATTTTGGTTTGCACAAAGTTTGAACGGAATCATAAAAATAATAGTTTCAAAGAACTACCAAAAGGTGATCGTCTGATTTCCTCAAATATTAAGTCATTGAATTTTACTGGAGAATATCATTTGTTTAAATCGCACAGCTACTTGCAAGTAGTGTGTGGGATTGAGGATACTTGGTTCCAACAAGAGCAAAACTCGAGTCTGGTGCTCCCGACTGCAGAGTTGATCGGATGACCCAAGGCCAGTGAGTAGAAGGTGGGTCTAAAGGGCAGTTAATCAAGCAAAATAAATTATTTTCTGAAAAACGGTTATCGTCAAAGTGGTAGTTCATCTTGGTTTGGGCAGCCATCACCTCGCACAGTTCGTAACACACAAATACGCCACTGAATGCATTAATTTCTCGAATAAGGGATTCATGCATACCATGTTCAGTAATTCTTGGTTCAATTCAGAACTGAATTAAATATTTGATCACGGGAATTATTTTCAATAGTCATCTATTCAGTCAAAATAATGCAGGTGAGTAAATCCTCATGGGACTTTCAACGGCAGTCACTAATCCTATCTAATTTAGTCCCACTGATTGAAACTTCGATAACTTTGGGAAATTCCCTAAATTTTCGTCGATATCATCTCAGTATTCTTGGATAATCAGGGGTACAAAGTGGATTGGATGGGACAATTTCAGAGTGGAAAATTGCACCACAATGATGATGTATAAAGGAGGCCATTGAAATGTGAAAAATCATGTCCCATTCGATTGGTTCGGCAACGAATATTTCAGCCTACAAATCCTTTCATCTTTCCGAATTCAACGCGTTATATAGCCTTCTAAGAAACGTGATTTATGATCCCGGACATTTATCCACATTCGGTACGTTTTAAATCTCCGTGCGATATTCTTCCCTCAAAACCAACTTAGAAGAGTATTTTAATGACGATCTTAAAGTTGTCGTAGCTTTTTTATTGAAATAGAAAACAAGAACAACAAGTTCTTCGAGTTAGTCCCCGTGACGTTATTGTCATCAACAAGCGGAGTTCTTTTTTGATTCAGCGGCATGTAAAACGATGACCCATTTTCTCACATGGTTGGACTGATTATGTTGCACAGAACGAGATCTGTTTGCGTGCGCGGGATGTTCGCGCCCGTGCATTCTGGAACCATATCTGAAACAAATCAAAAAATCTTGTTAGTGCTTCGTTCCTAGATCGTTTACAATAGGCTCGATTGCTAATGTAATTTGGGCTATTTGGGAAAGTCGAGTGGAGGCTCAAATGTTCGAGACAATTGATGGTCTGCCAATCATTCAGCCCGTCCATGATGCATCAACCCAAGAGCATAAACGTAATTGTTTCAGAAATTTCCACTTGCTTTCTAGCTAATTCCCACCTTTGTGTGGTTGCCTTGTTAGGTGGAGTGAGTTTGAGTGCATCAACCGATAAAGCCATCACTAAAGACCATTATGGTGCTCGGATGTGGTAATATTGGTGAGATTCAGGATAAGATTTTTTCACACGCGCGCCAGTTCATCAAAAATATTCCCGTCCCAAATACCTTCGTGGCCAATCATGTAACACATTTTCATGTCCACTCACTTCTGTGTACGAATAGTTTCACCAGGCAGTGTCAACGCTCAACTGACCACCAAAACCAGTGAAGCACTTACTATAGAGCTGTTTTATCCCTATTAGACAAACTCAGCAATGCATATTCAACAAGACACAACCAGGACTCAAACACGGGGAGCATGACTGTGGGTCACAAACGTCTGACTAACAGACAATTCAACCTGGCTCTCAATGGTCCGTCTAATATCAACTCTTTATTATATGGTGACCTTCCTTTGCTGGATTTTCACTGGTGACAACCCGATGGACGACTTCCCCGAAAGGGGCTTTACAAATAACGTACACCGGCCTGGCTAATTGACCAATATAAACAGTAAGAGGACTGATTTGTAAATAGAGTGATTCGTCAGGCAATATTGGTGTGCATCTCAACACCGAGCGCGATAAAAGCACTGTGTAGCTGTTGGTAATGTTAGCACTTCAACAATGCGACTGCTCAGATATTCTGAGCATACCCGGTGACCGAACACTGAGCCTCTCTCCCATTCTTATTTGATCATGTCGCTAGTCGCTTCAACGGATATCTCAATTTCAATGGTTATTTTACTGACTGTATACATTGACTGCAGTGTGCACATGTACTGATGCAGCGGAGTGGTTCAGGAAAATATTGTGCAAACCTATGTTTCCAACTTCTCCATACAGTGGGAAGTTCAGAACGATCACAAAGTCACTTTTGGCTTCCGATTACAGTACCTGTTTATGACACTAATGTTCAGTTTGGATAGTTGTTTTAGTCGTAATGAACTGGGTTTATGGTGCATATCGAAACTACCCCCCGCCCAGAACTACGCAAACAGAAGTAGCAAGAAGACCAAGACAGCGAAATAGCACGTTGTTTGTGTTGTAGAGTTGGTTCGTATAAATATGTTTAATTAGAGAATGTAATTGGTAGACTCAAAGATGACCAGTCACAGGAAGCTTTTGCTGGAATTGTCCGCGGTGATCTTCATTGGTTGAGGCTCATCCGTGTACGTGGTTACGAAGCTGTACCTGACTGTATCACATGTGACAGCTTCTGAATCACCACAGTAGTATGGCATTGTATTGAGAATCCATCTTTGGGACTATGTGTCTTACTCCTCATGGTTAGCCCTGTTACCGTCGAAGAATCATCGTGTGATTCTCAAACAAGAAATCTCCGTCCATACGAGCTGCATACAATTCAGATGAGAATACAGGTGTGAGCTGCAGTCGTTCAAAATAAATGAGTTTAAGTAAGTGAAATACAAAAATCAGTTCCACGCTTTGAGTGTACGTCTTCTGACATCTGTCTTTCCCTAGGAACCTTAATAGAGAGTGAAAAAACCTTGTGTGCTAAAAGTATAAAGAAAACTATTTCTAACAATTTTCAGGGGCATCATTGGATGCGACCTAAGTAAACACATCTATTGTTTTTATCCAGCAACTGTATGGACCAACTGGACCGCACCCACGAAGCCTGGCACGTCTTATATGAAGGCTTCAGTTCATTGTCAAAGCTATCCATGTTTCTATTCCACGTAACTAACTGCTTGTTCTTTTATATATATATATATATATATATATATATATATATAATCACTCGAATGAAATCAATCTTGGAGCCAAAGCAAAACTGAACAAGATAAAGCAAAGGACAGGGTACGACAGGATGGGATAGAACGATCAGTAAATCAAAAAGGCACGAATTTATTTTGTGATGTGTTTTCATAATACAGGTTTTGATGATTTTGTCGTTGAGTGATTTATAAGCTTACGGGAAGACATGAGTAAATCGTGTACGAGCCACCTCCGTCTGGTAGGCATTGATGCTCAATGTGGTGACTTTTTTTACTGTAAGCTACTCTGTGCGATTAATCTCATCAGTGCTTGTCCAGTGTTCTCATCAATTTTGAGCGGAACTACGAATACTGATGACCGTCGGCTGTTCCTTATTTGCAGCCGCAAACTTCCTGAGTAATAAAAGCAAATTGCGTAACTGCTTCAGCGTATATTCGAACTCCGACGAACAAATGGATGTCACCTCGATGTCACATATTACTGAGGTGGGTAAAAGTCTTACGTGCCGCCTGTAAACACTATGTCACTTTATCCGACATCAAAACTTTCGGCAAACCGTGGCTACCTACCTGATTTACTACCTGCGCAGTGTTTGGTGTTGCACCAGTACAGTCCTGATCTTGATTTTTGTGTTATACTCACTTATACTCTATCTTCCCATGCACTTTCTGTAGAATGCAAACAAGGCTAGGAAAAGCAATACAAAGTCCGGACCCTCATCTGGCACAACGAAACAAATAAATTTGTCTCCTGGACCAAGTCAAAGCGAATGATGCAAAAGGAATCATGGTTTGATCAATAAATACGGTCATCTGCGGAGCATTCCAAAATAACAACAAGACAAACATTCAGTTTTGTACTCTGGGGAATTATCATTTTTGGCACATAGTTCCTTCTCACTTGTGCTTTCTTTTTGTAATAATAATAATCACGTCATCAACCGTATACTTAAGCTCAAGTCGAGCCACTCCAAATGTGGGAGTGGATCAAGGTTGTGCAAGAAGTCTGAAGACAATTCGCGCCGCGTCAGATGGATCACTCGTAAGTGGATCAGCTGAGACAGACAGTCACTGGTGGTCAGGCCAAGTGCAATTCGATTGGCAATCATTGCATAATTCTAAATAAGATACCAAGAAGAATGACGCAGTGATGAATGATCACGTAAACAATCTCTTAAAGGTCAACTCTAAAATTGACAGAACAATTCACCTGACGAATAGTTGAGATTTTTGTGACGAAATCGATCGTTTTTCCTGTCATATAACAACCGACATGATTATAGTATGGTTCAGCTAAATATGATACGATTTTCCATAATCACCAGTCACAATTTACTACTGAGGGTAACTTGCGCATGCAAATCAGTTTGCAATATAATATAGTTACATGACAAGCATCGTCAATCTACCATCAAAACTGATTTTAGCTGATGAGTGAGAGATCAAGGTAAAGCTATTCACCGATAAAAATACAGTATTCACACTCCTAATACATGTTACTAGCAAATTACACCCATAGCTAGGAAACATAAACGAATTACCAATAATATGAACCGAGGAGTTTAGGCACGTATCCAGCCGGTCCAGAGTTGGTGTCATTATCCTTTTGGGGAAGAGGTTGTCGTACCAAATATTACCGAAAAAACAATGTGGCATTCATGAAAGTGAGGTATTGAAGTGTGTCGTGTGCGAAAACGTTCCTGCACGATTAGAAGGATACTGTGCCTACAACCAGCTATTTTGTGGATCACTCAAAGGTTGTAGGGAACCCAAAGCATCTCGGTACTTGCAGTACGGTTGAAGTTAGTGTTAAAGATGTGTTAGCAGATAGTGAACAGCAGAAACGACTATCATTTCAAGTTAAATATTCCCACATTCTGGATTTAGAAGACGCAACAAGACGAACACAGATCTATCTTTTCGGTACTTCTCCTCAGGCCGGTACAGTACACATACAAAGTCTTAGCGTTGCTCAAAAGTGTGATCCAGAGTATTAGCGCAAAAACACAAGAATGGAAGCTAAATCCGTTTCCGTCGCATTTGTGTGGGCGAATAATCCACCAGGCTCACCGGTGCTGTGTCTTTGTTCCACCATCAATTTGACCTTCGGCCAGCTGCCATGGCTACCTATCACAGATTTTATCTTGTACTTACCAAACAGTTGCTTTGTTACCCATGCGCTTATGCTACTAGTTGCCACACCGACCACCAGACCTCGCTTCGAAACCCGCGTGATAATTTGTTTGCTCAAGTCCATTGAATCATCATCCAAATGTGGCCTTGTTTCTATGACAAGTGTTGATAGACCCTAATTGTCATGAGTCTAATTGTGGACCCTATCTGTTCTTATTGAACTTTGATTCTAAACAGATTTTGTCGTTTATTTAACCTTTCTCTCCGGTTTTGGAATGACCCACTGATATCCATGACCCGTTCTGTTATTATGTCATAATTGCTTCATCCATGATAAATTCCAAACCAAATAAGAGTGGGTTCAATCGGATACGACACAGAAATTTATTGACTGTGAACCAAAGCTTTTCGAACATAAACATTTTCTGGTGCTGCCCGGTTATTGACCCATAGATTCATCGTGTTCGGTTGTTGATCTTTTATTAAGTCGATCAATACTGGTCAACTAGTCTGTGCGTCATCCAAGCAACAACAACAACAATAAAAACGAATAAAACGATCAGAACGCAAACATGCGAGCTTTTTCGAAGGCCTACAGTTGACAATCAGAAAATTGAACAGTGAAACTGGGGTTTGCCGGGCTAATTGTTCGCCTCAACGGGTTTATCAAAGACTCACTGTATATACGGCATCATATTACTATTCTACGAAGTGCATGAGAATTGTTTTTATCTTACCCATGTTCGAAAGACTATTTATTCCTTATAGACTGACTTATGCTGTATCTTACATCCGGCATTCAAAGACCTTGTAAGCACTAAATAACTCCTATAAATCCAACATTTGCAAAATCTTACACCATGTTTCTCCCACAAAAGTGACTGGCAGGAAGGACTTCCAGAGATATTGCTCAGTTACCGCGCAACGAACAATTCAACAATGGGGACGACACCATTTGAACTGGTTTTTGGGCAGCAACCCAGAACGCGGGACTGGATGTGTGACTCACTATGAAGAATGATAAACCGCTGACAACCCGCGAGCGGAAGCATCTAAAGGAAGTGACCGCACAACAGACAAGAATTGCTCAGAGTCGAAACAAGACAAGGTACGATAGACGGAACCAAACACAGAAACGAGAGCCGTTCATTTCGGGACAGCTGGTCAAAGTGAGGAATCGTAACAGACCCGTAGTGGCCGGTCCGGGGGTCAGCAAGTTCCACAGACGATCGAATGGACCCTACACCATACTAGGGAGGAAGAATTCCAGTTTCAAAATCGATCAAGGACCACAAGGAGAATGGGTCAGCGGATGCGATTTGGTACCCTGACACATCCGGACCGAGTGTTTTAAAGGAAGGGCGAGTGTAACGGGGAATGCTGGCCAGTACAGGCAGTGTTTGGGTACGAGATCAACACCGACCCTCATACTAACAACCTATCTATTCGGGTTGTGTGTGTGTGTGTATGTATGATGTGATGTGATGCGGGGTATAGTGGACAAAGTCGTAATACCACCCCGTTGAGAATTTTGACCACGTGTTTAACTGGTAATGCTCTCTGAACACCCCGAAGCAGTTTGACAATAAAAAGCCGACAGGTATAATGGCTGATAAACCGGCACAGGGGTTGTGATGTGAACAAATAGGTCGACGCAAATCACGGTGGGGAGATCTTGCCAAACATAGCGATATCTGTGCACGGTCTGTGTTGTATATCAAAACGTGTTCCGTAGTAATTCTCGTGACAGCAAAAACCCACCACAGTGGAGTAAACTATATACTACTCGAAATTAGATGCATGAGCAACACGAGTGATAAATACTGGGGCAAATCACAACGTGACGATGTCGCATGGTTAGATTAAACTGTGCTAAAACAACATGCGCAAGCATACACAAAATGTAAATACACTCTCTGGTCGAATCAAAACAGATTATCATTTACTGTTTATCTTTGATTCAAATGAACCGTTCAGTTGTAGTCTAGCTATCTGACCTCGTCGCAAAGCAACTTTTAACCGGAATGTCACGGATTAATATAACTGCACAACAGAGGCCAGTCTGTCTCTTTGACGATGTTATTTGAGTTAGAGAACCACATAAAATTCCAATCAACCGGAGATGGCCAGGTGGTTATGGTCGAGAATTTCGGACAACAACGACCCGAGTCCGATTCCCGACATCACCGATCACTTCCCCATTTGTCAGCATTCCGTTGGCCACTGTCTCCTTCCTGAATTTTGTACATTGTTGTACAGTAAATAAATCAAAAGTAGAATAAAAATAGGTCACTTGTGGTAGAACGTCTAGCGAAGGTGATGTTCACTTCCCACTATTGCCAAGTACACGTTGGTGGCCTATGGAGTCGATAAACTGAGCATTCAAAACACCACGCACAAACAGGAAGCACGACGTCTAAACACCACCCGTCAGGGAAACATCCAGTCATCACAGCTAATGAGACATTAAGTGAGGAAAGAATCAATGACACACAACAGGAGAAAAATGAATCAGTTCACTTCCATCGATACTTGGTTTGAGGGTATAGGCTGACACATCGATAGACGGCCTAGTTCCAGTAGCAGGCAGCACGTCATTGTCTGCCCAAAGTCGATCATCCAATCGGGTCGTCATAAAACGGAACGAAACCATGCAGTCAGTCGCAAGCAGTCACTCTCACAGAACAGGACAGAATCAACCAACAAGCTTCCAAGCGTCATTTTAACGACCACAACGAAAATCAGCCAATTAGCTGCCAAGAGTTGTTTAAGCTGAACGAAAATGAATCGACCAATGAACTACCAACAATTTTTTAATCGACCGGGAAGAAATTAGTCAATCGAGGAAGCAAGCAAAAGAATTAGTCAGAAGACCCGGCTAAAGGAAGCTTTCTAGACCAATGTGCTTCGTATCGTGGCTTTGACTTCAGTCACCTATTATCATATGTAAACGGCCTGTTTTTATATTTAAACGAGGTGATTCGAAGGCGGGAAAACCTTCTCATTAGAGTTAGTGTGACAGTTCAGAACACTTGGTATTTGCGCTGCTTGTGTATTCTCTCCGATAGACAAAACTGAGAAGTCAACACTCTTAACTACAAAAGACTGTCTACGGGTACAAAAGTAAAGTAATCGTATTTCCTTTATACTTTGCTAGGTCGGACCTACTAAAAAGATTGAGAAACAAGCATAATATTCAAGGTCAGGCCTTCAGAATACAAAACGGGGAAAACGAGGTCAATTGACAAAACTACCTTAAAGAATTTAGGATGCCACTCGGTAATCGCACGTCATACCACAATAAAATCTTCCAACGGGGATTGCGTAACACCGGATGCCTGTACGACGAATCTATCACATATAACGCCTATCCTACATTCATCAACTGAAGTGATATGACAAAGGTTTCAAGCATATGACGTCACTAACATTACTGATGTATACCAGAGGTCACAAAAATTTGTTGACCTCAAGTGACCTCGTTGCCACTGACACCCACCCAGACGCCTACAATACAAGTACACAAACATGCGCGCACAAGCATGCATTATTTGGCACCAAACAACCTTAGATTACAGTCTCAAGGTAATTCCATTGAAGGCCAGTCTTAGGAAAGCTTACCAGCTGACTAACTTCATCTCCGAAAAAGCTGTAAAGCTCAGACATAGTAGCTTTTATTCGTCGGTGGTGATTGAGAGCTGAAATATGGTCTTCGTTTTCCATTTCTGTCAAAACTCGCATGTGATTATTATCTTTTGCACATTCGCTACACTTATGCAGCATTAGGAGTAATTTGGTCTTCCAGTTCAGGGGTGACTTACTGCTCATCCAGTAAACCCGTCCATTCTCCGCACTGTGAATAAATCTGCACTTTTTGTGATGCACTAGGGAGCAGAACTTTTCAAGTTGTTCAGTTCTATCATGGACAAGAATGCGTATTCACCCTGAGGAGGTGAAATTTCTCAACCAGCTCCTCAAAACCGTGTTAGTAGGCAAAATGAAGCAAATAATACAAAGCAAATAATGAAGTCAGTTAAAAAGGTGTACACGAAAATTGGATGATGGAGTACCAAATAAGCAGATTTGACCGATATTCAATGTCAAATAATGGCCCTAGGATCCGCACCAACCATAATCGAAGAGTTCATAGGTGAGTTATATCAACACTTGTTTGAGGAGGTGGTGCCTGCTCACGCGTTAAGCGTGGCTGGGACTAATTCAACAAACGAATAGCAACGTGACTCAGAATCCAATTCAGCATGTCCGTTAGAATCCCAAAGTTCATCAGAAATACCGCAACAACTGGAGTCATCAGCAGAATTAAAGAACGTGCATGAGATGTTTACTTCTACACAGTAAGTGTAAGGTTTATTGACGTACAGATTGAGTGACCCCCTGGACTGACTATCTGACTGACAGATTTACTTGACTGATTATTGGCTCTATTATTTGATTTTAATAAAATTCCGAACTTGAATATGCTAACTATCTGAAACCTATTTTCTGCTTATATCAGTGCAATGCCCGAGGTGTTGTCAGTGACGCCAGTGGATAAAACGAAGATGCATATCCGATTACTAATAATTTCCTTATTTGTGCGACTTTTCACCCGAGCATGGTGAATAGCATTTAACAAAAGTGGTCGTAGACGATCGAAGCAAATCTATGACTCTGTCTGTCAATTATGCTTGAGGGGGTATTAGTCAAACAAATAGAAACGATGTGGAAGTAGCCCTTGATTAACATCAAGGGCATGGAGTGGGCACATCTGAGTTTTCAGGTCTGGTATCAGGTGGTGGTCGAATGGCTTAAGGCTTTTGGATTACCACCTCGAAGGTCTGAGGTTCGAATCCCAGCCACCACCAGTTACTTTCGTGGAAGACAGCAATCCCCACTATCGTCCGGATAGTTATCACATCTGACCTATTGGGGTCTTATGTGTTGTTCTCCATCGCTCCAGATTTAAGGTCTGGTTAGCGGTTATCACTAATCATGCACTGGACCTTTGTGTCTACGACCATGCCCCTTCCACTGCACTAATGTGCAAGCATGAAATAATCACAGATCATTACGATCAGATTCATGTGTGACCACCACAATAACAACGGAGGAACATGAGTAGTCATCTACACAATCGATCAATCAATCCATCAACCAGACAGTTGACAGTCGATGGGTCAGCTGGCTAATCAGTCGAAAAACAGGGTAGTTAGGTTAAGTCAAGCGTTACAGTCAGTGACCTAGATTGGCATCAAGTTCGGCGCTGACGTCATCGACTTTACCACGGGAACTCAAGTGCTTGAACCAAATTCCTTTGTGAATACAGTTCAGTTCATAGGAGTCCGAAGCTGACTAACTCGACTATCGGCCAATGATCTGTATGTGACTCTTTCAGACCAATTCGATAGGACTGTGTATAAGATGCTGACTGAAGTTACTAGAGCAAACATGTTGTCTGAGTCTGAGAGATGAGTAACGACAGAATTTGACTTGACTCCATGTTGAGGCCACCTTTGCTGGTCCGCTCTGAAACGCTTAGACAGATGCTGTGTAATGACCTGATGCTGAATTCACGCACACACACACACACACACACACACACACACACACACACACAAACACAAAGACAAACACACAAACAGACACACACACAGACAGACAGAAAATAGATAGGTAGACAGGCAGACAGATAGATAGACAGACAGACAGAGAGACAGACAGACAAACAGAAAGAAAGACAGACAGACAGACAGACAGACAGACAGACAGACAGACAGACAGACAGACAGACAGACAGACAGACAGACAGACAGACACACACACACAGTGAGAGAGGCCGGAATGATCATTTGTTTTGAGGGAACTGCCTCATCTACCTCACGCATGTTTCGTGTGTAGGAAAGCCGTTATCACGGATAACCTGTTATTTCTAATATAATTTCAGCTTGAATTCCACAGTTACAGAGATAGTCAAAGTAAGAGAAAAGGAGACCGAATGCCACCAATCGGAAAGCTCGGTAAGTTCCAATCCCAGATCCACCTTCTGTTTTGTGATGGCCACGATGGTAATTGTAGTTCTGTCAGATGGGTAGCATTCTGCGGTCCATCAGTGCCCCATTTAGAAATCTGTGGTGGATTTAAGAGAAAGCACAGTAAAAGGTATGCATTTTGGTGAATTGTATGACTAAATGGCTGACGATACAATTGATGATTACTGATGTTGGTATACTCTGAAACGGAACATCATTTCACGTATGCATATGTTATCCAGTACATGCCCACAGATGAGTTCCTAAAACAACTTTGATAATTCCAACATCCTGCTTGGGGTTAATGAAAATAGCGAGTTGTTTGTTGCTTTCCAATGAGTAAAATGCTCATGCAACAAATATATAAATTCCTAGTTTGAATCACACCTTCAAGACACCTCAGTAATCCTATTCGATTGAAGCTCTCTCACGAGTTCATAATGATTCCTGTTATCTATTGATGGAATACACATTACATGCTACTAAACTTCCCTTTCATGGATTAACTGGTGGTGGCAATTACAAATGGAATTTCCTCTTCATAAACGGAATTACCATACCTGGAACTAGAAATGTAGCAAAGCCCACCCGTGATAAGACATGCAAAAGGCTTTAACCACATTATTGCTCAGTGTTGAGAACATTGGTGCGACCATTCTAACCATTTTCTTTGATCCCTACGGATTTGCCACACCTTCCTTTACACTAAGCAATCCGTTTAACTCATTCCGAGCGTAATTCGTGACAGTCACGAGGTTCCCTGACTAAAAATTGTCTGCAAACCGTTAATCGTCACGTTAGCACTGTGCGTGGAAGCAGCCACCACAGTCAATTGAAACAAACTTGTTAAGCCTGTTTATATACTAAAAATACAGGCAAATTTAAACAAAACTCGCCACAAAACTTAGGATATCATTGTCATTATCCGAAAGTAACATTTCACTACATCCAACCCTTCTGTTCAATGTGTACTCAACGCGAGTCTGACGAATATTAAGGTTGGTCCACAAGACACTAACTGGTGTCATCGTTGCTGTTTCACTGATCCCGTGAAAAGCTACTTTGTAATCTCGTCCTTGATAGACCAAAAACTTCGAAACACACGATTACGAATGACGTCTTAATTAGGTATCACACGCGTGAATACACAGATTGCAAAAAAAGAAATGGGACACACGGCAGGGCACTTTATTCTGTAGCCGCACAACGGTTGCGCCTCGAGTCCAAACACAAAAGTGGCGGGCGAGAATCAAAGTTAGACCACTTTCAAACTTGAGAAAGAACACATTCAACACATGGTCGAACGTATACTGGTGGCACAGCAGGACACGAGTAGGAACGGGTCGGATGAGTAACCAATTATATTAGTGTTACTTGGGCCGGGGATACCGACCTTGTAAATTGATGTAAACACAAGGTGGTCAACCAGTCAGGAGAGAGCAATGGCGTTGAGGCTCAAAATTCAACCTAACAAAAATATGAAAAATATGGAAATAGCCAAAAAGTAAACATTTTGAAAAAAGAACAACAATCGTTATGAAATCAGTGCCTTGGTATTGGAGGACCCGACCGTCTCCTTCAATCCAATTTCGAGCAACACTGCAAAGCCATCGAGATTCAAAAGTCCGCAATCTACATGTTTTCTTCACTAGCAGTAGTTACGTTCTTCGGCCGTACTGAGATGGTCTGACTGTTTTACCGCACACTTGACCTTCCCTATACACGGCTACGAGTCACACCATTTTTGATCTCCGCTTATAAAATTGTTAATTCCTCGCTTTGAGGATCACTGTTGAACTGATCTAGTCGTCTAGCAACATTTTACAGTTTACACACAGAATTCACCACGAATATTACCACGTTGTTCATTTAATCTAATAACACAACAAAAATTCGACTTGTACCACTAGGTCATCCGCTTACTTGAGTCCTATATATTATACGCGTATGTAGTGATTTTCCGTTCTAACTATGCTCAACAGACAATTTTGCATTCGCCGCGACCGAGTGCTGTGGTTTCGAACGTTACAGAAGGCGGGGAGGATTTTGAGGATGAAGAACGTCAACTTAACAATCAGGATACGGGCAAAATTCTTGACTGGGTACCGATGGCTGAGGTAAGGTGATATACCCTTCCAGAAACCTCATTTTACACACACACGCACACACACACTAATTGGTTATCACAAATTATCCTTGTGTTTGAACGACAAACAATAGAAATAAGATCGAATAGTTATCTGTTTCTAGTCCCTCTGGTGAACTTCGTCCAGAAAATCAATCTCGAATGTTCTACCACAAATCGGATGCATTTGTGCTCATTGGTTTGTGATTTAATTTTGAAGTCAGACTTACTGTGAATGAATATCCTAACGTCACATCTTTTCGCTCAGTCCGGTTTTGCCTCCCAAAAGTTGACGCGAGCCGAACTGGCCGAATGTCCCATACATATTCTTGCTCATTATCAGAGTTTCCGTGTGCTTATAGCATATCAAGAGATATTTCTCAACCTCGTCCGTAAACAGCAAACGTAGTGTAGTTGACAATTTTTAACCCAGAACTGCTCAGTTTGAGGAGATTTCGGTTATTGCAACTGGTGGTGGTCGAGTGGTTTAGAGCGTTTGCTTACCACCTCAGAGGCCCGAGGTTCGAATTCCCGCCATCACCGGTTACTTTCGTGGTAGACAGTAATCTACTGTCGATCGGATTATTACCACACCTGACCTACTGGGACATTATATGGTTCTTCGCCAGTCCAAGTCTCAGGGTCTGGTTGCCGGTTATCCCCAATAGTGCAGTGGACTTCGTGGCTATGGGGTAACTGCCCCTTCCATTGTACTCATGCCCAAACATGTAGTAAAAAAATGCTGCCACGGCCACAGGCTTACCTGCCATGTTACTTAAGCTTGCAAAAACGTGAATATGTACAGTACACCTTTTGTCCGACAATCGTCTTGTTTGTTTGTATACAGACCACAGATTATTTATTATCTCTCGGCCTATAATTTCTTGCAAAGCATTTCAAATCGGCACGCCCCAACGCGTTTTCGTGTGAATAACTGCTTGTGGAGGTGGTCGAACGGTCACCACAGTGGGTTTCCAACTCTTCGGTCCCAACACCGGTCACTCCCGAATTCTCAGCCTCATAGTGGCCATAACCTCCCTCCTGAAATTGTGTACCATTATTATATAACAAGAGGAAGTTGATATAAAGAGAAAAATAAACGACAAAGAAATATGACTATTCTGCATGCTTGACGTTCAGTTTCTATTTAAAGGGTGTTTCTACCGACAGGGAGATGGTATTGATATGGGTTCCCTACTAGATCTTTGGCTAGCGGACATTTTCATGACTAAACTTGAAGACCGAAAGCTGAAGTTACCTGTAGAAAGTTTAACCTAATATAGCCGGTACATGAATGATATATTTTGTTTATCAAATACAGGTTATAACGTAAAAAACTTTCTAGAATAATTTAATAACGCCCATGACTCGTTAGCCTTGACGGAAGAGTTGGAAACCGAGGACAAACTAACTATCCTCGATGTACTGATAGACAGACGAGAAGATGGATCAATCCCACAATGGTATATAGGAAAAAGACATGGAGCTCTCAATGACGTAACTTTCCTAGCTTCGTGTTATTGCCTTATAAGCTAGATCCAGTTCTGTGTCTGGCATTCAGAGTCCGACTTTTCAAGATGGAATTAATTTAGTTTACCATGTTTTGTGACAGAATGGTTACCCGGAATAATTTATCCCTGTGGAGCGATTTATCATCGTATCGAAGGAGGAACTTTTCGTGAAAGTACCTCACAGGAGGGATAAGCACGCAGAGCGACTGATAAAAACACTTGGGTCAGCTCCAAACTCAACGTTCCCGGCCACAAGGCTGAATTGTGTATTCTCCACCCCTCTAGTGATCCGCATTTATGTAAAAGATAAAGTGCCTGAGCTAACGTCCTTCATTACCAACAACTCGTTTAGGTGCAAATTTGTCATATTCTACAAGAGGCGCGGGGCCGGGCGTTTGTCTCAACGCATTAAGGAATATCATCCACAATTTTTGAGTCATGGGAAGACCGATGCGATTGTCAGTTCTATTCTAAGCCATTTGGTGGATTTTGGTCACACGATCGACCCAGGAAAGGCATGTTAGGTCCCACCTAACTGGTCAAAATAAGTCCAACTTCGAACCCTAGCCACGGCAGAGGCGATCGCCATTCGCCTACTAGGACCTGAACTTCATGCACACAAACGACTAGTTCAGATACTCCAGCTATCCTGACCAAGACCGAAAGCCATGGATCATCAACCAAACCTCAAAATCCCTTCTATCGATTATCACTCGTGACGGTGGGAGTTTAACTCTCACCACAACACCCACACAATATAGACCCTACATTCCCAGACCCGCACTTGTCCCCTCCCCCACATTACAACGCTACAACAACGACCTTCAGGCGGACTAATGGTTAACACATTCCGCAGTCACCTCATCAGCAAATAGAATGTGGGAGCACACATAGCACTGATTCAAAACGGTTGTTCGCCTCCGACTGTCTTGTTCCTAATGTAACTACCTGTATGCTTTTATTCATGACTTTCGTTCTTTCCAATACACTTAGCATTGTGAAACTTACCAAGTATGATGTTTTATATCCCTACTCATGCCAAGGATCACTTGGATCGGTTCTGGGAAAAATTGCGAGTTCCTGAAGTTGAAATTTCCAATCCTTCTACAGAAGAAATCGTTTCGCACCACGTTCCAAATGCCGCGACCACGATCACGATCGACGATTGTGAGTTTCCGTGCTGCAGCATTATCTCATTCTGAGCTACTTTATTCAACTGCGACCACTGCCCACAAATATTTCGTTGTTGTTGTGAAAATTGGCATCGACGCGAAATGTTATCTCGTATTCAAGGTCATCCCATGCTGATAGATAAGGAGTTGACTTTGCACGCTTTTCTCGTCCCGGCCGTGTGCTGTAGGTATTTGAACAAAATCAAAAAATGAAACTTACTACTTCAATGCAATAAAGTAGGCGCACCACGGCTGTAATCCCATTTGAATCGTGTGGAGAGTGCATGGACATGCCCGTTCAGACAACTTCCAAGCAAGTTCGCCTCTCTTATGACCTGTCACGTTGGCTGACTTGTTACCATTCTCTTGACAGCTTATCCTACTACCGCTGTGATCTGCAATCGTGTATCATCCAGAACATGTATTCTAATGGCACAGTTCCAAGTTAAATCCCATTATCGATCATTACTGCACTCCAAAGTGTTGCCGATGATTCAGATGCGAACCAGATCATATGACAGTTTATGCAAGGGGACGTGTCCAGATTTGTACAAAATAACCTGTGTTGCACTTCACTGATCTAACTGAATGGCTCTTTTACTGTTGGGCTGACATAGTTCATTGTGTTTCTGAACGAGTATCAAACAGTACATCATGTGTAGGTCCCAGCTATTCAACCATTTGCTCTGGGTTCGTTTTATACTAATCTGCTCGCTCAGCAACAGTGTAGCTATCAGCTATACACTTGGGGTTCTTAGGAAAATATGCAAACTCTTGTGCACATTGATTATTGCAGATGTATCGAATTCGACTGCAATGAAACTGAGACACTGGGATGTGAACTAAGCGGCTTCGCGGTGTTGTGTTCTGGACGGAAAAGGCGGTACTCCCGAGTGTTTGATTCCATTGTTCGAAATTGAAAAGAGAGTTTGAGAAAAATCAGAGGGAGAAATTTTGACGCTTTGAGAGCTGCTTTGACTCTCAAAATTCACTATGTAATTATGTAAGTGTTCGTCGAAATTGTCTCGCTCTCATGTTGAATTGAATAAAGTCTGTTTCCACCCACCGGAAAGTCGCTTGTTCGTGTGCGGCTGGCAGTACTGGATTCCCGGATGTGAAAACAGCAAGTGGATTTTCTGTGATCTGAGATCCAGGCTAGTCTTGCCAATAAATACATCCCATGAATATGCAATAAGGCCGGATTTCCTGGAATCATGCAAGAACCAAAAGATGCAACCTCAGAAAATGCCATTCATCACTCAGGTTACCGGGTCCTTCAGAGTAAAGACAAACTGAAAAGCCACTGAACTCAAAAGTGGTAGCTGATTGATTGACATCGGATGTAGTCGGCGGTGGTCAGAAGGTCATCATCGGGGAATTCAATGCTTGATGTCCGTTGTTCGGTTTCTGCCATCACTGATAATTTCCATCTTCGGTAGCCTTGAGTTAGTCACTGCTCCCTTCCGAAAGTACCACACATTGTTGAGTAGTACATAAAAATCAAGTAGAAATAAATTTATTTCATTATTTGCTTGTATCTATGCGCATCTGGGCATCTTATCTGTGCTGTCTAAAGACCGATTCACTTCATCTTTGCGTGAGTCATCTGACACAACTTGCCTCGCGTCTGCTTGATTGTCATTACAATTTCTTGTGTGGACACTTCAACTCGATGGTCTCTTCCCACAAACGTGCCACCCAGATTCGTTCTGAGCAAGTTCGTGTTCCATAGGACTTGTTAGCCGTGCTCACTTGTTAAAATATTCATAGATGCCCACCTTGAGAATGTACTGACTCACGATCCGATCTCCTCAAACGTGTGTGGATGATACACTTGCACAACAGCCCTCTTCTTGCCCCTTGTCCCATATGCAGGTGTCGTTTAGCAATTGTATATGTAGACGTGAATAAATTCGGCATCGGTTTAGCCCAGTTTTCACCATATTCCTTCGAGATATTCATCCTTCAGTTGTCTGATTGAAGGTAAAATGGGGTATAATTGTGCACCACCGGTGCCCCTTATCCGCTCATACACTGCCTTATTTGTGACATGTTCATATGCAGCTTTTCTTGGGATCCAGTTTCATGGTCATTACAAAAGTCAGAATGGTTGATTAACAGTAATTAATAAACGCTTGATCAGATCCTGTCAGTATTCATATCAAACGGATAGCGTGAACGAGGCAAAGTTGATTAGCCTGAGTCATCATTTTAAGGTCCATCGGTATTTCTTTTTGGAGGTTGAATCTGTTTAGTCGGTTGGTATACCGGAAGAATCTTTTGCCTTCTTACTGCAATCCAATTTCTACCCGAATAATCAATTTCAAACAACTCGAAGACATGGGACACGCTTACCCCCGGGACAGTTTTAAAGAGAAAAGTCGTTGATGCGACAATTCTGGTACGATTCCCATGCATAACATGCTCCATTAAAGAACATGAATCCGCGTATTTTCGTTGTGGGTTACAGCAAACAGGTGTACAAGAAATAAATGATTGATGCATGTCCAGAGAGCCGAATTAGGCCAGGTGTTTTCATTCACAGTCAAAGATATCAGCTGCTTGCTCGAAAAATCACTTGGTTTGATGGTCGCTGGCACTTATTATACGACTGCTTTAAATTTCGGTAATCAAACGACTAGAAAATTACACACACTGGTTAAGGAACACTTGCTTACCCATATCAAATCTAATTTATTCGGTATATATATATATATATATATATATATATATATATACATATATGAATATTTCAACGATTTGTGAAATGGATCGTCATACAAATTCTATTAGATGTCAAACCCACATATTCGATCGATGCGCTGCCAGCTCGCTCTTATTCGGACCATCACTCACCCGCACATGGTGTATGCACTGACCTCGTTCATGATTGGCTGTTTCCCACTCCGATGTTCGGTGACCTTTCCCCTATTGGTTATTACCTGCCTGTACTCATCACAGCTAAGCTCGGCCATAATACAGTTTCCTGCTTGCATTGCAATCATTCTTCTTGTCACTCCTGCGCATGTCTGTTTGCAAATACAACAATCACAATGCTTAGTTCACAAATAAAATCATCTATATCTGTTTCAATGCATATGCACGTAGTGATTCTTCACGGGGACCCCAAACTGATTAGTATACTGGACTGAGAATCTCATTCGTTAACTAGTAGGATATGTGCAGTGGATGTCAGTCAGTTACTTCACACCGGTAGTGCCTATCTGTAAATAGTTTGCAAGTGAACAGCTTATCACCACGGCCTATGGAAAATAACCCGGCTAGTGTAGAGGTAATATATATGTGTATGACCAAGCTGGAACTAGGTGGATATGCACTGTTACTGCCTGTGATTCACATGGATGAACCGGCTGTACATGTGTTTCGATGGTTTTCAATCTTCTGTTGAGCGTTTAAACCACATGATGAATGCATTCATAAACAACCTGAAGTACTCCACGGAATTCTGTGTGTCTGTGTGTGTGTGTGCTAAAGCATATCTGGGAAGGCTGTAAGCAGATAGATAATTTCTGTTATTTGAACAACTGCATTTCACCCGGAGGTTGAAGGTCGAATGAAGCGTCTTCCTGTATGCGGATGAAACATTTGGATTTTTCTGACCTGTCATCTGTGATGTCGACATTAAATCTGGTTATCTATCAAAGATCGAGCTCATACTGCAACAGTCAGGCCAGTTCTTCTGTGTATTTCAGAAACACGACCAGTGTGTGTGGTGGATACACAAAAATTGTCGGTATTCGACTAACGGCATCTCCGTAGCGTTGTGTGAATCCAATGGAAACACCGTATCAATAATGCTGAGGTTAGAGGCAGGATAATAGATGTACGAGAAAATCATTAGATTAAGTACTATAGCTCATCAGGCTACGGCGAGTGTAACATGTGTTGCGCATGTTCCCGGCTAGGACTCCTTGGCACGAAATGTTTGTTGAAGCTGGTAGTGATTGGAATATTAGCAAAGCTAGCCAGTTCGTTACACGGAAGATAGGTATGAAAAACGTTGCCAGTGGACTGGGCTATGTAGGGCACGTAAAGTCTCTTTGATGGAGCCCGAAATCTCTACTCATTCAGTGGTCAGATATATTGGAGGATATTTTTGCACTCACTAACTTTCTTCATCGACTTGATGCTACCATTTGTAGTCCTCTTCTTACTCCGCTAATAAAACCTTCGCATTCACCTTGTGATTAATGACTGTTCCCAATAAACTGGACTGAACCACGGAGCCAGTTAAGTGAGACGAACAGATCCATGGTTGCGCGACCGGGTGATCGAACAAATTTCGATCAGTGTTCGATAAGGAGTGATGCAATCAGTGTCGGGAAATAGGCATGGTAATAATTCCCGAAACCATTCAACTCTATTTTCAGCCATATTTCATCTGATTACACGAAATCAGTTCATTGCATCCACTTCTTTTCACGTAGTCTACTTAAAACAAAACACAATATTGCTAAGGTAGACCAAGAAGATTTCTATCCAATGGTGAAAACCTTCTTTCTGGCAGATAGAACAACTGTTATTAAGTCTGACAGTACCATCACGAATCAATTGTTTCGTTATCATAATTCAACTTATTATTTACTTTAAACAATTGACTACCACCAATGTATTCAGTAGATAGAATAAAAATGTCTAAACGTTCGAAAATGTTACGAGAATGATCGGACAACGTATCACTAATGGGGAGCCGGATCTAATTGGTCTGCAACAGCTTCACCAATCCATTTTTATTTGTGCCATTCACCAGGAAAAGTACTATATCAACTTCCTAATTTCGTGAAAGGGTCTAATATTCCACAAACTAGCCACATTTCCCTCTTATTCTCTCTATTTAGATCAATCCATCGCCACGTCAGAGCCCTTTAAAGATGACTGCGATTCCGAATCTGATATCAAAAGCATAAAAATCGCACCCAGTTTTGCGGATCGGCAGCAAATAACCCCAGTGGGATCTGTTCGCCAGACCAAAATAGATCATCTTCAAGACGAGTGGTATGTGATCTAACTAAGGTAGAATTGCGAGACAATACAATGTCAATAATACGGTATTATCGGCGAAAAAATTATAAACTGACGTTTCAGATGCCGTGACTAACCTCCCTCAGGGCACACGTCCGTTGACTTGCAAATGATCCCTCACCGTCATTTGGTTTTAAAACTGTCTTGAGAAAAGTTAGCCACGGTAACCGAAATGTCGGCTCATAAATTTTCCATCGACAACGCCGTGTTATTGACACTAAATTTTCTCGTTGAACACGCATCACTTTTTTCCATGCACTTTGAACCTTGTTTGGTCCTGACAAACTAAGGTAGAATAGTTCTTAACATCAACCCTGTGCAAGATAACAACCTTCCATTACTGCTTTTGAAAGACAAAATCCCGCCATCTTCATAACGACTGGCTCTTGGTAAACATCTTCTCGCAGGGAAGCTTAAACGAAACAAAGTCGTTACGTTTCAAACAACCTACAGAAGTTGTCTACTCGAGCGTTTTCAGTAGTATGACATATGTCAGTTTATTAAAATGATGCAGTATGCATTATCAACGTTGAGCCCACCACTAGAAACCATCGAACCGCTGTACACCTGTTCCATCCTCGTTAATGATTCACAACTTCAAATAAAAAGCTGAACACTGGTGTTCCCATGATCTTCCGTGTTCAGGTGAGTGTCGGCACTGCATGATGAATCTCCTATAATTGAAACTACACAGTTACAGAATTCTGCAAGTGAGATTGGATGGTGATTTGTTCATTGAATATACACGTATACGCTCAGATACACACAAACACCGAATGCGTCTTTTTCTTCCAGGGGTATTTCAGATCAACGTACTGTTCGGCTTCTCCTGAAGCGCGCCAAGAGAATGAAACCTCGACCCAAATGTGGTTTTCGTAGTGCAATAAGAGGCATGTTTTGAGTAGTTTAATTTACCTGCTCCTTTGACCAAGTAACTTCATGTAATCATGATACTGCGCGTGACAATTATCATTATCACTGTCAGCTCTGGTATTGGTATTGGTATTCGTCATGGTAGCATTGGTAGTAGTGTTTATAATCCAGAAGACGTGCCAGAATACAAAAGTGGCTTTGCACTTTCAATCGCGTCAAAATTGTTTTCGAAAATTTAGGCATCACCCCAGGCAATTAGTCTCACCTATTACCAATATTTTGTTTGCAATTGTGTCTTTCGATCATTTCCACCCAGATTATCAGCAAACGATTTCAAACTCTGTTCGCCTTCAAGTGGACTATAGTGAACCGAAGCTCCCTGTGGAGTTTACAGACCGTGCCTCTAATTCCAGTTCAGCCAATACGCGAGTTCGTACCTGGGTTCAAGCCAGCTGAAAATTTCCCGTCACACGTGAATGCCTTCCCACAGCTGTCGTCATTCCGTCTGTACCGGAATCATGCTTAAAAACATCAATTTCTCATTTGTGTTCTTCTCCCAACATCAGAGGTTGGAATACTTCACCCCAAGTTCATCTGAGGCAGAATCATGTAGAGCTGCCCAGAATTCCCAACAGCACTGTGGTATCCGCACGTCTTACAGGAGCATTGTATCCATGATCGCTCATGAGTGACATATTTCCAGGTACCCTTGACATTTCGTCAATCATACCCGCGTCTTCCCGATCATGTGAATATTTCAAAGACTGTTCTTAATGTAAATAGCACATTTTTCGATTCGGTAACTTTTGTTTAATTTTGGTTTGCACAAAGTTTGAACGGTTTGAAGTGATATACTTTTTACATTGGTTCAACGAATCCGGGAAATTTCGTCAGACTCCATCCCCCCCCCCTTCCGGAATCATGAAGACAATAGTTTCAAAGAACTACCATAAAGTGATCGTCTTATTTCCTCAAATATTAAGTCATCGAATCATTTGTTTAAATCGCACAACTACTTGCAAGTAGTGTGTGGGATTGAGGATACTTGGTTCCAACAAGAGCGAAACTCGAGTCTGGTACTCCCGACTGCAGGGTTGATCGGATAACCCAAGGCCAGTGAGTAGGAGGTGGGTCTAAAGGGCAGTTTTTCAGGCAAAATAGATTATTTTCTGAAAAATGGTTATCGTCAAAGTGGTAGTTTATCCTGGTTTGGGCAGCCATCACCTCGCACAGTTCGTAACACACAAATACGCCACTGAATGCATTAATTTCTCGAATAAGGGATTCATGCATACCATGTTCAGTAATTCTTGGTTCAATTCAGAACTGAATTAAATATTTGATCACGGGAATTATTTTCAATAGTCAGCTATTCAGTAAAAATAATGCAGGTGAGTAAATCCTCATGGGACTTTCAACGGCAGTCACAAATCCTATCTAATTTAGTCCCACTGATTAAAACTTCGATAACTTCGCGAAATTCTCCAACTTCTCTTCGATATGGTCTCAGAATTCTTGTGTAAACAGGTGTACAAATTGGATTGGATGTGACAACTTCAGAGTGGAAAATTGCACCACAATGATGGTGTACAAAAGAGGCCATTGAAATGTGAAAATTTACGTCCCATTTGATTCGTTCGGCAACGATGAATCCAGCTTACAAATATCTTTCATCTTTCCGAATTCAACGCGTTATATAGCCTTCTAAGAAACGTGATTTATGATCCCGGACATTTATCCACATTCGGTACGTTTTAAATCTCTGTGCGATATTCTTCCCTCAAAACCAACCTAGAAAGGTTCTTCAATGACGATCTTAAAGTTGTCGTAGCTTCTTTAGTGAAATAGAAACCAAGAACAAATAATTCCTCGAGTTATTCACCGTGACGTTATTGTCATCAACAATGGGAGTTCTTCTTTGATTCAGCGGCATGTAAAACGATCCCCCATTTTCTCACATGGTTGGACTGATTATGTTGCACAGAACTAGATGTGTTTGTGTGCGCGGGATGTTCGCGCCCGTGCATTCTGGAACCATATCTGAAACAAATCAAAAAATCTTGTTAGTGCGTCGTTCCATTTGTGTATTCGTGTAAACCCCCACAGAAAGGAAGTGGACAGTGTGTTCTAACGAAGCTGTTATTCAAATTTGGTACGGAGCTTTTCTCGAGCCTTATTATAGTACTGAATATAATGCTCTAAGTATTGTTGACTCTCTCACACGTCGAAGAAAGTACCATTATTCAAGGTAATTTTCCCGGATGATCACCAGTAGACATGAAGTGAGTTTACTTTATCATCATCCTTTGCAAATGTAGTTCCCGTAACAGTAACCTATATTTTGACGTATCCACGGCGTAAATGATCTGGCTTCTTGAGTTTCATGAGGTGAAATTCCCTCTCAGATTATTGCAAGCAGTCTTGTCAAATCATTCTTTCCAAACCATTTTCTGGATGAGGGTGGTAGGAGGGTTTTCAAAATGAGCTAATGACGTTTGGGTCCCAGGTCCACTCAATTCTGTGTACGAATAGTTTCACCAGGCAGTGTCAACGCTCAACTGACAGCCGAAACCAATGAAGCACTCACTATAGAGCTGTTTTATCCCCATTAGATAAACTCAGCAATGCATATTCACCAAGACACAACCAGGACTCGAACACGGGGAGCATGATTGTGGGTCACAAACGTCTGACTAACAGACAATTCAACCTTGCTCTCAATGGTCTATCTAACGTCAACTCCTCATTATATGGTGACCTTCCTTTGCTGGATTTTCAAAGGTGACAATCCGATGGACGACTTTCCGGAAGGGGTTTCACAAATAACGTACACCGGCCTGGCTAACTGACTAATAAAAATCGTAAGAGGTTTGATTTGTAAATAGAGTGATTCGTCAGGCAATATTGGTGCGCATCTCAACACCGAGCGTGATGAAAGCACTGTGTAGCTGTTGGCAATGTCAGCACTTCAACAATGCGACTGCTCAGATATTCTGAGATCCGGTGCCCGAACACTGAGCCTCTTTCCCATTCTTATTTGCTCATGTCGCTTGTCACTTCAACGGATATCTCAATTTCAATGGTTATTTTACTGACTGTATACATTGACTGCAGTATGCACGTAAACAGATGCAGCGCAGTGGTTCAGGAAAATATTGCGCAAACCTATGTTTCCAACTTCTCCATACAGTGGGAAGTTCAGAACGATCACAAAGTCACTTTTGGCTTCCGATTACAGTACCTGTTTATGACACTAATGTTCAGTTTGGATAGTTGTTTTAGTCGTAATGAACTGGGTTTATGGTCCGTATCGAAATTGCCTCACGCCCAGAACTACGCGAACAGAAGTAGCAAGAAGACCAAGGCCGCGAAATAGCACGTTGTTTGTGTTGTAGAGTTGGTTCTTATAAATATGTTTAATTAGAGAATATAATTGGTAGAATCAAAGATGACCAATCACAGGGAGCTTTTGTTGGAATTGTCCTCGGTGATCCTCATTGATTGAGGCTCATCCGTGTACGTGGTTACGAAGCTGTACCTGACTGTATCACGTGTGACAGCTGCTGAATCACCACAACTTCCCTCTCTCAAGAGTTCCTCGTCAATTCGGCTCGCCTATCTTACTGATCTTCGGACTGAGCTGGTGGATGTGGCTCGGCCGCTGCAGCAGTCGTTTCAGGAGGCAGAATAGATGTATCATAGTCATCAACACGGTCCCCGTCATGATCCTCAGTCGTCTCACCCGTGCCATTAGTTACATTGCCGGTTACTACTTTGAAATGGATTTAGCTGAGGTGGCGCCGATGCACCGATGCATCATTCAAGTTCGTGATATCGACCATAGATTGACCAATTTGTCTTGTGATAATTCCACGAGTTGGTAGAAGATCATTCCCGCGAAAGTATGTGGCATCACTGTAGTCAAGACACATCAGCGATTACCGTAGTCTTCTGGACTTGAAGAGAACGGCTGGACTCTCCTTGGTGGTTGTATGCACTGCGTTTCTGTACTGCAACAAGAAATTGTCGAGGAACGCTCCCAAGTCGGGCAACGTTCTCGGGTTAACTGATGTTATTGCACTTTTCACAGAACGCACCAAGTTTTCCGCTGCGCCGTTAGAACATGGGTGACGTGGTGCCGTACGTAGATGCCGAAATCCGATTCTTACAAGCCAACATTTTAGCCCCGCCACACAGAATTGTGATCTATTATCGGTGACTAATACCTGTTGGACTCCTTCTCGGCTGAAGCATCTCGGTAACACCTGGACTACAAACGAGGTGGTTGGTGAACTCGTCAGGAACACTTTCGGCTATTTAGGGTAGGAGTCGATCAGTACAAGGGCGTGATACCGGTTCAAGAATGGACCACAAAAGTCCGCATGAACTCTCTGCCATGGAGTATAGCTTTCGGGCCATGGATTCCAGTTGTTTGACCTTGACTGGATGTTGTGCAAACACGCATCACAGTTCTTTGCCGTAGTGCAAATATCCGCATTCAATTCCGGCCACCAACACATCTGTCGAGCCAGCGACTTCATTTTATCCACACCCAATTGGCCATTGTGCAGTTCATCCAAAACAGACTTGCGCAATGGAGGTGGAATGACAAGCCAGTCACCTAGACAAAGGAAGCCGTTGGGTTGGATACTGAACGGAGGAAACTTCTGCTTTACCTCATGCTACCATCCCTTTCTGATCGCCGAAATCACAGACTAGTAAAATCGTTTTGTCTGCTCGCTCAATTCTTCCCTCGACACAGGCGCAGCCGGAGAAATGAAATGGCGTTGGTCCGCCTCGGCGAACCGTGAGTACCGGGACAGGAATTCCGCCTGAGGGATTGTCTTGCCGGGTCGATGCAGGATGTCATAGTTATAGGCTGCCAGAGCAATGCTCCATCGCTGGATCATAGCAGTCGAGGATTTGGCGACGGATTTATCTGGGTTAAACAGGAACTGAAGGGCCTGGTAGTCGGTAAGAATCGTGAACTTTAGTCCAAAAAGGTACTTGTGTAGTCGGTGTACGGCCCAGAAAATGGCCAAAGCTTCCTTCTGTGTCTGGGAATAACCTCTCCCTGTAGTATTAGGAAGACGGGAGATTCAGATGATTGGACATCCATCTTGTTCCAGAACTGCTCCCACCCCCACTTCGGACGCGTCAGTGATCAGCATGGTCCGCTTAGATGGTGCAAATGGGGCTAGTATCGGTCGGTCTATGATATTTCGAATGAGACCGCGCAATATCTGTTCACACTGTTTGTTCCACTGTCACACACCGGACGACTGAGCTAGAAACAATGGTTGGGCTATTGTTGCAAAGTTTGGAATGAACCTGGAGTAGTATTGCAGGCACCCAATAATTGGTCGTAAGTGCGCCTGATATTTTGGTGACTAGATGCCAATCAGGGGTTTGAAATAATCTGCATTGAATCGGTATCCGTTTGCATTGACAGTGAAACCGAGGAAATCTAATTCGGTGACACCGAATTTGCACTTAGGGGCTTTGATCGATACACTTCTTTCCACGAACCTCTTCAGCAACCTTTGTAATCTGTGGTCATGTTCGTCCTTCGTGGATCCGAAAGTGAGCACATCATCTTGATTTTCCATCACCCCCTCGATATCATGGATCACCTCGTCTATTGCAGCCTGGAATATCCCGGATGACACGTGCAAACCAGACGGTAAGAAGTTGTATTGGGACATGCCCCATTGAGTGTTAATAGTCGTTAGTGGTTTGGACTCCATGTACAGCGGAATTTGTAAGTACGCATCAGCCAGATCAATTTTCGAGAAATACTTACTACCGAGCAAACATTTCATGAAGTCCTCAGGCTCCACCGTAGTTGCCGCTCATTTCCGTAAACGAGGATTCAAGGTCAATCGGTGATCACCACAAATCCGGGGTGTCTGTCCGTCGCCCTTCATTGCCACCACAAATGGGGTCGCCTAAGCGGATGAGCTCATACGTGTAATGACTCCGTCTTGCTCCATTTTTGTAGGCACCTTCAGAACACCCTCTCTCTGGCCGCACGGCAACACTCGGCCTTCCAGAAATACCGTCCACTTCCAACTTCGCGGGCTCAACCGCCATGCCACCTATGTTGTTCGAGCATTGTGCAACCAACTGCTGAACAACAAGCTGATTCACCGGATTGTCGGACGTCGTTTTCAGGGTTACCGATTCCTTCAAGGTACGCAGGGCCTTCAAGCCCGGAATCGATGAACTGTCTACGGAAATCAGGAATCGTACCGGGATATAGTTGCCCTCCAACCAGCTCCCGGTATTCACAATGAACCGATGTATGGAAACTGTACACGGCCACAAGCAACCAAATCATACAACCTAAATAATTTAAGAAAATTTTCCCTGAAGTCGTTTGACTGTATGCAATTCGCCTGCATTTTTTGATTCTTCACTTTTATTTCTGTCCGTTTTCACTCTTTTTTCGACATTTGTCAATTACATATTGATTTGATCCGGAGTCTCTGAGATTCATCTTTTTCCCTCAGTGCAGTGATCCGAAGTAGGTTTGTAAGGAATGGTCAGATGATTTATACAGGCGTCATACAATGACTTTAAACCTATGGGTACAACATGACTGCAGTTCATAGATGGTCCAAATCGCCAGATTTGTTAGACTAGAATGTACGATGTAGTGTTTCGGTCTCGTACTAAAACGTTTACATTTGCATTTTGTCTACTTGAATAACTTCAGTAGCCTACTATTGAATCCATAAATTATTGCTAGGGGCTTGATGGGCCACAAATAAATTCCTATTGAAATAGAGGCAACAAAGAGCTTAGCCATACAGGAGCCACTTTCGGCTGGTTCATATCCGCATTCATCTCACATAGAGGTGGAAAGGTTTCATCAATTGTACCAACACAACATTATTCAAAACCCCGTGAACCCGAGTTATATAGCCATATTGGATATATTGATTAAAAAATCGCATCTTAATAAACGATGAACACGAAAACAGGTAGTTATTTGGCCGTTCCTGAGATTGTCGTTCCGAGGAATGCTATTTATTTGCTGATTTTTTGTTCGACAGACTTATAAAGTTTTGATGTGATACAAATTCGGACAGTCCCAAGTCCCGAGTGAGATTGAAAATCATACAAGAACTTCATCTACGCTCCCTGCGTATCGTGTTCGTTCTACCAGCTAACTGGAAATCCACACTGTGAGCCTAGACATTTCCTGATTGAATCATACAGTTCGCCCAAAGAAATTGCATCTGCACATGTCATCTCTCACGGTTGACTTTTAAGCCGGTTATGTCTGACAGGATTTTCCCATGGTTATATTGGAGTCAAGTTTGGATCTGAATTCCACTGCTGCCAATGACTTCTAACATTTGGTCAGTACAAGAAGGGGAAAACGGTGCAAGGTATTAACATTTCGTTAAGTCTTTTCGCTCATCTGCTCAAGTCAATCTGAGGTTTTATCATAGAATATGTCCATTGATTTATGAAAAGCTTGTAACACGAATAAGTTTCTTTTCCATAAATCCCTGTAGACATTCACATGTGTACGGGTTGAGATAGCACTGGATAAAAAACGTGTAACAAAACTGTTAGATTGCAACATGTCACGGAATCTGATTAGCATAGCTTCGCGGAATGCTTTCGGTTTCAGACTGCGATTACGAAGTCGGGTCAACTTTGAATTTGGTTGTCTCCAAAAACTTTGCTCTGGATGAACTCGCATTTCGGTCGGGATGATTACTGGATATGTTTCGCGTCACTGATTGTTTCAGTCACTTGCAGGGTTGTTCGGAAATCCGCAGGTGACGGTCGTTGGTTTGTTCTGCCAATGTAATTGTCATCGCAACTGTAGGCGAACTCGTACACTAAATGTGGGGCATAATTCAACGGCTGACTAGATTCACATTTGTTTCGATGAGTCTCTCCGGTAGACGGTATGGCGGACAGCTGTACGGCTGCGAATGTGCGGTTGATGGCTGAATTGAGTTGATGATACACGCCATTAAGTATGTGGTTATCTTGGAAAGCCAGTCTAAGGTAGACAACATTTTCCATGCTTTGTAGACTGGGTTATCCGTGGTTATTTGTTGGCTGTGAATATATAACAATTCTGATGGGCAATCATTGAGCATAGGTGACATCGGTAGAACAAATGGCTCTCGTACGATGGTGAAGAATTTTTCGGTGCCACCTTCATTTTGTAAACGTTCTTCAGCAAACCCTTAGAAGGGCTGATACCAGAGTTGTATACTGAAGGAGGGCAGGCTTTAGGGTGGCGTTCTTTTCGATGGAGACGCACTTACCGTAGAAAACGATGGCAATTCTGTACCGAATTATCGGAACCACGGCTCACACACTCCGATGACTGGATTTTGTCAGGTTGCCTAGTGTTAGGTCCTGTTACATACAAAAGTGAGGCCAAAGCCTTTTAGGGTAGGAATCACGCTATAGTAGAATCGACATTTCATTAGTTCGCGTTTGTATGTCATGGGTGCAAAACTTGTGAAACAAGGATATTGCCCACTTCTTTTGGCTTTACTCTGAACAGATTTCTGCATTGTCCCATTTGGTCGTGCCAAAGTTTTTGATGTTTTAGAAAATAAACATTTGTTTGACTCTTCTTCGTAAGCATTCAAGGGAGTAGAATCCCTGGATTCTACAGAAAGCACGCTTCTCGGTTATATACAATCTTGACTAACCCAGTGTAGTTCAGAAACGGAAAATAAGCAATGTTCAGGGACGTTTTTTGGGCTGCAGACAGAACTGAATCAACCGAAATTGGTTCTTCATTTGTGAAATTTTAGTAAACCGGAAAAATAACGTACAACCAGCACTCGAGAGAGTTGGATGGTCAGACAATGACTCCAGCAGAAAGTTAGTGTATCAAAAGAAGGAAGGGTGCAAGCTAAACGTGCGGTTGACACCGTGAAGGAGGTTTCGAAAATAGCGAACAGCGCAACGAAGTGCGGCTTAAGGGCAGCATCTAACCTGATTTGATAGCATGCTTCTATCGAGGGCTGACAAAACCGAGAGAAAATAAAACCAATCAAATGAGGTTGCACGTCAACAGAGAGAAATCCACCAATCCTACCCAAGGTCATATGGGCAAACACAGACAAGGAAAATGGTGAGCGAACAAGAAGCGAGTAGCCTGAGCCAAGTGAGTGTGACAACAGACCCACGATACCAGACAAACGCAGTCTTCGGCGGATCGGTGGAGTGAATGGGTTGAAGCAGCACATGTAACACAACACTTTGGAACCACAAGTGCGTGTATATGTTTGTACATGTATTCGGTTGTCGGTGATCAGGACACGGTCTACCGTTGTTTTCCACGAAACAGCAATCCATATAAATTTCGTCGGAAATTGCTTCGGAAATACAGTGATGGACTTTCTTTTCAATAACTGACAGAAAAGCATCAATTGGTTTTATGGCCTACAGGGACATTGTCAAGTTTTCTGTCAAATGTTGTTTTTATACATAGTATAGTAATTCATCGAAGGTATTCGGGGGGATATGGAAAGAAATGCTCAACTATGAGACATTATCTCATAGAATGTTCATCGTTTTACGAAGAGGTCCAGTTGTCAGATAAAATCAACACCACGTGATTAATTTGAATGAACAATTCAGAAGACAAGCACTGGAAAAAGAAATGGTTTCGTATACTCTCTCTCCTGTCATATTCGCTGCTGGATATTATACATACGCGACCCATGAGAGTATGCGAAAGTAATTCCTCTATCAGTGTTTGTCTTCTGAATTGCTTATTCAGAGTCCACATAGATGGAATAGTAATTTTTCGGAGGCTGGTGATTTTTTTCTCTCCAAAATTTGTATCGCTTTAGGGCCACTTGTTTTTATTTGGTTCTTTGGGACTCTATTTAGTTTGAGTTCATTCACTTAATTCCGGAATTCAGAACGTGCCGTTTCTGAAAGAATTTGAATTTCGATTCTGACCAAGGGGATCAGGAACGGCGAACATGTTTAATAACATGCATATTGAGTTGCGTATTTGTGTATTTCCTACTGTACGAACGTAGTGGGCTCTACAGGGACTTCAATGAAGATTTATTTAATTTATCGTAGAAAACATTCCGATCCATTTGTTCTGAAGTGTGGTCAGTAAATTTTCAAGACTTCCCGAAATTTTGAGACCACTTTTATCTACTGAAATATTTCGTAGTAATCACGTGTTTGATACGGATAATGGCCTGAAAGAGTTGTTTACAGTTGGACAAACTGTGTTGATTATTCAAAGGACCATATCTAAAGATACGTTCGAATACACGGTACGCTGTTAAAGCAGTTTATCTCGGTTATTCGTGGGGAATTGCCGAAGCTGTAAGTTGACAACATTTCTTCCGCCATAGGAGTCGATCACTGTGTGGGGATGATGGGTCCTCCGCGTTCAGAATCAGGGACGACTCTGACTGTAATTCCTAATAATGATTTAACAACTGCCCCGACAACTCTATGTTCCTCAATGGTAGGTAGAATGCTGTCGGTCATTTCATAAATTTCTGTTTATATCCTCAGTACGTATAATCTCAATGCGCCATGCAAATTGAAGTTCATCGTAGCGGCCTGGAGATGACCGCGTTTGGATGTGTAAATTCGTAACCGGAAATTACCATAGAAAAACATGACCAAATAGCTCGAGGCAGTTTGTATTGTTCGATGCCAAAAAGCTGTTCGTTATTTGTCTGCTTGCTGTACGGACGCATGGTTTCCGCCAATTGAAAAACACACTTTTAACTGCTCTGCTTGCCGACGGGTATACTTTTAGCTCCCCTAGCTAGAATCACGTCCAGTGTCACTCTAGAACGAAAACGTGGAAGACACTGTTTCAATGCAAACCGTCCTTCACCTATTCCATCGATTTTCACTGTCTTTTAGCACGCATCGGAACTTTTGGCTTAATGCCTGTTCTATAGGCCATTCTCGAGATCTAGTTAATATCTGGTACCAGAGTAATAAATCATAACATCTTACAGGTTATCTGGTCTGACTTAAAAATTCAATCCATAATGAATGTTGTCTCACGTTCATTGGAAGCTTCGAATTCTCTGGTTCAGTTTAGGTGGTGGTAAGATATTTTGTTTATTCCACTTAGTGGATGAAAATCTAGCATAGTTACTCCAAACATCATTCATGTACCAAGTAATTATTGCTTATCTGCATACCTCATAACTTCTTGTTCCGAATCATCCTTAATATGAATCAGACTGTTTACTGAAGCTTCGGGTGGTAAGTGTGAAATTTTAGCGCGCATCCCGCTACGCAACTTGTTTACACCACAAGCTTTTGTGTGACTTAAATCCCAAATAAACTAGAGCTCACTCGTCAGCAATATTTGGTAAATACTATTGCCATACAAATAGATCGGCCAGGTGGTTGAATTTACCAGTTTAGCAATAGGTATTTGATTCACACAAAGCGCAGCTTATTGGATACGCTCAGCTGGTGAGTCCTGAAGAGGGATGGAACATTCCTTTAAATTGAATTGCTACCAGTGATTGGGGATTTCAGTCGATGTGAGATGTAAAATCACCACTACTCAGACATAACAAAGAAAATCTAGTTTTGGAACTTGTGTAAAATCCTGTGGATAGGTCGTAGCTGTTTGAATTAATAACGTACTCAAAAGAACACCATAGACGTCAACCCATGTGCAGTTTTACGAATATGCACTCTGACGATAACTGTTGCACTCTGTTCGTGTTATTTCATGTTCCATGTTTTGCTACCGACTACTATCCCAGTAGTCAGACTCTATGGGTGGAATACGCGTCCTCCTTACTTTTATTGGTCAGTTCTTCTGATCTTTGCTCTGACTGGTCGGCCATCTTGAACCTGGTCATTTTTATGCCTGGACCACCAAGAGAAGGTGTTCTCTGTTTGAGACTGTTGTTAGTCCACCTCGAATGAAGGTTTCGCTCCTTTTATCAGTTTCTTTTTGTTTATTGCATCATACATCACTGATGTCATTATTTTATCACTACAGAACCACTAACAAAAATTATTTACCGAGAAATTTGACTGTCTTCTGGTATTATATCGACCTCTGGTGCATCTGTTCAGGTGAAAAGCCAAAGGTGATCGCGGACAAGTAATTTTCCGTCGACAATACCGATGATGTAGAACCCAATATTTCGTATGAGTGCTTTACTCTAAACACAAAGCAATACATATGCTGGCGTTTATTGGTTCCGCGATATTCAGTTGTGTTCGTCGTGTCGGATTGGCCGCATCACGATAGCTCAGCTGATAAAGCAATTACTTGATGAGAGCAGAAGTTCTTCGGTTCGATTCTGCTTCACGGCGTTAACTTTTGGAAGCGAGATAACCAGTGCAAATTAGCCGCCCCTAGTTCAAGTTCGATGAGCAACCGTATCGATTCGCAAACAACAGCGGGGTTCAAAAACGAGCCGAAGTTTACAGCTGATTCTCAGAACACTTTGAAAGAAAGTGCGTCCGTCGTTAAGCAGATGGATTGAAGAGTGTACGATCGAAAATAAGGATCTCTTGGTGCCCACATGATCAGTGAGGTGGAATCTTCTAGATAAGCAGCCAAAGCGGACTTTCGTACTGAGTTTCCATCAACCGGTGTCGGCTGAGCGGTGTAGAATATTCGTCTGTCATATCGGAGATCCTATGTTCGAGTCCTTGACATCGCTGATTGCTTTGGTGGTAGACAGTATTCCATTGTCGTCCGGCTCGTTACCAAGTCCGATCTATTGGGATCTGATGTGCTTTTCCACCCCAAGTCTCAGGGTCTGGGTACCAGTTATTCCTAACAGTGTAGTGGGTATTCGTGGCTGTGAGTATGCCCCATCCACTGCACTCATGCGAAAGCATGTATTAAAAAACAGCTAGCTATTGACGGCACGTTTTGCAAGATGCTGCGTTAACACTTGAATGTGATGAACAACTCAAAATAAACAAGATATCTGAAAAGAAAAGGGAGACCTAACAAGCAAAGTAGACGAAATTGGTTTGTAGAGTGATGAATTTGTCTGATTTCCTGACTAAAATGGTTTTACTTTCGAATATGGGGTTTATCTTGGAATAAGATTGAGAGAAAAAATTTGATTTGTCTTCCACTCACATCGAAAAAGCAAATATTGTCACCTGAAATATGAATTACCAAATGATGAAAACACAAATAATAGCTAGTAAGCATTGCGTTCGATCGACCATGAGAAATTCATAACGTCATACTACTAATAACCCATGGATAACCGCATCTTAAATATTCATAAACCGGTTATCACAAGGGGGCCAAATCCACCCGAGGTACAATAAACGTGTACCGACTAGACGAAGTCGGATCAACATAACAATCTGATTGACTGCCGCTACGCATGACACTTGTGTTTCCCATGGCTTAAGACGATGAGGTTGATCTACTGACCAGTACAGGCAGTGCATCGGTAGGAGATCAACACCGACCCTCACACTAACAACCTATCTATTAAGGTTGTGTGTGTATGTGTATGTATGATGTGATGTGATATGGGGTATAGTGGACACAGTCATGATACCACCCCATTGAGAATTTTGACCACGTGTTTAACTGTTAGTGCTCTCTGAACACTCCGAAGCAGTTCAACAATAAAAGGCCGACAGATATAATGGCTGAGAAACCGGCACAGGGGTTGTGATGTGAACAAATAGGTCGACGCAAATCACGGTGAGGAGATCTTGCCAAACCTGAGGACATCCGTGCATGGTCTGTGTTATATAATAAAACCTGGTCCGTAGTAGGTCTCGTGATAGCAAAACCCACCACAGTGGAGTAAACTATATACTACTCGAAATTAGATGCATGAGCAACACGAATGATGAATAATGGAGCGAATCAAAACGTGACAATGTCGCATGGATAGATTAAGTTGTGCTAAAACAACATGCGCAAGCATACACAAAATGTAACTACACTCTCTGGTCGACTCAAAACAGATTATCTTTGACGGTTTATCTTTGAAGCAAATGAACCGTTCAGTTTTAGTCTAGCTATCTGAGCTCGTCGCGAAGCCACTTTTGAAAAGAAATGTCATGGATTAATGTAACTGCACAGCAGAGGCTAGTCTATCTCTTTGACATTGATATTTGGATTAGTGAACCGGAGATGGCCACGTGGTTATGGTCAAGAATTTCGGGTCCGATTCCCGACATCACCGATCACTTCTCCACTTGTGGTAGGACGTCTAGCGAAGATGCTATCCACATCCTACCATTGCCAGCTACACGTTGGTGGCCTATGGAGTCGATAAACTGAGCGTTCAAAACACCACGCACAGACAGGAAGCACGACGTCTAAACACGGCCCGTCAGGGAAACATCCAGTCATCACAGCTAATGAAACACTAAGTGAGGAAAGAATCAATGACAGACAACAGGAGAAAAATGAATCAGTTCACTTCCATCGATACTTGGTGTGAGGGTATAGGCTGACACATCGATAGACGGCCTAGTTCCAGTAGCAGGCAGCACGTCATTGTTTGCCCAAAGTCGATCATCCAATCGGGTCGTCATAAAACGGAACGAAACCATGCAGTCAGTCGCAAACAGTCACTCTCACAGAACAGGACAGAATCAACCAATAAGCTTCCAAGCGTCGTTTAACCACCAGAACGAAAATCAGCCAATTAGCTGCCAAGAGTTGTTCACGATGAAGGAAAGGAATCGACCAGTGATCTACCAACGTTTTCTTTAATCGACCGGGAAGAAATTAGCCAATCGAGGAAGCAACCGAAAGAATTAGCCAGAAGACCCGGCTAAAGGAAAATTTCTGGACCAGTCTGCTTCGTATCGTGGCTTTGACTTCGGTCACCTATTATCATATTTAAACGGTCTGTTTTTGTATTTAAACGAGGTGATTCGAAGGCGACAAATCCTTCTCATTAGAGTTAGTGTGACAGTTCAGAACACTTGATATTTACGCTGCATGTGTATACTCACCGATAGACAAAACTGAGAAGTCAACACTCCCAGGTACAAAAGACTGTCTACGGGTACAAAAGTAAAGTAATCGTATTTCCGGTGTACTTTGCTAGGGCGGACCTACCAAAGAGATTGAGAAACGAGCATAATATTCAAGATCTAGCCTTCAGAATACAAAAAGGGTAAAATGAGGTCAAGTGTCAAAACTACTTAAAAGAAATTAGGGTACCACTGGATAATCGCACGTCATGCCAAGCTAAAATCTTCAAACGTGGATTGCGTAACACCGGGTGCCTGTACGACGAACCTTTCACATCTAACGCCTATCCTACATTCTTCAACTGAAATGATATGACAGAGGTTTCAAGCATATGATGTCACTAACATCACTGGTGTATACCAAAGGTCACAATAACTTGTTGACCTCAAGTGACCTCGTTGCCACTACAACCCACCCAGACGCCTACAATACAAGTACACAAACATGCGCGCACAAGCATGCATTATTTGGCATCAAACAACCTTAGATTACAGTCCCAAGATAATCCGATTGAAGGCAACCAGTATTAGGATAGCTTACCAACTGACTGACTTCATTTCCGAAAAAGCTGTAACGCTCAGGCATAGTAGCTTTTATTCGTCGGTGGTGATTGAGAGCTGAAATATGGTCTTCGTTTTCCATTTCTGTCAAAACTCGCATGTGATTATTATCTTTTGCACATTCGCTACACTTATGCAGCATTAGGAGTAATTTGGTCTTCCAGTTCAGGGGTGACTTACTGCTCATCCAGTAAACCCGTCCATTCTCCGCACTATGAATAAATCTGCACTGTTTGTGATGCACTAGGGAGCAAAACATTTCAAGTTGTTCAGTTCTATCATGTACAGTGTGGACAAAAATGCGTATGCACCCTGGGGAGGTCAAATTTCCCATGTAACTACTCAAAACCGTGTTAGTAGGCAAAGTGAAGGAAATAATACAAAACAAATAATAAAATCAGGTGTACACGAAAATTGGGTGATTGAGAAGTGAATTAGAGGATGTGACCAATATTTAATGTCAAATAATGGTCCTGGGGTACGCACCAACCTTAAACGAAGAGTTTATGGGTGAAATATTTTTTCTAAGTATGTGGGGTACTAATGAAGATGTAGTGTGATTAGGTCAATGGTCCAGAGGGTTTGTCACCAAGGGTGCAAACTGAATTTGCTCTCATATCATCCTCATCCTTAATTTGTTTATACGATCAAATTTTATTCCGGGAAAATACCCTGGATTATGCTGGAGTGGCCTTCATTATGGGAGTGCATGTTCACTACCTGGAACATATATCGTGCAACGTAATACTCTAGACTGGGGTGTTCAAAGAGTTCGATTGCATCGAAAGTCCTCTAAAATAAGAAAAACTGGCCCAATCGATTTGGCTATCGTCACTTGAACGTCTCATTTACCGTCAGTATATGTCATGCACTATATTGTCTTCATTCTATAGGATATGTAAAGCCTCTAGTATTCGTAGTCGGAAGTGTAATGATGCATTCAAAAGTGTAAGCAGAAAGGCAGTTTCCGGCCAACGCTATTAATTACTTTGCGGTATTGGTTTTATTTCGTCTATTCACAAGAGTTTGAGTAGTACGTTGAGGAATTCGAACCCACCCCACCCCTACCCGATGCCCCCAAAATAAATATATCACCCTAATATGCTCCCTAACTGTTATTTTTCAGGGTAAATTTGTGTGAGAATAATGAAATCGGACGCTTAAGACGATGCTACTTGACACTAATAATGCTGTCAAAGTATAGAAAAAGCTTTTCTGAAAGCGTTTGCCACGGCCGCCTAGATGAGACGGTTTATACGCACAAGGTTTCACTCGAACGAGTATGCGATTTCCAAATATCACAAGTTCGAAATATCACTCAACCAAAGACTCACGGAACTCCAACCCATTATACAACCGAGTAAACACATTTCGAGTTTGCAACCAGATATGAAAAGGCGCCTTAAAATTGTACAACAATGCACTCAATCAAATATGAATACTAGACCGTGACCTTTCTCAGACTGACAATAAACTTGAACAGCCAGTGGCACGTTGGAACTCAATTGAAATGGGTCAAATGATGGACGAAAATCTTATCTTTTCAAAACCGATGAAGACGTACGGTGCATCGATCTCCGTGTCACATCTGATGCTTACGGGAAGGGTTTCTCACTTCGTAATATCGTGTTGTATGGAGTTGGGAATACTGTGACGAGAGTTTTCCCTTTAACGGACGACCATAAATATAGATAATGACCCATAAGTGCGCACTAGTCCGTTACTATGATTGGATATGGTATTTAGAAGAAGTACTGTACCAAGCTTTGTTCAGAAGCAACATTCTCTTTATTATTGTTTACATGAAGTCTATGACGAATTAGGTATCAATGAACAATCCTTCAAGATTTCCTCCATCCCTTGCTGATGAATCCTGAAGACTTTTGTAATAAGATAACACTTAGTCACATTCCCGTTACTTACTTCTCCAGAAGTATTATATTTCTATACTGATCAGAGCATCGACGATGTGTGCCAACTTAATTCCTCCAAGTGCAGGATGTCCAACACTTCTGGTTCCACTCAGCTGAATGTACCATTCCCAATTTTTACTACTGAATACGATAGCAGTAGCTGATCATTGAATTTCATTGACGTTAGCTAAAAGATACGGAATGGTGGTTGCTCTTCAGTTAATAAATTACATAGTGAAATCTTTATCTCGGATAGGAATACAAATAGTTACTTCCAAATTCTGATTCGTCTTTAGTGCAGTTTTTCAAACGAGGAGGATTTTTCATGCACACGTGGTCCTTCTACCAACCCACGAGTCATCAGTTTATCGTTTGGCTTTCCGTTTCCAGAAACAGAATGTGAGTTCAACTTGGAAAATCATTTCTCACAGTGACTTACCTTTAAATAACACTGAATATGCGGTAATTTCCATCAATAGATGATGTGCAGAACTCCGGTACCCTCGTGCTAGACTGTAGTATTTCCTAGAGTGCATTCTGCAGTTGCTAAGTCACTCCAGATTTCGTTAGCATACTATTCACTCCATCGTGACACACGTTCTTGTTTCGTTCACTATAACTCAAACTATATTTTGAAATAACCGCGAATTTTAGGGTCTTTTTTAGAAACTTATAGCATTCTCTATTCTGGTTTACCTATTATTGAAACATCTAACTATGTCGGGTGTGTTCGATATTATACGATTGCCTTACTCCTCTGATCCATCTACAATCAACATTGATTGATTATCTACAATGAGTTCTATCAGACATTTCTGAGGTTATATCCTCTGCTGTTACATGTAAGCTGAAACTCTTGACTAGAATGTGACGCAATCAGTAACCGGCATGAAATCTTGGTCCCCACGAATTCTGATCCGTAAATGTCTTGTCTTCTATTCCGAACCACTCATTCTCTTTTCTCTCAGTCAATCCCAAGTCACGTGCTCGCATTTAAGTTTTTCGTTATTGGTTGAAGATTAGTGTAATGTATTGCCAGAAGACAATTTCTTCCTGTGGCCTTGTTCCAAGTGCCACACAGACTACCTTCACTCCTTTCAAGTCCTCTTCTGAACATGTTTGGTTTGGATTGTCCGTTGATGCTTGAGATGTCAGTGAACTCATAGCACGTCGCTGTCTGCAAAGCTTCTGTAGCACAGTTCATTTCTGAATAACCGTATGCCTTCACTTGCAATTTGCTTTATTCATTCGTTTTCACTAACCGGTTTTGTTCGTCGCGTTAAGATCAAACATATTTGCCTGCACACTGACGATGTCACCTCGACTGGAGCTGAAATGTTTGCCACCTGAACGGCAAGCTCAGCAATCAGGAGCTTGCTACAATGATTGCAGTCGTTTAGTCTCCGATCTTATATTTCTCCGAGATTTCAATCAAAACCAGTGCAGCTAGTTGTTCAAGATGGAAGTGAAATCGTCCACTTCTGATCACAGGAAACATACACGTGAAGAGCAGACTCCAGGAGAGCAGACTGGGTTCAACACCGGTCTTCACCCTCCGACAGCTACTGGGGCACTGTTACCCTATCCAGAAACCGATGATCATCCCGTTCCTGGAAGTCAGTGCAGATTCTGTCGATAGAATTGCATCATCGAACTAAACTATGTAACAGTCTTCCTATTTTTTTCATTTATTGTACAACGATGTAGAAAAATTCAGGAAGGAGGCCGCTTCCGGCGAAATGCTGCCAAATAGGAAAGTGACCGGCAATGACGGGAATAGAATTCGGGTTATCAGAGATATGAATTACCCAAAGAATATGTCGATCACACTTCAGGGGGTCGGGTTGGGGCCTGAAGCCGATTTTCAGCCAGCTTTATCGTCTCCAGCTAAGTATGACATACTTCCCGCCATTGTTTTTAAGTTTAGTCCAGGTGATAATGGCTAACGTTAGTAGAAGTCAAATTTTTATAATTTGCTGTTCAACTGCAGTCAAAATGGAGATCCTAACCTCCAGAGGTGAAACTATATTCACTGGACACGTTGTACTGTCAAGGTGGAAGCTCCCAGCCTTAGATAACCTGCCCAGATAGTATAATCGTTGAAGTTTACGGATCAAAATGCTGCACCGAGTTTTGGATACGTGCTGCTCTAATAACTGGCAACAAGGTGAAAGGGCCAATCGATTTTTCCGTAGATTTTCTGTTGGTGTTGATTTTCCTAGGATAAAATATTCCGCAAATCAAGAACCGTTTTCTTAGTCGACCGATGATTCACAACAGTTCGTATTCTCTGTTTATTATTTGATTTAACATCGTCGCCCTGGGTTGCAGTTCATTCAAACCAAGCTTCCGAGAGGATGTGGATCAAAGTTCTAATGGCACATTCACCATGTTCAATAACTGTACTCATATTGGTCAACCGGACTCAACAGTAGAAACGATTCGAGTTGGTCCTACCATGGAAATACAATTGAGATACTCAAACGGTACACAACGTCTGACGGCATTCGAAACATATATTGACCAATTAGGATTTGCTCAGAAGAAAGCTTTTGTGCTGTTTCAATCTACGGTCCCAGAAGAATATCAACACTTGGTTGAGGAGGTGGTACCTGCTCACGCGTTAAGCGTGGCTGGGACTAATTCAACGAACGAACAGCAACGTGACTCAGAATCCAATTCAGCATGTCCGTTAGAATCCAAAAAGTCATCAGAAATACCGCAACAACTGGAGTCATCAGCAGAATTAAAGAACGTGCATGACATGTTCACTTCTACACAGTAAGTGTAAGGTTTATTGACGTACACATTGAGTGACCCCGTGGACTGACTATCTGACTGACAGATTTACTTGGCCAAATAATGGATCTTTAATTTGATGTTAATAAAATTCCGAACTTGAATATGCTAGCTATGTGAAACCTATTTTCTTCTTAAATCAGTGCAATGCCCTAGGTGTAGTCAGTGACGCCAGTGGATAAAACGAAGATGCATATCCGATTAATAATAATTTCCTTATTTGTGCGACTTTTCACCCGAGCATGGTGAATAGCACGCAATAAAAATGGTCGTAGACGATCGAAGCAAACCTATGACTCTGTCGGTCAATTATGCTTGAGGGGATATTAGTCAAACAAATAGAAACGATGCGGAAGAAGCCCTTAATTGACATCACGGGGTATGGAGTGGGCACATCTGAGTTTTCGGTTGTTCTGTTACCAGGTGGTGGTCGAATGGCTTAAGGCGTTTTGATTACCACCTCGAAGGTCTGAGGTTCGAATCCCAGCCACCACAAGTTACTTTCGTGGAAGACAGCAATCCCCACTATCGTCCGGATAGTTATCACATCTGACCTATTGGGGTTTTATGTGGTTCTCCATCGCTCCAGACTCAGGGTCTAGTTACCGGTTATCCATAATCATGCACTGGACCTTTGTGTCTACCATCATGCCCCTTCCACTGCACTAATGTGTAAGCATGTAATAATCACAGATCATTACGATCAGATTCATGTGTGACCACCACAATGACAACGGAGGAACATGAGTAGTCATCTACACAATCGATCAATCAATCCATCAACCAGACAACTGACAGTCGATGGGTCAGCTGGCTAATCAGTCGAAAACCAGAGTAATTAGTTTAAGTCAAGCGTTACAGTCAGTGACCTAGATTGGCATCAAGTTCGGCGCTGACGTCATCGACTTTACCACGGGAACTCAAGTGCTTGAACCAAATTCCTTTGTGAATACAGTTCAGGTCGTAGGAGTCCGAAGCTGACTAACTCGACTATCGGCCAATGACCTGTATGTGACTCTTTCAGACCAATTCGATGGGACTGTGTATAAGATGCTGACTGAAGTTACTAGAGCAAACATGTGGTCTGAGTCTGAGAGATGAGTAACGACAGAATTTGACTTGACTCCATGTTGAGGCCACCTTTGCTGATCCCCTCTGAAACCCTTAGACAGATGCTGTGTAATGACATGAGACTGAATTCACACACACACACGCACACACACTCACACACACACATGCATACATACATACATACACGCGCACATACATACATACTTACATACATACATACATACATACATACATACATACATACATACATACATACATACATACATACATACACGCACACACACGACACACGCCGGATAGACAGACTGATTAACAGATAGATAAACGGGCAGACAGACAGACAGACAGACAGTCAGACAGACAGACAGACAGACAGACAGACAGACAGACAGACAGACAGACAGACAGACAGACAGACAGACAGACAGACAGACAGACAGACAGATAGACAGATAGACACACACACAGTGAGAGAGGCCGGAATAATCATTTGTTCCGAGGGAACTGTGTCATCTACCTCATGCATGTTTCGTGTATAGGAAAGTCGTTATCACGGACAACCTGTTATTTCTAATACGATTTCAGTGTGAATTCCACAGTTACAGAGATAGTCAAAGTAAGAGAAAAGGAGGCCGAATGCCACCAACCGGAAAGCTCGGTAAGTTTCAAACCCAGATCCACCTTCTGTTTTGTGATGGCCACGATGGTAGTTGTAGTTCTGTCAGCTGGGTAGCATTCTGCGGTCCATCGGTGCCCCATTTAGAAATCTGTGGTGGATTTAAGAGAGTGCACAATAAAAGGTACACATTTCGATGAATTGTATGACTGAATGGCTGACGATACAATTGATACTGATGAGGCAACCTGTCCTTAGAATGTTGAACAATAAAAGGCTTCATATTTGTTAAGATTCAGACATGCGCAGCCGGGAAGGACTTCCCGATGGTCTTGGATATGTGTAGCTTTAGTATTTCTAAGGTCTTGTCACTCTTGAACGGGACAGTTAGAAAAATATCCTTTTTCTTGGCCATTTGCACTTTCACTTTGTATCTCCTCTCTCTCATACGTTGACGAATAAAAGGTTCTGGATAGCAGTTTTTAATAACGTGTCACGTATGTGTTCGAGTTCTTGGGCAATCATGTCAGGACTACAGATGCTTCTTGCTCCGTAGATCAGACAGCTCACTAGGTTTCTTTTGTATCGTAGAGGGACAAAACCCAACCATGTACATTTCCGATACACCGTCCTTTCTATTATTCCGTCCTCCATTCTACGTAATCCCACATCAAGAAAAGCGAGGAAGTTGTCGGTTTCTATCTTCACTGTAAATGTGGCCACTGCGTGGGCGTTCTTGAATGTCCGCAGTAGTTCGGTAATGTCTTTGGTTGAGTCGCAAATTATGAAAGTGTCGTCCACACACACACACACACCACACACACACACACACGCTCTCTTTGGATATCACAAATAATCCTTGTATCGGAACGACAAACGGTAAAAATAAGATAAAATAGTTATCTGTTTATAGTCGGGTGATTGCAACCGGTGGTGGTTGAGTGGTTTAGAGCGTTTGCTTACTGCCTCAGAGTTCCGAGGCTCGAATCCCCGCCATCACGGGTTACATTGATGGTAGACAGTAATCCACTGCCGATCGGACTATTACCACATCTGACCTATTGGGACATTATATGGTTAATCGCCACTCCAAGTCTTACGTTCTGGTTGCCGGTTATCCCCAATAGTGCAGTGGGCTTTCTTGGCTGTGGGGTTAAACTGCCTCTTCCATTGCACTCATGCCCAAGCATGTAATACACAAATGCTGGCACGGCCCCAGGCTTATCTGCAGTGTTATTCAAACTTGCAGCCTCAAAACTGCCTGAGCTAACCTCCTTCATTACCAACAACTCGTTCCGATGCGAATTTGTCATATTCTACAAGGAGGGCAGGGCTGGGCGTTTGTCTCAACGCATTGAGGAATATCATCCACAATGGTTCAGTCATGGGAAGACCGATGCGATTATCAGTTCGATTCTAAGCCATTTGGTGGATTTTGGTCACACGATCGACCCAGGAAAGGCATGTTAGGTCCCACCTAACTGGTCAAAATAAGTCCAACTTCGAACCCTAGCCCCGGCAGAGGCGATCGCCATTCGCCTACCAGGACCTGAACTACATGCACACAAACCACTAGTTCAAACTCTCCAGCTACCATGACCAAGACCGAAAGCCATGGATCATCAACCAAACCTCAAAATCCCGCTATCGATTATCACTCGTGACGGTGGGAGTTTAACTCTCACCACAACACCAACACAATAGAGACCCTACATTCCCAGACCCCTACTCATCCCCTGCCCCACATTACAACGCTACAACAACGACCTTCATGCCGACTAATGGTTAACACATTCCGCTGTCACCTAATCTGTAAATATATTACGGGAGCACGTTTAGCACTGATTCTCCCCCGACTATCTTGTTCCTATCGTAACTACCTGTATGCTTCTATTCATGACTTTCGTTCTTTCCGATACACTTAGCATTGTGAAACTTACCCAGTAAGATGTTTTATATCCCTACTCATGCCAAGGATCACTTAGATCGGTTCTGAGAAAAATTGCGAGTTCCTGAAGTTGAAATTTCCAATCCACCTACAGAAGAAATCGTTTCGCACCACGCTCCAAATGCCGCGACCACAATCACGATCGACGATTGTGAGTTTTCGTGCTGCAGTATTATCTCATTCTGAGCTACTTTATTCAACCGCTACCACTGTCCACAAATAGTTCGTTATTGTTGTGAAAATTGGCATTGCCACGAAATATTATCTTTTATTCAAGGTGATCCCATGTTCATAGATAAGGAGTTGACATTGCACCCTTTTCTCGTCCCAGCTGTGTGCTGTAGGTATTTGAACAAAATCAAAAAGTGAAACTTACTACTAAGTAGGCGCACCACGGCTGTAATCCCATTTGAATCGTGTGGAGAGTGCATGGAATTGCAGCCCGTTCAGACAACTTCCAAGCAAGTTCGACTCTCTTATGACCTGTCAATTTGGCTGACTTGTTACCATTCTCTTGACAGCTTATCCTATGACCGCTGTGATCTGCAATCGTGTATCATCCAGAACATGTATTCTAATGGCACAGTTCCAAGTTAAATCCCATTATCGATCATTACTGCACTCCAAAGTGTCGCCGATGATTTTGATGTGAACCAGATCGTATGACAGTTTATGCAGGGGGACGTATCCAGCTTTGGACAAAATAACCTGTGTTGCACATCACTGATCTAACTGAATGGCTGTTTTACGGTTGGGCTGACATAGTTCACTGTCTTTCTGAACAAGTATCAAACAGTACATCATGTGTAGGCCCCAGCTATTCAACCGTTGCTCTAGGTTCGTTTTATGCTAATCTGCTCGCTTAGCAACAGTGTAGCTATCAGCTATACCATTAAGGTTCTAAGGAAAACGTGCAGACTCTTGTGAACTAAGCGGCTTCGCGGTGTTGTGTTCTGGACGGAAAAGACGGTACTCTCGAGTGTTTGGTTCCATTGTTCGAGATTGAAAAGAGAGTTTGAGATAAATCAGAAGAAGAAATCCTAAGACACTTTAGGAACTGCTTTGACTCTCAAAATTCACTAAGTAATTATGCAAGTGTTCGTCGAAAGCTAAATTGTTTCAGCTCACTTCGCGTTGAATAAAGTCGGTTTCCATCCATCGGAAGGTCGTTAGTTCGTGTTCGGCTGGCAGTACTGGATTTCCGGATGCGAAAACAACAAGTGGATTTTCCGTTATCTAAGATCCAGGCTAATCTTGCCAATAAATACATCCCATGAATATGCAATAAGGCCAGATTTCCTGGAATCAAGGCGAGAACCAAAAGATGCAACCTCAGAAAATGCCATTCATCACTCAGGTTAGCAGGTCTTTCAGAGTAGGGACAAACTGAAAAGCCACTGAACTCAAAAGTGGTAGCTGATTGATCGACATCGGATGTAGCCGGCGGTGGTCAAGCGGTCATCATCGGGGAATTCAATCCTTGATATCCTTTGTTCGGTTTCTGCCATCACGGATCATTTGCCCCTTCGGTAGCCTTGAGTTAGTCACTGCTCCCTTCCGAAAATACCACACATTGTTGAGTAGTAAGTAAAAAGGATATAGAAATAGATTTATTTCACTATTTGTTTGCATCTGTGCACATCTGAGCATCTTATTTGTGTTGTCTTAGGACCGATTCACCTGATGTTTGCGTGAGTCATCTGAAGCAACTTGCCTCGTGTCTGCTTGATTGTCAACACAATTTCTTGTGTGAACACTTCAGCTGGATGGTCTCTTCCAACAACCGTGCCACCCACATACGTCCTGAGCAAGTTCGTGTTCCATATGACTTGTTAGCCGTGCTCACTTGTCAAAACATTCAAAGATGCCCACCTTGAGAATGTACTGACTCACGATCCGATCTCCTCAAACGTGTGTGGATGATACACTTGCACAACAGCCCTCTTCTTGCCCCTTGTCCCATATGCAGGTGTCGTTTAGCGGTTGTATATGTAGACGTGAATAAATTCGGCATCGGTCAAGCCCAGTTTTCACCATATTCCTTCGAGATATTCACCCTCCAGTTGTCTGATTGAAGGTGAAATGGGGTATAATTGTGCACCACCGGTGCCCCTTATCCACTCATACACTGCCTAATTTGTGACATGTTCATATGCAGCTTTTCTTGGGATCCACTTTCATGGTCATTACAAAAGTCAGAATGCTAGATTAACAGTAATTAATAAACGCTTGATCAGATCCTGTCAGTATTCATATCAAATTGATAGCGTGAACGAGGCAAAGTTGATTAGCCTAAGTCGCCATTCTAAGGCCCATCGGTATTTCTTTTTGGAGGTTAAATCTGTTGAGTCGGTTGGTATACCGGAAGAATCTTTTGCCTTCTTACTGCAATCCAATTTCTACCCGAATAATCAATTTCAAACAACTCGAAGACATGGGACACGCTTACCCCCGGGACAGTTTTAAAGAGAAAAGTCGTTGATGCGACAATTCTGGCACGATTTCCATGCATAATATGCTCCATTAAAGAACATGATTCTGCGTATTTTCGTTGCGGGTTACAGCAAACAGGTGAACAAGAAATAAATGATTGCTGCATGTCCAAAAATCCCAATCAAGCCACGCTTTTTCACTCACAGTTGGCGATATCAGTTGCTTGCTCAAAAAATCACTTGGTTTGATGGTCGTCATACAGATTGTATTAGATATCAGACCCACATATTCGATCGATGTGCTGCCAGCTCGCTCTTATTCGGAGCACACTCACCCACACATGGTGTATGTGCTGACCTCGTTCCTGATTGGCTGTTTCCCACGCCGATGTCCGATGACATTTTCCCTAATTAATTATTACCTGCCTGTACTCATCGCAGCTAAGCTCGGCCATAATACAGTTTCCCGCTTGCATTGCAATCATTCTTCTTGTCACTCCTGAGCACGTTTGTTTGCAAATGCAACAATCACATTGCTTAGTTCACAAATAAAATCATCTAAATCTGTTTCAATGCATATGCACGTAGTGATTCTTCACGGGGACCCGACACCGATTAGTATACTGGACTGAGAATCTCATTCGTTAACTAGTAGGATATGTGCAGTGGATGTCAGTCGGTTACTTCACACCAGTAGTGTCTATCTGTAAGTAGTTTGCAAGTGAACAGCTTATCACCACGGCCTATGGAAAATAACCCGGCTAGTGTAGAGGTAATATATATGTGTATGACCAAGCTGGAACTAGGTGGATATGCACTGTTACTGCCGGTGATTCACATGGATGAAGCAGCTGTACATGTGTTTCCATGGTTTTCAATCTTCTGTTGAGCTTTTAAACCACATGATGAATGCATTCATAAACAACCGGAAGTACTCCACGGAAATCTGTGTGTGTGTGTGTGCTAAAGCATATCTGGGGAGGATGTGAGCAGATAGATAATTTCTGTTATTTGAACACCTTTATTTCACCCGGAGGTTGAAGGTCGAATGAAGCGTCTTCCTATATGCGGATGCAACATTTGGATTTTTCTGACCTCAGTCATCTGTTATGTCGACATTAAATCTGGTTATCTATCAAAGATCGAGCTCATACTGCAACAGTCAGGCCAGTTCTTCTGTGTATTTCAGAAACACGACCAGTGTGTGTGGTGGATACACAAAAATTGTCGGTATTCGACTAACGGCATCTCCGTAGCGTTGTGTGAATCCAATGGAAACACCGTATCAATAATGCTGAGGTTAGAGGCAGGATAATAGATGTACGAGAAAATCATTAGATTAAGTACTATAGCTCATCAGGCTACGGTGAGTGTAACATGTGTTGCGCATGTTCCCGGCTAGGACTCCTTGGCACGAAATGTTTGTTGAAGCTGGTAGTGATTGGAATATTAGCAAAGCTAGCCAGTTCGTTACACGGAAGATAGGTATGAAAAACCTTGCCAGTGGACTGGGCTATGTAGGGCACGTAAAGTCTCTTTGATGGAGCCCGAAATCTCTACTCATTCAGTGGTCAGATATATTGGAGGATATTTTTGCACTCACTAACTTTCTTCATCGACTTGATGCTACCATTTGTAGTCCTCTTCTTACTCCGCTAATAAAACCTTCGCATTCACCTTGTGATTAATGACTGTTCCCAATAAACTGGACTGAACCACGGAGCCAGTTAAGTGAGACGCACAAATTGATGGTTGCGCGACCGGGTGATCGAACAAATTCCGATCAGTCTTCGATAAGGAGTGATGCAATCAGTGTCGGGAAAAAGCATGGTAATAATGTCCGAAACCATGCAACTCTATTATCAGCCATGGTTCATCTGATTACACGACATCTGTCCATTGCATTCACTTCTTTTCACCTAGAATACTTAAAACAAAACACAATATTGCTAAGGTGGACCAAGAAGATTTCTATCCAATGGTGAGAACCTTCTTTCTGGCAGCTGGAACAACTGTTATTTAGTCTGACAGTACCATCACGAATCAATTGTTTCGTTATCATAATTGATTACCAACATGTGTTTTCTGACCAAGGAATTTGTGTAAGGCGTTTTCTTTTGAACTGTGCACTAAGTTCAGACAGCGAAGCCGTTCCTGACATCATTCATTCGTTATTGTGCGTTACCCATTTCTCAAAATGAGTGGTTCATGTTTTCAGTGGAACGTGGTGTCATTTGTTTGTAGTCATGCACACGGATTGGTTTATCTTCTAATGTACGAAAAACAAAACGAGTACATTTAAGTCTGCACCTTTAGTACCAGTGAGAAAACGTCTCTGATTCCAAATCATCTCAACACAATAGTAAAAATCAAACCAATTATACAGAACAACGATTGGATTAAGTCAATTTCATTAATTCTTATCTGTGGTACAATTTTATTTTCTGGTTTATTTGGTTGGAAGTGGATGGTCGCCATCGATCGATTGTCATGTTTGTAATGCATGATCCAGTCTTTGATATCACTAAATGTCCCGTCCAGAACAATCTCTGAAGCATTTTTTCTCAACTTATTATTTACGTTAAACAATTGGCTACCACCAATATATTCAGTAGATAGAATAAAAATGCCCAAAAGTTCGAGAATGTTACGAGAACGATCGAACACCGTATCTCCAATGGGGTACCGTATCTAGTCAGTCTGCAACAGCTTCACCAATCCATTTTTGTTTGTGCAGTTCACCAGAACAGGTACTTTCTCAACTTTCTCAGTTTTTCGGAGGAGTCTAATATTTCACAAATTGGCCACATTTCCCTCTTGTTCTTTTTATTTAGATCAATCCATCGCCACGTCAGAGCCCTTAAAAGATGACTGCGATTCCGAATATGATATCAAAAGCATAAAAACCGCACCCGGTTTTGCGGATCGGCAGCAAATAACCCCAGTGGAATCTGTTCGCCGGACCAAATAGATCATCTTCAAGACGAATGGTATGTGATCTAACTAAGGTAAAATTGCGAGAAAATACAATGTCAATAATACGGTATTGTCGTTGAAAAATAATGAACTGACGTTTCAGATTCCGTGACCAACATCCTTCAAGGCACACCTCCGTTGACTTGCAACTGATCCCTCACGGTCATTTGGTTTTAAAACCGTCTTGAGAAAAGTTAGTCACGGTAACCCAAATGTCGGCTCAAGAATTTTCCATCGTCAACGCCGTGTTATTGACACTAAATTTTCTCGTTGAACACGCATCGTTTTTTTCCATGCACTTTGAACCTTGTTTGGTCCTGACAAACTAAGGTAGAATAGCTTTTTAACATCAACACTGCGTGAGGTAACGACCTTCCATTACTGCTTTTGAATGACGAAACCCGCCATCTGCATAACGACTGGCTCACGGTAAACATCTTCTCGCAGAGAAGCTTAAACGAAACAAAGTCGTTACGTTTCAAACAACCTACAGAAGTTATCTACTTGAGCAGTTCCAGTAGTATGACATTTGTCAGTTTAATAAAATGATGCATTATGCAGTATCAACGTTGAGCCCACCACTAGAAACCATCGAACCGCTGTACACCTGCTCCATCCTTGTTAATGATTCACGACTACAGTTGAAAAGCTGAAAACTGGTGCTCCCATGATTTTCCGTGATCAGCTGAGTGTTATCACTGCATGATGAATCTCCTATAATTGAAACTGCACAGTAACAGAATTATGCAAGCGAGATTGGACGGTGATTTGTTCATTGTCTATCCACGTCAAGCCAGCTCAAAATTTCCTGTCACATACGAATGCCTTTCCACAGCTGTCGTCATTCCGTCTGTACCGGAATCATGTTTAAAAACATCAATTTCCCAACAGTGTTCTTCTCCCAGCACCAGAGGTTGGAATACTTCACCCCAAGTTTATCTGAAGCAGAATCAAGTAGAGCTGCTCAAAATTCCCAATAGAACTGTGGTATCCGCACGTCTTACAGGAACATTTTATCCATGATCGCTCATGAGTAACATATTTCCAGGTACCCTTGACGTTTCGTCAACCATACTCGCGTCTTCCCGATCGTGTGAATATTTCAAAGACTGTTCTTGATGTAAATAGCACATTTTCCGATTCGGTAACTTTTTTTTACTTTTGGTTTGCACAAAGTTTGAACGGAATCATAAAAATAATAGTTTCAAAGAACTACCAAAAGGTGATCGTCTGATTTCCTCAAATATTAAGTCATTGAATTTTACTGGAGAATATCATTTGTTTAAATCGCACAGCTACTTGCAAGTAGTGTGTGGGATTGAGGATACTTGGTTCCAACCAGAGCAAAACTCGAGTCTGGTGCTCCAGACTGCAGAGTTGATCGGATTACCCAAGGCCAGTGAGTAGAAGGTGGGTCTAAAGGGCAGTTAATCAGGCAAAATAGATTATTTTCTGAAAAATTATTATCGTCAAATTGGTAGTTCATCTTGGTTTGGGCAGCCATCACCTCGCACAGTTCGTAACACACAAATACGCCACTGAATGCATTAATTTCTCGAATAAGGGATTCATGCATACCATGTTCAGTAATTCTTGGTTCAATTCAGAACTGAATTAAATATTTGATCACGGGAATTATTTTCAATAGTCATCTATTCAGTCAAAATAATGCAGGTGAGTAAATCCTCATGGGACTTTCAACGGCAGTCACTAATCCTATCTAATTTAGTCCCACTGATTAAAACTTCGATAACTTTGCGAAATTCCCTAAATTTTCATCGATATCATCTCAGTATTCTTGGATAATCAGGGGTACAAAGTGGATTGGATGGGACAATTTCAGAGTGGAAAATTGCACCACAATGATGATGTATAAAGGAGGCCATTGAAATGTGAAAAATCATGTCCCATTCGATTGGTTCGGCAACGATTATTTCAGCCTACAAATCCTTTCATCTTTCCGAATTCAACGCGTTATATAGCCTTCTAAGAAACGTGATTTATAATCCCGGACATTTATCCACATTCGGTACGTTTTAAATCTCCGTACGATATTCTTCCCTCAAAACCAACCTAGAAGAGTATTTTAATGACGATCTTAAAGTTGTCGTAGCTTTTTTATTGAAATAGAAAACGAGAACAAAAAATTCTTCGAGTTAGTCACCGTGAAGTTATTGTCATCAACAATCGGAGTTCTTCTTTGATTCAGCGACATGTAAAACGATGACCCATTTTCTCACACCGTTGAACTGATTATGTTGCAGATAAAGAAATCTGTTTGCGTGCGCGGGAAGTTCGCGCCCGTGCATTCTGGAACCATATCTGAAACAAATCCAAAAATCTTGTTAGTGCTTCGTTCCTAGATCGTTTACAATATGCTCGATTGCTAATGTAATTTGGGCTATTTGGGAAAGTCGAGTGGAGGCTCAAATGTTCGAGACAATTGATGGTCTGCCAATCATTCAGCCCGTCTATGATGCATCAACCCAAGAGCATAAACGTAATTGTTTCAGAAATTTCCACTTGCTTTCTAGCTAATTCCCACCTTTGTGTGGTTGCCTTGTTAGGTGGAGTGAGTTTGAGTGCAGCATTTGTGTTTGACTGCTCTGTGTTGACACAATCCGAAAAGTGTGCATCAACCGATAAAGAAATCACTAAAGACCATTATGGTGCTCGGATGTGGTAATATTAGTGAGATTCAGGATAGGATTTTTTCACACGCGCGCCAGTTCATCAAAAATATTCCCGTCCCAAATACCTTCGTGGCCATTCATGTAACACATTTTCATGTCCATTCACTTCTGTGTACGAATAGTTTCACCAGGCAGTGTCAACGCTCAACTGACCGCCAAAACCAGTGAAGCACTTACTATAGAGCTGTTTTATCCCTATTAGACAAACTCAGCAATGCATATTCACCAAGACACAGCCAGGACTCGAACACGGGGGAATAACAGACAATTCAACCTGGCTCTCAATGGTCTATCTAACATCAACTCCTCATTATATGGTGACCTTCCTTTGCTGGATTTTCACTGGTGACAATCCGATGGATGTCTTTCCCGAAGGGGCTTTACAAATAACCTACACGGCCTGGATAATTGACCAATATAAATAGTAAGAGGTATGATTTGTAAATAGAGTGATTCGTCTGGCAATATTGGTGCGCATCTCAACACCGAGCGCGATGAAAGCACTGCGTAACTGTTGGCAATGTTAGCACTTTAACAATGCGACTGCTCAAATATTCTGAGATCCGGTGACCGAACACTGAGCCTCTCTCCTATTCTTATTTGCTCATGTCGCTTGTCACTTCAATGGATATCTCAATTTTCAATGGTTATTTTACTGAATGTATACATTGACTGCAGTGTGCACATGTACTGATGCAGCGGAGTGGTTCAGGAAAATATTGTGCAAACCTATGTTTCCAACTTCTCCATACAGTGGGAAGTTCAGAACGATCACAAAGTCACTTTTGGCTTCCGATTACAGTACCTGTTTATGACACTAATGTTCAGTTTGGATAGCTGTAATAATCCTTATGAACTGAGTTGATGGTGCATATCGAAACTACCCCCCGCCCAGAACTACGCGAACAGAAGTAGCAAGAAGACCAAGGCCGTGAAATAGCACGTTAGTTGTATTGTAGAGTTGGTTCGTATAAATATGTTTAATTAGAGAATGTAATTGGTAGACTCAAAGATGACCAGTCACAGGAAGCTTTTGCTGGAATTGTCCGCGGTGACCTTCATTGTTTGAAGCTCATCCGTGTACGTGGTTACGAAGCTGTACCTGGCTGTATCACATGTGACAGCTTCTGAATCACCACAGTAGTATGGCATTGTATTGAGAATCCATCTTTGGGACTACGTGTCTTCCTCCTCATTGTTAGCCCTGTTACCGTCGAAGAATCATCGTGTGATTCTCAAACAAGAACTCTCCGTCCATATACACTGCATACAATTCAGATGAGAATACAGGTGTGAGCTGCAGTCGTTCAAAATAAATGAGTTTAAGTAAGTGAAATACAAAAATCAGTTCCACGCTTTGAGTGTACGTCTTCTGGCATCTGTCTTTCCCTAGGAACCTTAATAGAAAACGAAAAAAACAATGTGGGCAAAAAGTATAGAAAAAACTATTGCTAACAATTTTCAGAGGCTGGAAAAGCGTGTAAATACAGGGTATCATTGGATGCGACCTAAGGAAACACATCTATTGTTTTTATCCAGCAACTGTATGGACCAACTGGACCACACCCACGAAGCCTGGCACGTCTTATATGAAGGCATCAGTTCATTGTCAAAGCTTTCCATGTTTCTATTCCATGTAACTAACTGCTTGTTCTTTTATATATATATATGTATATATATATAATCACTCGAATGAAATCAATCTTGGAGCCAAAGCAAAACTGAACAAGATAAAGCAAAGGACAGGGTACGACAGGATGGGATAGAACGACCAGTAAATCAAAAAGGCACGAATTTATTTTGTGATGTGTTTTCATAATACAGGTTTTGATGATTTTGTCGTTGAGTGATTTATAAGCTTACGGGAAGACATGAGTAAATCGTGTACGAGCCAGCTCCGTCTGGTAAGCATTGATGCTCATTCTGGTGGTTTTTTACTGTAAGCTACTCTGTGCGATTAATCTCATCGGTGCTTGTCCAGTGTTCTCATCAGTTTTGAGCGGAACTACGAATACTGATGACCGTCGACTGTTCCTTATTTGCAGCCGCAAACTTCCTGAGTAATAGAAGAAAATTGCGTAACTGCTTCAGCGTATATTCAAACTCCGACGAACAAATGGATGTCACCTCGATGTCACATATTACTGAGGTGGGTAAAAGTCTTACGTGCCGCCTGTAAACACTATGTCACTTTATCCGACATCAAAACTTTCGGCAAACCGTGGCTACCTACCTGATTTACTACCTGCGCAGTGTTTGGTGTTGCACCAGTACAGTCCTGATCTTGATTTTTGTGTTATACTCACTTATACTCTATCTTCCCATGCACTTTCTGTAGAATGCAAACAAGGCTAGGAAAAGCAATACAAAGTCCGGACCCTCATCTAGCACAACAAAACAAATAAATTTGTCTCCTGGACCAAGTTAAAGCGAATGATGCAAAAGGAATCATGGTTTGATCAATAAATACGGTCATCTGCGGAGCATTCCAAAATAACAACAAGACAAACATTCAGTTTTGTACTCTGGGGAATTATCATTTTTGGCACATAGTTCCTTCTCACTTGTGCTTTCTTTTTGTAATAATAATAATCACGTCATCAACCGTATACTTATGCTCAAGTCGAGCCACTCCAAATGTGGGAGTGGGTCAAGGTTGTGCAAGAAGTCTGAAGACAATTCGCACCGCGTCAGATGGATCACTCGTAAGTGGATCAGCTGAGACAGACAGTCACTGGTGGTCAGGCCAAGTGCAATTCGATTGGCAATCATTGCATAATTCTAAATAAGATACCGAGAAGAATGACGCAGTGATGAATGATCACGTAAACAATCTCTTAAAGGTCAACTCTAAAATTGACAGAACAATTCACCTGACGAATAGTTGAGATTTTTGTGACGAAATCGATCGTTTTTCCTGTCATATAACAACCGACATGATTATAGTATGGTTCGGCTAAATATGATACGATTTTCCATAATCACCAGTCACAATTTACTACTGAGGGTAACTTGCGCATGCAAATCAGTTTGCAATATAACATAGTTACATGACAAGCATCGTCAATCTACCATCAAAACTGATTTTAGCTGATGAGTGAGAGATCAAGGTAAAGCTATTCACCGACAAAAATACAGTATTCACATTCCTAATACGTGTGACTAGCAAATTACACCCATAGCTAGGAAACATAAACGAATTACCAATAATATGAACCGAGGAGTTTAGGCACGTATCCAGCCCGTCCAGAGGTGGTGTCATTATCCTCTTGGGGAAGAGGTAAACTTGATTCAGTTGTCGTACCAAATAGCACCGAAAAAACAATGTGGCATTCATAAAAGTGAGGCATTGAAGTGTGTCGTGTGCGAAAAAGTTCCTGCACGATTAGAAGGATATTGTGCCCACAACCAGCTATTTTGTGGATCACTCAAAGGTTGTAGGGAACCCAAAGCATCTCGGTACTTGCAGTACGGTTGAAGTTAGTGTTAAAGATGTGTTAGCAGATAGTGAACAGCAGAAACGACTATCATTTCAAGTGAAATATTCCCACATTCTGGATTTAGAAGACGCAACAAGACGAACACAGATCTATCGTTTCGGTACTTCTCCTCAGGCCGGTACAGTGCACATACAAAGTCTTAGCGTTGCTCAAAAGTGTGATCCAGAGTATTAGCGCAAAAACACAAAACTGAAAGCTAAATCCGTTTCCGTTGCATTTGTGTGGGCAAATAAACCACCAGGCTCACCGGTGCTGTGTCTTTGTTCCACCATCAGTTTGACCTTCGGCCAGCTGCCATGGCTACCTACCACAGATTTTATCTTGTACTTCCCAAACAGTTGCTTTGTTACCCATGTGCTTATGCCACTAGTCACCACACCGACCACCAGACCTCGCTTCGAAGCCCGCGTGATAATTTGTTCGCTCGATCCCATTGCGTCATCCAAATGTAGCCTTGTTTCTATGACAAGTGTTGATAGACCCTAATTGTCATGGGTCTAATCGTTGACCCTATCTGTTCGTATTGAACTTTGATTCTAAACAGATTTTATCGTTTATTTAACCTTTCTCTCCGGTTTTGGAATGACCCACTGATATCCATGACCCGTTCTGTTATTATGTCATAATTGCTTCATCCATGATAAATTCCAAACCAAATAAGAGTGGGTTCAATCGGATACGACACAGAAATTTATTGACTGTGAACCAAAGCTATTCGAACATAAACACTTTCTGGTGCTGCCTGGTTATTGACCCATAGATTCATCGTGTTTGGTTGTTGATCTTTTATTAAGTCGATCAATACTGGTCAACTAGTCTGTGCGTCATCCAAGCAACAACAACAACAATAAAAACGAATAAAACGATCAGAACGCAAACATGCGAGCTTTTTCGAAGGCCTATAGTTGACAATCAGAAAATTGAACAGTGAAACTGGGGTTTGCCGGGCTAATTGTTCGCCTCAACGGGTTTATCAAAGACTCATTGTATATACGGCATCATATTACTATTCTACGAAGTGCATGAGAATTGTTTTTATCTTACCCATGTTCGAAAGACTATTTATTCCTTATAGACTGACTTATGCTGTATCATACATCCGGCATTCAAAGACCTTGTAAGCACTAAATAACTCCTATAAATCCAGCATTTGCAAAATCTTACACCATGTTTCTCCCACAAAAGTGACTGGTAGGAAGGAATTCCAGAGATATTGCTCAGTTACCGCGCAACGAACTATTCAACAATGGGGACGACACCATTTGAACTGGTTTTTGGGCAGCAACCCAGAACGCGCGACTGGATGTGTGACTCACTATGAAGAATGATAAACCGCTGACAACCCGCGAGCGGAAGCATCTAAATGAAGTGACCACACAACAGACAAGAGTTGCTCAGAGTCAAAACAAGACAAGGTACGATAGACGGAACCAAACACAGAAACGAGAGCCGTTCATCTCGGGACAGCTGGTCAAAGTGAGGAATCGGAACAGACCCGGAGTGGCCGGTCCGGGGGTCAGCGAGTTCCACAGACGATCGAATGGACCCTACACCATACTAGGGAGGAAGAATTCCAGTTTCAAAATCGATCAAGGACCACAAGGAAAATGGGTCAACGGATGCGATTTGGCACCCTGACACATCCGGACAGAGTGTTTTAAAGGAAGGGCGAGTGTAACGGGGAATGCTGGGGCAAGGGAACTACGTGAATATCAAGGCGAACGGACGAACCAAATGACGGCTACAGACAAAAGAACAGACGGCGAATATGTCGGAGGCATCCCGAAGCAAACAAAAGAAGGCATATTGACTACCAGAGAGGGAGCAGCGAGATCTCTGGCAACCAGCAAGATAGCTCAGGTTGGGGGCTGCCGATCAAGCCGTCAACCGAGACAATCGGAACAACCGAAGGGAAATGACGCCCAAGGGAAGCAAGCTATCGGCCACGGGCAACTAGCCAGAACGCAGCCGAAGCACTCAAGCAGGCGAAAGAGCAATGTTGGTGGTGGGCAGTCTGGAAGAGGGTCTATGTAAACGATTGTATGTGTTTCATGACTTGACTAGTTTGGCCGTTGGAGTACAAGTATCTTACCTCGTGTTGTCGTCCTTGCTACAATAGATGCAATATAATGACGTTGTTTCGATAGCTAAAGTGTATAATCCAATTGCGAAACTTCTCGAGTCCGCGGGTTGTATCGTCGCTACATAGCTGTTAAGGGATGCATAGTACTGTAGCACGCAAGCGCATTGCTCTCCCGACGAGGGTTTCTTGGGTGTGATCTGCAAAAGTAGAGAAGAGGATAAATTCCGTTAGCGAAGGCTCAGTCAGTGTATCAGTAGGCACCAATACTTACATTGAACGAACAACAGGATGGCAGCCTCCAGTCTGGCCTTTATAGTACGGCAGAACGTGGGTTTCTCTCATGTGTTTATGGGAATCCGTTTGCCTTCAGATTGGCTGGAAATTTATCAAATCCGCCTAATTGCAAATTAAACAAAAATCTGCCTACTCAACTGTGAGTTATCTGCCTCGTGATAACCTTACTTACATATGAGCAAATGAGTTGGTTGACATTTTGCTGTCATGGAACCCGGTCTGAAAAGACTAGCCTACATAATTGATCCCCTAGGTGAACCTTTTCACTCCGTCTAACACCTTTCTTTATGGAATGTCATTGCGATGGTGCTTGCCAGATGATTAAAAATACTACTTATTTATTTACTGTTTTCGGTGTTTTCATTCTCTTACGTTCCGTCTTCAAGCTACTTCCCAACCAGGTGTGATATTGTTCTCTCATTGGTTTTCGTTAAAGATTTCATTTAAATTTAGAATTTGTTGTTTGTTGTTCTGTTTCATTGTTTCGTTTAAAAAAACACATTGAATATGCTTTAATCTCCTTTGTAAGCTCCACATATTTCCATCGTTGATAGTTAGATTACCTTTGATTTATTTGAATTGGATTAAACTGATCTGTGTGATGATCAGGTAGTACGAGCTGAAGACTAGGGCTGCTGCGGTACACAGTTCGAGACCCCAAATATGGTGCGCAGCACCGTTCTATCGTCCGCTTCGTCAACTACCATTTCTTATCGGTCGTACTCTGCTGCGTCACAATTGTGAATGTTTAAAGCTCAGGTTGCATATTTCATTGAGAAGTCACGGCGTACACTGAGTTGCATAACGTTTATTATGACGTCTCAATCCATACTAGGACTAGTTGTCAAACGTGAGTGGATGAGTATGTGAATGGGACGATTGGTTCCACGTGCTTCGGTGTTGTTCCCATCTGTCCTTTTCTCGATCTTTTGGCACCGGTCTTACCAGAGTGTGAATGATGTTCTTTAGTCCCAATAAATAGCCAGGAAAACCAGTAACATGTTAAGGAGAGTTTGATTGACATACTCTGCCCATGATTAGTGTTCATTTCATTTCTATCCGCATGGTCTTTTGTCTAATATCTTCTAAGAGACTTATAAATGACTTGAGAATGAATTGCTGAAAAACATTTATTTCATCGATTTGGACATTTATATGATACGATGGGTTCTTCCAGACATTTAAACATCCCGCGAACCCAAATACGATGAAGGGATTAAATCAGTCCATAAATTCCAATACGAATGCGTAATTGCTTACTTATCTCGCCTGTGTATTCTTTATCACATCCTAGCATGGGATAACTTAGAACACTCCTGATTGGTGGTACTGGTCCACATGGTCTTTTCCGTTGAATAAGATGGACCGCAGCGTTGCGACGAGTTTACGGGTAACTCTGATGCCCAACGCTTTTAGCAACACGATCTACAGCCCCCACTGGTCCTCGTTTGTACGGTACCTCGACCATGCCATCCAGGCGGGGTTTTTTTTCTTGATTTGTTATGTTACCTGGAATACATGAGTTGACGAAACTCTTTGGTTAGCCGTTTGCTTTGAGTAACTTGAAAAGTACTACTATTCCTTGTTTCTGGAACCCGGCTGTGTCGCAATGTGTGTCGGCCAGGTGAAATAGAGTGTGTGCTGAAAGCTTTTTAAGTCACACGATGGCTGATTATTGTTACAACTTCATATGCGGTCGGTTGTGGTGGAGATTGATAAACACTGCAACACTCTAACAGACCGATAACAAACAGTCGAAAAACAGAAAGACGGGTAACACACTGGAAACACACTCCTTCGCTCACGCTTGACAATCAGTCCTATTTTGGATCGAAACTACACCATAAACGTTTTACAACTCAGAGTACACTGTGTATCCCATATGCCGTATCATACATAAACTCAGAGTACTTCTCAATGAATATATATATATATATATATATATATATATATATATATATATATATATATATATATAGACGAAGCAATTCGGTCAAGACGGATATTGACTATTCAAAGGTCTTCAAAACTGATCAAACTTGTCACGGAACGTCCAGATGAAAACAACGAGTTCTCAGATATTGCAGGTGGCAGACCTAACCATCCTCATTTCAGATGAATATGACTTAATATATCTTGTGACTGTCACGAGGAAGGCCCAGGTTGGTGCCCATGTCTTGGAGCAAATTTTGCTCGGTGGTGGTTGATTTGCATGTTTATACCCCACAATAGATGGTCACAAGATTGTCCCCAGGCTCATTACTACACTTGGCCTAGTGGTATCGCCTGAGGATATCTACTCTAGGTCTGAATGTAATGGTTGTGTATTACCCCTTACAGCTCAGCGGGTTTTTGAAAATATAAGGTATACCCTTACCACTGCACTCCTGTGCAAGTGTCTATGAAGTGATGCCAAACACTTCTTGGAGGAGCTTGCTGATGATATTGCTCCTTGCTACGGACCCAAATACACTGGTTTCTCCAAGTGGGTGTAGGTTTTCCGGTAAATGATTAACACATTTGTGAATGCCGCCTTCCATTTGCTTCGTTTTCTGGGCATTATTTTCGTCCATTTGTCGGTCTGTCTTATTGTTCCCCCTTCCTTTCTCTACGGTTTGAGCACTGGTTTGTTCGTTAGACATTTACTAATAAAAAGACTAGACTCACTTCATCCATTCGATTATTTTTCAGATATTGTCCAATCATGCCATCTGTATATTTATCATGTCAGCTATCTTCTCATTCAACGGAATCGCTGGCCACGCTTTGTTGACCCGTAGCCGTGTCTCACACTTAATCTCGTATCGAAACTGTGCACGGCCACAAGCAACCAAATCATACAAACTAAATAATTTAGGAAAATTTTCCCTGCGGTCGTTTGACTGTATGCAATTCGCCTGCATTTAGTGATTCTTCATTTTTATTTCTGTCGGTTTCCACGCTTGTTTTTGACATTTGTCAATTACACATTGATTTGATCCGGAGTCCCTGAGATTCATCTTTTCCCTCAGTGCAGTAATCCGAAGCAGGTTTGTAAGGAATGGCCAGATGGTTTATACATGCGTCATACAATGACTGTAAACCTATGGGTACAACATGACTGCAATTCATAGATGGTCCAAATCGCCAGATTTGTACGACTAGAATGTGCAGCGTAGTGTTTCGGTTTCGTACTATAACGTTTACATTTGGATTTTGTCTACTTGAATAATTCCAGTAGCCTACTAATGAATTCATAAATTATTGCTAGGGGCTTGGTGGGATTCACTGCACTGATGATTCCTAAGAACGACAAAGCAGTGCTTCCACACGTTTCCAGTCGTCAGCTGAGCGTTGATAAAATATGGTGAATCATTGTGTTTGATTCAGATATTCTGCTGCACAAATGTAAAAGAGATACACACGAAATAAATCCTGTGTAGCAAATCCATGAAAGGACGAACACTGATACTACCTTACAATCCAGAAATGTTTTGTTTCTTTACGGAAAGAGTACATAAATTTGCTAAACAAAGAAGCAAAATGAATTCACCGTTCTTATGCTGACTCTGATCATTTCTCAAAAGCCACATCTCTCAACTTGAAAACCATAAAGGTTGAGAGAGAAATCAAATTGAACGCAGGAATTTGTGCCGCCATCTTGAGTTAGTTTTCGGTGAGAGCCACAGCGCCGTCCGACTCCGTACCACAACTGATTCATCGACACCTTATGTGGAACTCTACTTCAAGTTCCCGCTTTAGAATTGCCGACTCTGGTAGGTAATAAATTGGCGTATACCTTCGTGTCTGCAGCACTGTTTCATTCAATGACTGCACACTTCTGAAAACAGCCAGTTGTCACCTTAACCCTAGGGATAAACCAGATGGGCCACAAGTAAATTCCAATTGAAATAGAAACAACGAATAGCTTAGCTATAGAGAAGCCATTTTCGGCTGATTCATATCCGCATTCAACTCACGTAGAAGATGAAACGTTTTCTCATTTCTACCAATACAACAATAATCAAAACCCCGTGAACCCCAGTTATAAATCCATATTAGATATATTGACTAAACAATTGCATCTTAATAAACGATGAACACGAAAACTGGAAGTTATTTGGCCGTTCCCGAGATTTTAGTTCCAAGGAATGCTATTTATTTGTTGATTTTTGATTCGACAGACTTGTAAAATTTTGATGTGGTACAAATTCGGACAGTCCCAAATCTCGAGTGAGATTGAAAATCATACAAGAAATTCATCCACTCTCCCTGCGTATCGTGTTCGTTCTACCAGCTAACTGGAAATCCACACCGTGAGCCTAGACATTTCCTAAATGAATCATACAGTCCGCCCAAGAAAATAACATTTGCACATCTGATGATACAGCCAAGTACGTGGTTATGTTGGAAAGCCAGCCAGGATGATTACTGGATATGTTTCGCGTCACTGATTGTTTCAGTCACTTGCAGATTCGTTCGGAAATCCGCAGGTGACTGTCGTTGGTTTGTTCTGCCAATGTAATTGTCATCGCAACTGTAGATGAACTCGTACACTAAATGTGGGGCATAATTCAACGGCTGACTAGATTGACCTTTGTTTCGATGAGTCCCTCCGGTAGATGGTATGGCGTACAGCTGTACGGCTGCGAATGTGCGGTTGATGGCTGAATTGAGTTGATGATACACGCCATTAAGTACGTGGTTATGTTGGGAAGCCAGCCAAAGGTAGACAACATTTTCACTGCTTTGTAGACTGGGTTATCCGTGGTTATTTGTTGGCTGTGAATATATAAGAATTCTAATGGGCAATCACTGAGCATAGGTGACATCGGTAGAACAAATGGCTCTCGTACGATGGTGAAGAATTTTTCGGTGCCACCTTCATTTTGTAAACGTACTTCAGCAAACCCTTCAGAGGGCTGATAGGAGAGTTGTATACCGAAGGGGACCTTGCTTCAGGGTGGCGTTCTTTTCGATGGAGACGCACTTACCGTAGAAAACGATGGCAATTCTGTACCGAATTATAGGAACCACGGCTCACACACTCCGATGACTGGATTTTGTCAGGTTGCCCAGTGTTAGTCCTGTTACATACAAAAGTGAGGCCAATGCCTGTTAGGGTAGGAATCACGCTATAGTAGCATTGACAATTCATTAGTTCGCATTTGTATGTCCTGGGTGCAAAACTTGTGAAACAAAGATATTGCCCACTTCTTTTGGCTTAACTCAGAACAGATTTCTGCATTGTCCCATTTGGTCGTGTCGTACTTTTCGATGTCCAAGAAAATTAAACATTTGTTTGACTCTTCTTCGTAAGAAGTCAACGGAGTAGAATCCCGGAATTCTACATAAATCACGCTTCTCGGTTATATACAACCTTGACTGACCCAGTGTAGTTCAGAGACAGAAAAGTAGCAATGAGCAGGGACGTATTTTGGGCTGCAGACAGAAAAGAATCAACCGAAATAGGTTCTTCATTTGTGAAATTTTAGTAAACCGGAAAAACAATGTACAACCAGCACTCGAGGGAGTTGGATGGTCAGACAGTGTCTCCAGCAGAAAGTTAGTGCATCAAAGGAAGAACTGAATAAACAGGTATCAGCAAAAGTATACAAATAAGCTATACTATGACCAAGCAGATATCGTCCGAGATTACAGCACAATACAGTACAGTATTGAGTATAGGTGGAAAATATCGGTTTGGAAAGGCGCAAGCTAAACGTGCGGTTGACATTGTGAAGAAGCGTTCGAAAATAGCGAACAGCACAACGAAGTGCGGCTTAATGGCCGCATCTAACCTGATTTGATAGCATGCTTTTATCGAGGGCTGACAAAGCCGAGAGAAAATAAAACCAATCAAATGAGTTTGCCTGTCAACAGAGAGAAATCCACCAATAATATCCAAGGTCAGATGGGCAAACACGGACAAGGAAAATGGGTGAGCGAATAAGAAGCGAGTAGCCTGAGCCAAGTGAGCGTGACAACAGACCCACGAGACCAGACAAACGCAGTCTTCGGCGGATCGGTGGAGTGAATGGGTTGAGGCAGCACATGTAACACAACACTTTGGAACCACAAGTGCGTGTATATGTTTGTACATGTATTCGGTTGTCGGTGATCAGGACGCGGTCCACCGTTGTTTTCCACGAAATAGCAATCCATATAAATTTCGTCGGAAATTGCTTCGGAAATACAGTGATGGACTTTCTTTTCAATAACTGACAGAAAAGCATCAACTGGTTTTGTGGCCTACAGGGGCATTGTCAATTTTTCTGTTAAATAGACCGTCGAAATTAAATCATGTGTTGTTTTCTTGCATAGTATAATAACTCATCGAAGGTATTCAGAGGGATATGGAAAGAAATGCTCAACTACGAGAGATATTCTCACAGAATGTTCATCGTTTCACGAAGAGGTCCAGTTGTCAGATAAAATCTGTATCCCGTGGTCAATTTAAATAAACAGTTCAGAAGACAAGAACTGAAAGAAGAAATTGTTTCGTATACCCTAGTCAATCGTATTCGCTGCTGGATTTTATACATACGTGACCGTTGAGAGTATACGAGTGGAATTCTTCTTTCAGTGTTTGTCTTTTGAATTGCTTATTCAGAGTCCACATCGATGGAATAATAATTTTTCGGAGGCTGGTGAGTTTTTTCTCCAAAATTTGTATCGCTTTAGGGCCACTTGTTTTTATTTGGTTCTCTGGGACTCTATTTAGAATACACGTTTAAGTTCATTCACTTAATTCCGGAATTCAGAACGTGCCGTTTCTGAAAGAATTTGAATTTCGATTCTGACCATGGGGATCAGGAACGGCGAACATGTTTGATAACATGCATATTGAGTTGCATATTTGTGTATTTGGTACCGTACGAATGTAATGGGCTCGACGGGGACTTCAATGAAGGTTTTTTTAATTTATCATAGAAAATACTCAGATCCCTTTGTTCTGAAGTGTGGTCAGTAAATTTTCAACACTCCCCGAAATTTCGAGATCACTTTTATCTACTGAAATATTTGATAGTAACCAAGTGTTTGATACGTATAATGGCCTGAAAGAGTTGTTTACAGTTGGACAAACTGTGTTGATTATTCATAAGACCATATCTAAAGATACGTTCGAATACACGGTACGCTGTTAAAGCAGTTTATCCCGGTTATTCGTGGGGAATTGCCGAAGCTGCAAGTTGACAACATTTCTTCCGCCATAGGAGTCGATCACTGTGTGGGGATGATGGGTCCTCCGCGTTCAGAACCAGGGACGACTCTGACTGTAATTCCTAATAATGATTTAACAACTGCCCCGACAACTCTATGTTCCTCAATGGTAGGTAGAATGCTGTCGGTCATTTCATCAATTTCTGTTTATATCCTCAGTATTTATGATCTCAAAGCGCCATGCAAATTGAAGTTCATCGTAGCGGCCTGGAAACGACCGCGTTTGGATGTGTAAATCCGTGACAAAAAATTACCATAGAAAAACATGACCAATTAGCTCTACACAGTTTGTATGTTGTTCGATGCCAAAAGGCTGTTCGTTGTTTGTCTGCTTGCTGTAAGGACAATTGGCTTCACCAATAGAAAAACACACTTTTGACTGTTCTGCTTGAGGACGGTTGAACCTTTAGCTCCCCTGGCTAGTATCGCGTCCGGTGTCACTCCCAGTCACAAACGTGAAAGACATTGTTTCTATACGAACCATCCTTCACATATTCCATCGATTTTCACTGTCTTTTGGCACGCGACGGAACTTTTGTCTTGTTGCCCGTTCTATAGGCCAATCTCGAGATCTAGTTTATACCTGGCACCGGAGTACTAAATCATAACATCTTTCAGGTTATCTGGTCTGACTTAACTTCAATCCATAGTGAATGTTGTCTCATATTCATTGGAAGTTTCGAATTCTCTGGTTCAGTTTAGGTGGTGGTAAGATATTTTATTTATTCCACGTAGTGGATGAAAATCTAGTACAGTTACTGCAAACATCATTCATGTACCAAGTAATTATTGCTTATCTGTATACCTCATATGTTCTTGTTCCGAATCATCTCTAATGTGAATCAGACTGTTTACTGAAGCTTCGGGTGCTAAACGTGAAATTTTAACGCGCATCCCGCTAAGCAACATGTTTACACCACAAGCTTTTGTGTGACTTAAATCCCAAATAAACTAGAGCTCACTCGTCAGCAATATTTGGTGAATACTTTTGCCATACAACTGCATCGGCCAGCTCGTTGAATTTACTGATTTATCAATAAGTATTTGATTCACACAAAGTGCAGCTTATTGGATACGCTCAGCTGGTGAGTCCTGAAGAGGGATGGAACATTCTTTTGAATTGGATTTCTACCAGTGATTGGGGATTTCAGTCGATGTGAGATGTAATAATTACCACTACTACGACATAACAAAGAAAATCTAGTTTTGAAACTTGTGTAAAATCCTGTGGATAGCTCGTAGCTGTTTGATTTAATAACTTACACGAAAGAACACCATAGAGGTCAACCCGTGTGCAGTTTTACGAATATACACTCTGACGATACCCTCTTGCACTCTGTTCGTGTTATTTCATTTTCCGTGGTTTGCTACCGACTACTACCTCAGTAGTCAGACTCTATGGGTGGAACACTCGTCCTCCTTACTTTTATTGGTCAATTCTTCCGATCTTTGCTCTGACTGGTCGGCCATCTTGAATCAGGTCATCTTTATGCCTGGAACACCAAGAGAAGGTGTTTTCTGCTTGAGACCGTTAGTAGTCCACCTCGAATGTAGGTTTCGCTCGTTTATCAGTTTCTTCTTGGTTATTGCGCCATACATCACTGATGCCATTATTTTATCATTACAGAACCACTAACACAAATGGTTTACAGAGAAATTTGATTGTCTTCTGATATTATATCGACCTCGGGTGCGTCTGTTTAGGTGACAAGCCAACAGTGATCGCGGACAAGTAATTTTCCGTCTACAATACCGATGATGTAGAACCCAATATTTCGCATGAGTGCTTTACTCTAAACACAAAGCAATACATATGCTGGCATTTAATGTTTCCGCGATATTCAGCTGTGTTCGTTGTGTCGGATTGGCCGCATCACGATAGCTCAGCTGATAAAGCAATTACTCGATGAGAGCAGAGGTTCGCCGGTTCAATTCTGCTTCACGGTGTTAACTTTTGGAAGCGAGATAACCAGTGCAACTAAGGCGCCCCTAGTTCAAGTTCGATGAGCAACCGTATCGATTCGCAAACAACAGCGGGGTTCAAAAACGAGCCGAAGTTTACAACTGATTCTCAGAACACCAAAAGAAAATGCTTCTGTTGCTAAACAGATGGATTGAGGAGTGGACGATCGAAGAGAAGGACCTCTTGGGGCCCACAGGAGCATTGAGGTGGAATCTTCTAGATAAGCAAACAGTGTGGTGGTGGTCGAGTGTTATAGAACCTTCATCTGTCATCTCGGAGATCCTATGTTCGAGTCCTTGACGTCGCTGGTTGCTTTGGTGGTAGAGAGTATTCCATTGTCGTCCGGCTCGTTGCCACAACCGATCTATCAGGATCTGACGTGCTTTTCCACTCTCATTCTCAGGGTCTGGTTACCGGTTATTCCCAACAGTGCAGTGGGTCTTCGTGGCTGTGTGTATGCCTCTTCCACTGCACTCATGCGAGAGCATGTATTAAAAAACAACTAGCAATTGATGGGAAGTTTTGCATGATGTTGCGCTAATCCTTGAGTGGGATGAACAACTCAAAAAAGAACAAGATATTTGAAAAGAAAAGGGAAATCTAACAAGCAAAGTGGACGAAATTGGTTTGTAGAGTGATGAATTTATCTGATTTCCTGACTGAAATGGTTTTACTTCCGAATCTGGGGTTTATTTTGGAATAAGATTGAGAAAAAAATTTGGTTTGTCTTCCACTCACATCGCAAAAGCAAATATTGTCATCTGAAATATGAATTACCAAATGATGAAAGCACAAATAATAGCTAGTAAGCATTGCGTTCGATCAACCATGAGAAAGTCATAACGTCATACTACTAATAACCCATGAATAACCACATCATAAATATTCATAAACCAGTTATCACACGGGAGCTAAATCCACCCGAAGTACAATAAACGTGTACCAACTAGACGAAGTCGGATCAATATGGTGACTTAATAAAGGAAACGACTGCTAAAATGGTCAAGAATTTACAATTCTTGTGAATAGGAAACGGTGAAAACAGCGCCAGTTACGTGAATTCCATTCTTGACATCTTTGTAGGCGAAATTAAGTGATATTTCGAGTAGTGGAAAATGAACAGTTGAGTAATTACTTCCATAACAATCTGATTGACTGCGGCTACGCATGACACCTGTGCCACCCATGGCTTACGACGATGAGGCTGGTCTACTGGCCAGTACAGGCAGTGCATCGGTAGGAGATCAACACCGACCCTCATACTAACACCCTATCTGTTCGGGTTGTGTGTGTGTGTATGTATGATGTGATGTGATGCGGGGTGACGTGGTAAAAGTCGTAATACCACCCCATTGAGAATTTTGACCACGTGTTTAACTGGTAATGCTCTCTGAACACCCCGAAGCAGTTTGACAATGAAAAGCCGACAGGTATAATGGCTGAGAAACCGGCACAGGGGTTGTGATGTGAACAAATAGGTCGACGCAAATCACGGTGGGGAAATCTTGCCAAACATAGCGATATCTGTGCACGGTCTGTGTTGTATATCAAAACGTGGTCCGCCGTTAATCTCGTGACAACAAAAACCCACCACGGTGGAGTAAACTATATACTACTCGAAAATAGATGCATGAGCAACACGAATGATAAATACTGGGGCAAATCACAACGTGACGATGTCGCATGGTTAGAATAAACTGTGCTAAAACAACATGCGCAAGCATACACAAAATGTAAATACACTCTCTGGTCGAATCAAAACAGATTATCATTTACTGTTTATCTTTGATTCAAATGAACCGTTCAGTTGTAGTCTAGCTATCTGACCTCGTCGCGAAGCAACTTTTAACCGGAATGTCATGGATTGGTATAACTGCACAACAGAGGCTAGTCTATCTCTTTGACGTTGATATTTGGGTTAGTGAATCACATAAGATTCCAATCAATCGGAGATGACCAGGTGGTTATAGTCGAGAATTTCGGACAACAACGACCCGAGTCCGATTCCCGACATCACCGATCACTTCCCCATTTGTCAGCATTCCGTTGGCCACGGACTCCTTCCTGAATTTTGTACATTGTTGTACAGTAAATAAATCAAAAGTGAGATAAAAATAGGTCACTTGTGGTAGAACGTCTAGCGAAGGTGATGTTCACTTCCCACTATTGCCAAGTACACGTTGGTGGCTTATGGAGTCGATAAACTGAGCATTCAAAACACCACGCACAAACAGGAAGCACGACGTCTAAACACGACCCGTCAGGGAAACATCCAGTCATCACAGCTGATGAGACATTGGGTGAGGAAAGAATCAATGACAGACAACAGGATAAAAATGAACCAGTTCACTTCCATCGATACTTGGTGTGAGGGTATAGGCTGACACATCGATAGACGGTTTAGTTCCAGTAGCAGGCAGCACGTCATTGTCTGCTCAAAGTCGATGATCCAATCGGGTCGTCATAAAACGGAACGAAACCACTCAGTCAGTCGCAAACAGTCACTCTCACAGAACAGGACAGAATCAACCAACAAGCTTCCAAGCGTCATTTTAACGACCACAACGAAAATCAGCCAATTAGCTGCCAAGAGTTGTTCACGATGAAGGAAAGGAATCGACCAGTGATCTACCAACGTTTTCTTTAATCGACCGGGAAGAAATTAGTCAATCGAGGAAGCAACCGAAAGAATTAGCCAGAAGACCCGGCTAAAGGAAGCTTTCTGGACCAGTGTGCTTCGTATCGTGGCTTTGACTTCGGTCACCTCTTATCATATGTAAACGGTCTGTTTTTATATTTAAACGAGGCAATTCGAAGGCGACAAATCCTTCTCATTAGAGTAAGTGTGACAGTTCAGAATACTTGGTATTTACGCTGCTTGTGTATTCTCTCCGATAGACAAAACTGAGAAGTCAACACTCCTAACTACAAAAGACTGTCTACGGGTACAAAAGTAAAGTAATTGTATTTCCTGTATACTTTGCTAGGGCGGACTTACCAAAGAGATTGAGAAACAAGCATAATATTCAAGGTCAGGCCTTCAGAATACAAAACGGGGAAAACGAGGTCAATTGACAAAACTACCTTAAAGAATTTAGGATGCCACTCGGTAATCGCACGTCATACCACAATAAAATCTTCCAACTTGGATTGCGTAACACCGGGGGCCTGTACGACGAATCTTTCATATATAACGCCTATCCTACATTCATCAACTGAAGTGATATGACAAAGGTTTCAAGCATATGACGTCACTAACATTACTGATGTATACCAGAGGTCACAAAAATTTGTTGACCTCAAGTGACCTCGTTGCCACTACGACCCACCCAGACGCCTACAATACAAGTACACAAACATGCGCGCACAAGCATGCATTATTTGGTATCCAACAACCTTAGATTACAGTCTCAAGGTAATTCCATTGAAGGCCAGTCTTAGGAACGCTTACCAGCTGACTAACTTCATCTCCGAAAAAGCTGTAAAGCTCAGACATAGTTGTTTTTATTCGTCGGTGGTGATTGAGAGCTGAAATATGGTCTTCGTTTTCCATTTCTATCAAAACTCGCATGATTATTATCTTTTGCACATTCGCTTCACTTATGCAGCATTGGGACTAATTTGGTCTTCCAGTTCAGGGGTGACTTACTGCTCATCCAGTAAACCCGTCCATTCTCCGCACTGTGAATAAATCTGCACTTTTTGTGATGCACTAGGGAGCAGAACTTTTCAAGTTGTTCAGTTCTATCATGTACAGCGTGGACAAGAATGCGTATTCACCCTGAGGAGGTCAAATTTCTCATTCAGCTACTCAAAACCGTGTTAGTAGGCAAAATGAAGCAAATAAAACAAAGCGAATAATGAAGTCAGTTAAAAAGGTGTACACGAAAATTGGATGATGGAGTACCAAATAAGCAGATTTGACCGATATTCAATGTCAAATAATGGCCCTAGGATCCGCACCAACCATAATCGAAGAGTTCATAGGTGAGTTATTTTTCCAAGTACGTGGGATACTAATGAAGATGAAGTGTGATTAGGTCAATGGTCCAGACGGGTTGTCACCAAGGTTGCAAACTTCACCCTACGACAGCTACTAGAGCACTGTTACCCTATCCGGAAACCGATGATCATCCCGTTCCCGGAAGTCAGTGCAGATTCTGTCGATAGAATGACACCATAGAACCAAACTATGAAATGGCCTTTCTACTTTTTTCATTTATTGTACAACAATGTACAAAAATTCAGGAAGGAGGCCGCTTCCGGTGAAATGTTGCCAAATAGGAAAGTGACCAGCAATGACGGCAATAGAATCCGGGTTAGTAGAGGTATGAATTACCCGAAGAATATGCCCATCACACTTCAGGGGGTTTGGGGGGCCTGAAGCCGATTTTCAGCCAGCTTTATCGTATCCAGCAAAGTATGACATACTATATTCACTGGACACGTTGTACTGTCAAGGTGGAAGCTCCCAGCCTTAGATAACCTGCCCAGATAGTATAATCGTTGAAGTTTACGGATCAAAATGCTGCACCGAGTTTTGGATACGTGCTGCTCTAATAACTGGCAACAAGGTGAAAGGGCTGTTCGATGTTTCCGTGGATTTGCCGTTGGTGTTGATTTTCCTAGGATAAAATATTCCGCAAATCAAGAACCGTTTCCTCAGTCGACCGATGATTCACAACAGTTCGTATTCTCTGTTTATTATTTGATTTGGCATTGTCGCACTGGGTTGCAGTTCGTTCAAACCAAGCTTCCGCGAGAATGTGGATCAAAGTTCGAATGGCACACTCACCATGTTCAATAACTGTACTCATATTGGTCAACCGGACTCAACGGTAGAAACGGTTCGAGTTTGTCCTACCATGGAAATACAATTGAGATACTCAAACGGTACACAACGTCTGACGGCATTCGACAAATATATTGCCCAATTAGGATTTGCTCGGAAGAAAGCTCTCGTGCTGTTTCAATCTACGGTCCCAGAAGAATATCGGCACTTGTTTGAGGAGGTGGTACCTGCTCACGCGTTAAGCGTGGCTGGGACTAATTCAACGAACGAACAGCAACGTGACTCAGAATCCAATTCAGCATGTCCGTTAGAATCCCAAAGTTCATCAGAAATACCGCAACAACTGGAGTCATCAGCAGAATTAAAGAACGTGCATGAGATGTTTACTTCTACACAGTAAGTGTAAGGTTTATTGACTTACAGATTGAGTGACCCCGTGGACTGACTATCTGACTGACAGATTTACTTGGCCAAATAATGGATCTTTTATTTGATTTTAATAAAATTCCGAACTTGAATATGCTAGCTATGTGAAACCTATTTTCTGCTTAAATCGGTGCAATGCCCGAGGTGTTGTCAGTGACGCCAGTGGATAAAACGAAGATGCATATCCGATTAATAATAATTTCCTTATTTGTGCGACTTTTCATCCGAGCATGGTGAATAGCACGCAATAAAAATGGTCGTAGACGATCGAAGCAAACCTATGACTCTGTCTGTCAATTATGCTTGAGGGGATATTAGTCAAACAAATAGAAACGATGCGGAAGAAGCCCTTGATTGACATCACGGGGTATGGAGTGGGCACATCTGAGTTTTCGGTTGTTCTGTTATCAGGTGGTGGTCGAATGGCTTAAGGCTTTTGGATTACCACCTCGAAGGTCTGAGGTTCGAATCCCAGCCACCACCAGTTACTTTCGTGGTAGACAGCAATTCCCACTGTCGCCCAGATAGTTATCACATCTGACCCATTAGGGTTTTATGTGGTACTCGAAAAACAGGGTAGTTAGGTTAAGTCAAGCGTTACAGTCAGTGACCTAGATTACCATAACGTTCGGCGCTGACGTCATCGACTTTACCACGGAAACTCAAGTGCTTGAACCAAATTTCTTTATGAATACAGTTCAGGTCGTAGGAGTCCGAAGCTGACTAACTCGACTATCAGCCAATGATCTGTATGTGACTCTTTCAGACCAATTCGATAGGACTGTGTATAAGATGCTGACTGAAGTTACCAGAGCAAACATGTGACCTGAGTCTGAGAGGTGAGTAACGATAGAATTTGACTTGACTCCATGTTGAGGTCACCTTTGCTGGTCCCCTCTGAAACGCTTAGACAGATGCTGTGTAATGACCTGATGCTGAATTCACACACACACACACACACACACACACACACACACACACACACACACACAAACACACAAACAGACACACACACACAGACAGACAGAAAATAGATAGGTGGACAGGCAGACAGATAGATAGACAGACAGGCAGGCAGACAGACAGACAAACAGAATGACAGACAGACAGACAGACAGACAGACAGACAGACAGACAGACAGACAGACAGACAGACAGACAGATAGATAGATAGATAGATAGATAGATAGATAGACAGACAGACAGACAGACAGACAGACAGACAGACAGACAGACAGACAGACAGATAGATAGACAGACAGACAGACAGACAGACAGACAGACAGACAGATAGATAGACAGACAGACATATAGACAGACAGACAGACAGACAGACAGACAGACAGACAGACAGACAGAGAGACAGACAGACAGACAGATAGATAGATAGACAGACAGACAGACAGACAGACAGACAGACAGACAGACAGACAGACAGCGAGATAGATAGACAGACAGACACACACACACAGTGAGAGAGGCCGGAATGATCATTTGTTTTGAGGGGACTGCCTCATCTACCTCATGCATGTTTCGTGTGTAGGAAAGCCGTTATCACAGATAACCTGTTATTTCTAATATAATTTCAGCGTGAATTCCACAGTTACAGAGATAGTCAAAGTAAGAGAAAAGGAGACCGAATGCCACCAACCGGAAAGCTCGGTAAGTTCCAAACCCAGATCCATCTTCTCTTTTGTGATGGGCGCGATGGTAATTGTAGTTTTGTCAGATGGGTAGCATTCTGCGGTCCATCGTTGCCCCATTTAAAAATCTGTGATGGATTTCACAGAGTGCACAATAAAAGGTATGCATTTTGGTGAATTGTATGACTAAATGGCTGACGATACAATTGATGATTACTGATGTTGGTATACTCTGAAACGGAACATCATTTCACGTATGCATATGTTATCTAGTACATGCCCACAGATGACTTCCTAAAACAACTTTGATAATTTTAACATCTTGCTTGGGGGTATTGAAAAAACGGGTTGTTCGTTGCTTCTCAATGAGTAAAATGCACATGCAACAAATATATAAATTTCTAGTTTGAATCACACCTTCAAGACACCTCAGTAATCCTATTCGATTGAAGCTCTCTCACGAGTTCATAATGATTCCTGTTATCTATTGATGGAATACACATTACATGCTACTAAACTTCCCTTTCATGGATTAACTGGTGGTGGCAATTACAAATGGAATTTCCTCTTCATAAACGGAATTACCATACCTGGAACTAGAAATTTAGCTAAGCCCATTCGTGATAAGACATGCAAAAGGCTTTTACCACACTATTGCTCAGTGTTGAGAACATTAGTGCGAATATTCTAACCATTTTCTTTGATCCTTAAAGATTTGTCACACCTTCCTTTACACTAAGCAATCCGTTTAACTCATTCCGAGCGTAATTTGTGACAGTCACAAAGTTCCCTGACTAAAAATTGTCTGCAAACTGTTAATCGTCACGTTAGCACTGTGCGTGGAAGCAGCCACCACAGTCAATTGAAACAAACTTGTTAAGCCTGTTTATATACTAAAAATACAGGCAAATTTAAACAAAACTCGCCACAAAACTGAGGATATCATTGTCATTTCCCGCAAGTAACATTTCACTACATCCAACCCTTCTGTTCAATTTGAACGCATAACGCGAGTCTGACGAATATTAGGGTTGGTCCACAAGACACTAACTGGTGTCATCGTTGCTGTTTCACTGATCCCGTGAAAAGCTACTTTGTAATCTCGTCCTTTATAGACCAAAAACTTCGAAACACACGATTACGAATGACGTCTTAATTAGATATCACACGCGTGATTACACAGAATGCAAAAAAGAAATGGGACACACGGCAGAATACTATATGCTGTAGCCGCACAACGGTTGCGCCTCGAGTCCAAACACAATAATGGGCAAGCGAGAATCAAAGTTAGACCACTTTCAAACTTGAGAAAGAACACATTCAACACATGGTCGAACGTATACTAGTGGCACAGCAGGACACGAGCAGGAACGGGTCGGATGAGTAACCATTTATATTAGTGTTACTTGGGCCGGGGATACCGAACTTGTAAATGAAGGTAAACACAAGGTGGTCAACCAGTCAGGAGAGAGCAATTGCTTTAAGGCTCAAAATTCAACTTAATAAAAATATGAATAATATGAAAACAGCCAAAAAGTAAAAAACATTGCGAAAAAATAGCAACAATCGTTATGAAATCAGTGCCTTGATATTGAAGGACCCGACCGTTTCCTTCAATCCAAGTTCGAGCAACACTGCAAAAGCATCGAGATTCAAAAGTCCGTAATCTACATGTTTTCTTCACTAGCAGTAGTTACGTTCTTCGGCCGTACTGAGATGGTCTGACTGTTTTACCATACACCTGACCTTCCCTATACACGGCTACGAGTCACACCATTTTTGATCTCCGCTTATAAAATTGTTAATTCCTCGCCTTGAGGATCACTGTTGAACTGATCCAGTCGTCTAGCAACATTTTACAGTTTACACACGCAAAATGCACCACGAATATTACCACGTTGTTCATTTAGTTTAATAACACAACAGAAATTCCACGTGTGTCACTAGGTCATCCGCTTACTTAAGTCCTATATATTATACGCGTATGTAGTGATTTTCCGTTCTAACTATGCTCAACAGACAATTTTGCATTCGCCGCGACCGAGTGCTGTGGTTTCGAACGTTCCAGAAGGCGGGGGGATTTTGAGGATGAAAAACGTTAATTCATCAATCAGGACACGGGCAAAATTCTTGACTGGGTACCGATGGCTGAGGTAAGGTGATATACCCTTCCAGAAACCTCTTTTTACACACACACGCACACACACACTAATTGGTTATCACAAATTATCCTTGTGTCTGAACGACAAACGGTAAAAATAAGATCGAATAGTTATCTGTTCCTAGTCCCTCTGGTGAACTTCGTCCAGAAAATCAATCTCGAATGTTCTACCACAAATCGGATGCATTTGTACTCATTGGTTTGTGATTTAATTTTGAAGTCAGAATTACTGTGAATGAATATCCTAACATCACATCTTTTCGCTCAGTCCGGTTTTGCCTGCCAAAAGTTGACGCGAGCCGAACTGGCTGAATGTCCCATACATATTCTTGCTCATTATCAGAGTTTCCGTGTGCTTATAGCATATCAAGAGATATTTCTCAACCTCGTCCTTAAACAGCAAACGTTGCGAAGTTGACAATTTTTAACCCAGAACCGCTCAGTTTGAGGAGATTTCGGTTATTGCAACCGGTGGTGGTCGAGTGGTCTAGAGCGTTTGATTACTATCTCGGAGGTCCGAGGTTCGAATCCCGCCATCACTGGTTACTTTCGTGGTAGACAGTAATCTACTGTCGTTCGGATTATGACCACATCTGACCTATTGGGACATTATATGGTTATTCGCCAGTCCAATTCTCAGGGTCTGGTTGCCGGTTATCCCCAATAGTGCAGTGGACTTCGTGGCTATGGGGTAACTGCCCCTTCCATTGTACTCATGCCCAAACATGTAGTAAAAAAATGCTGCCACGGCCACAGGCTTACCTGCCATGTTACTTAAGCTTGCAAAAACGTGAATATGTACAGTACACCTTTTGTCCGACAATCGTCTTGTTTGTTTGTATACAGACCACAGATTATTTATTATCTCTCGGCCTATAATTTCTTGCAAAGCATTTCAAATCGGCACGCCCCAACGCGTTTTCGTGTGAATAACTGCCTGTGGAGGTGGTCGAACGGTCACCACAGTGGACTTCCAACTCTCCGGTCCCAACACCGGTCACTCCCCAATTCTCAGCCTCAGAGTGGCCATAACCTCCCTCCTGAAATTGTGTACCATTATTATATAACAAGAGGAAGTTGATACAAAGAGAAAAATAAACGACAAAGAAATATGACTATTCTGCATGATTGACGTTCAGTTTCTATTTAAAGGGTGTTTCTACCGACAGGGAGATGGTATTGATATGGGTTCCCTACTAGATCTTTGGCCAGCGGACATTTTCATGACTAAACTTGAAGACCGAAAGCTGAAGTTACCCGTAGAAAGTTTAACCTAATACAGCCGGTACATGAATGATATATTTTGTTTATCAAATACAAATTATAACGTAAAAAACTATCTAGAATAATTTAATAACGCCCATGACTCGTTAGCCTTGACGGCGGAGTTGGAAACCGAGGACAAACTAACTATCCTCAATGTACTGATAGACAGACGAGAAGATGCATCAATCTCACAATGGTACATAGGAAAAAGACATGGAGCTCTCAATGACGTAACTTTCCTAGCTTCGTGTTATTGCCTTATAAGCCAGATCTAGTTCTGTGTCTGGCATTCAGAGTCCGACTTTTCAAGATGGAATTAATTTAGTTTACCATGTTTTGTGACAGAATGGTTTCCCGGAATAATTTATCCCTGTGGAGCGATTTATCATCGTATCGAAGGAGGAACTTTTCGTGAAAGTACCTCACAGGAGGGATAAGCACGCAGAGCGACTGATAAAAACACTTGGGTCAGCTCCAAACTCAACGTTCCCGGCCACAAGGCTGAATTGTGTATTCTCCACCCCTCTAGTGATCCGCATGTATGTAAAAGATAAAGTGCCTGAGCTAACCTCCTTCATTACCAACAACTCGTTTAGGTGCGAATTTGTCATATTCTACAAGGGGGGCGGGGCCCGGCGTTTGTCTCAACGCATTGAGGAATACCACCCGCAATGGTTCAGTCATGGGAAGACCGATGCGATTGTCAGTTCTATTCTAAGCCATTTGGCGGATTTTGGTCACACGATCGACCCAGGAAAGGCATGTTAGGTCCCACCTAACTGGTCAAAATAAGTCCAACTTCGAACCCTAGCCACGGCAGAGGCAATTGCCATTCGCCTTCTAGGACCTGAACTTCATGCACACAAACGACTAGTTCAGACTCTCCAGCTACCATGACCAAGACCGAAAGACATGGATCATCAACCAAACCTCAAAATCCCTTCTATCGATTATCACTCGTGACGGTGGGAGTTTAACTCTCACCACAACACCCACACAATAGAGACCCTACATTCCCAGACCCGCACTTGTCCCCTCCCGCACATTACAACGCTACAACAACGACTTTCAGGCGGACTAATGGTTAACACATTCCGCAGTCACCTCATCAGCAAATAGAATGTGGGAGCACACATAGCACTGATTCAAAACGGTTGTTCGCCTCCGACTATCTTGTTCCTAATGTAACTACCTGTATGCTGTTATTCATGACTTTCGTTCTTTCCGATACACTTAGCATTGTGAAACTTACCAAGTATGATGTTTTATATCCCTACTCATGCCAAGGATCACTTGGATCGGTTCTGGGAAAAATTGCGAGTTCCTGAAATTGAGATTTCCAACCCTTCTACAGAAGAAATCGTTTCGCACCACGTTCCAAATGCCGCGACCACGATCACGATCGATGATTGTGAGTTTCCGTGCTGCAGCATTATCTCATTCTGAGCTACTTTATTCAACCGCTACCACTGTCCACAAATAGTTCGTTGTTGTTGTGAAAATTGGCATCGCCGCGAAATGTTATCTTTTATTCAAGGTGATCCCATGTTCTGTGTGCTGTAGGTATTTGAACAAAATCAAAAAATGAAACTTACTACTTCAATGCAATAAAGTAGGCGCACCACGGCTGTAATCCCATTTGAATCGTGTGGAGAGTGCATGGACTTGCAGCCCGTTCAGACAACTTCCAAGCAAGTTCGCCTCTCTTATGACCTGTAACTTTGGCTGACTTGTTACCATTCTCTTGACAGCTTACTCTGCGACTGCTGTGATCTGCAATCGTGTATCATCCAGAACATGTATTCTAATGGCACAGTTCCAAGTTAAATCCCATTCCCGATCATTACTGCACTCCAAAGTGTCGCCGATGAATCAGATGCGAACCAGATCATATGACAGTTTATGCAGGGGGACGTGTCCAGCTTTGTACAAAATAACCTGTGTTGCACATCACTGATCTAACTGAATGGCTGTTTTACTGTTGGGCTGACATAGTTCATTGTCTTTCTGAAAGAGTATCAAACGGTACATCATGTGTAGGCCCCAGCTACTCAACCGTTTGCTCTGGGTTCGTTTTATACTAACCTGCTCGCTTAGCAACAGTGTAGCTATCAGCTATACACTTGGGGTTCTTAGGAAAATATGCAACCTCTTGTGCACACTTCCTAATTCTGATGTATCGAATTCGACTGCAATGAAACTGAGACACTGGGATGTGAACTGAGCGGCTTCGCGGTGTTGTGTTCTGGACGGAAAAGGCGGTACTCCCGAGTGTTTGATTCCATTGTTCGAAATTGAAAAGAGAGTTTGAGAAAAATCAGAGGGAGAAATTTTGACGCTTTGAGAGCTGCTTTGACTCTCAAAATTCACTATGTAATTATGTAAGTGTTCGTCGAAATTGTCTCGCTCTCATGTTGAATTGAATAAAGTCTGTTTCCATCCACCGGAAAGTCGCTTGTTCGTGTGCGGCTGGCAGTACTGGATGCCCGGATGTGAAAACAGCAAGGGGATTTTCTGTGATCTGAGATCCAGGCTAGTCTTGCCAATAAATACATCCCATGAATATGCAATAAGGCCGGATTTCCTGGAATCAAAGCAAGAACCAAAAGATGCAACCTCAGAAAATGCCATTCATCACTCAGGATACCGGGTCCTTCAGAGTTAGGACAAACTGAAAAGCCACTGAACTCAAAAGTGGTAGCTGATTGATTGACATCGGATGTAGTCGGCGGTGGTCAGACGGTCATCATCGGGGAATTCAATGCTTGATGTCCGTTGTTCGGTTTCTGCCATCATCGATCATTTCCATCTTCGGTAGCCTTGAGTTAGTCACTGCTCCATTCCGAAAGTACCACACATTGTTGAGTAGTACATAAAAATCAAGTAGAAATAAATTTATTTCATTATTTGCTTGTATCTATGCGCATCTGGGCATCTTATCTGTGCTGTCTAAAGACCGATTCACTTCATCTTTGCGTGAGTCATCTGACACAACTTGCCTCGCGTCTGCTTGATTGTCATTACAATTTCTTGTGTGGACACTTCAACTCGATGGTCTCTTCCCACAACCGTGCCACCCACATTCGTTCTGAGCAAGTTCGTGTTCCATAGGACTTGTTAGCCGTGCTCACTTGTTAAAATATTCATAGATGCCCACCTTGAGAATGTACTGACTCACGGGTCGGGTTTCCTCAAACGTGTGTGGATGATACACTTGCACAACAGCCCTCTTCTTTCCCCTTGTCCCACATGCAGGTGTCGTTTAGCGGTTGTATATGTAGACGTGACTAAATTCGGCATCGGTTTAGCCCAGTTTTCACCATATTCCTTCGAGATATTCACCCTCCAGTTGTCTGATTGAAGGTGAAATGGGGTATAATTGTGCACCACCGGTGCCCCTTATCCACTCATACACTGCCTAATTTGTGACATGTTCATATGCAGCTTTTCTTGGGATCCACTTTCATGGTCATTACAAAAGTCAGAATGCTAGATTAACAGTAATTAATAAAGGCTTGATCAGATCCTGTCAGTATTCATATCAAATTGATAGCGTGAACAAGGCAAAGTTGATTAGCCTAAGTCACCATTCTAAGGTCCATCGGTATTTCTTTTTGGAGGTTGAATCTGTTGAGTCGGTTGGTATACCGGAAGAATCTTTTGCCTTCTTACTGCAATCCAATTTCTACCCGAATAATCAATTTCAAACAACTCGAAGACATGGGACACGCCCACTCCCGGACATTTGTAAAGAGAAAACTTAATGATGCGACAATTCTGGTACGATTCCCATGCATAACATGCTCCATTAAAGAACATGAATCCGCGTATTTTCGTTGTGGGTTACAGCAAACAGGTGCACAAGAAATAAATGATTGCTGCATGTCCAGAAAGCCGAATTAGGCCAGGTGTTTTCATTCACAGTCAAAGATATCAGCTGCTTGCTCGAAAATTCACTTGGTTTGATGGTCGCTGGCACTTATTATACGACTGCTTTAAATTTCGGTAATCAAACGACTAGAAAATTACACACACTGGTTAAAGAACACTTGCTTACCCATATCAAATCTAATTTAATCGGTGTATATATATGGATATTAGAATGGTTTGCGAAATGAATCGTCATACAAATTCTATTAGATGTCAGACCCGCATATTCGATCGATGCGCTGCCAGTTCGCTCTTATTCGGGCCATCACTCACCCGCACATGGTGTATGCACTGACCTCGTTCATGATTGGCTGTTTCCCCTATTGGTTATTACCTGCCTGTACTCATCACAGCTAAGCTCGACCATAATACAGTTTCCCGCTTGCATTGCAATCATTCTTCTTGTCACTCCTGCGCATGCCTGTTTGCAAATACAACAATCACAATGCTCAGGTCAAAAATAAAATCATCTACATCTGTTTCAATGCATATGCACGTAGTGATTCTTCACGGGGACCCGACACCGATTAGTATACTGGACTGAGAATCTCATTCGTTAACTGGTAGGATATGTGCAGTGGATGTCAGTCAGTTACTTCACACCGGTAGTGCCTATCTGTAAGTAGTTTGCAAGTGAACAGCTTATCACCACGGCCTATGGAAAATAACCCGGCTAGCGTAGAGGTAATATATATGTGTATGACCAAGCTGGAACTAGGTGGATATGCACTGTTACTGCCGGTGATTCACATGGATGAAGCAGCTGTACATGTGTTTCCATGGTTTTCAATCTTCTGTTGAGCGTTTAAACCACATGATGAATGCATTCATAAACAATCGGAAGTACTCCACGGAATTCTGTGTGTGTGTGTGTGTGTGTGTATGTGTGTGTGTGTGTGTTAAAGCATATCTGGGAAGGCTGTAAGCAGATAGATAATTTCTGTTATTTGAACACCTTTATTTCACCCGGAGGTTGAAGGTCAAATGAAGCGTCTTCCTGTATGCGGATGAAACATTTGGATTTTTCTGACCTGTCATCTGTGATGTCGACATTAAATCTGGTTATCTATCAAAGATCGAGCTCATACTGCAACAGTCAGGCCAGTTCTTCTGTGTGTTTCAGAAACACGACCACTGTGTGTGGTGGATACACGAAATTGGTCGGTATTCGACCACCGGCGTCCTCGTAGCAATGCGTGAATGTGATGGAAACACCGTATCAATAGTGCTGAGGTTAGAGGCAGGATATTAGATGTACGAGAAAACCATCAGATAACGCACTATAGCTCATCAAGGTACGGTGAGTGTAACATGTGTTGCGCATGTTCCGGCTAGGCTTCCTTGGCGCGAAATGTTCGCTGAAGCTGGTAGTGATTGGAATATTAGCAAAGCTAGCCAGTTCGTTACACGGAAGATAGGTATGAAAAACCTTGCCAGTGAACTGGGCTATGTAGGGCATGTAAAGTCTCTTTGATGGAGCCCGAAATCTCTACTCATTCAGTGGTCAGATATATTGGAGGATATTTTTGCACTCGCTAACTTTTTTCATCGACTTGATGCTACCATTTGTAGTCCTCTTCTTACTCCGCTAATAAAACCTTCGCATTCACCTTTTGATTAATGACTGTTCCTGATAAACTGGACTGAACTACGGAGCCAGTTAAGTGAGACGAACAGATCCATGGTTGCGCGACCGGGTGATCGAACAAATTTCGATCAGTCTTCGATAAGGAGTGATACAATCAGTGTCGGGAAAAAGCATGGTAATAATTCCCGAAACCATGCAACTCTATTTTCAGCCATAGTTCATCTGATTACACGAAATCAGTTCATTGCATCCACTTCTTTTCACGTAGTCTACTTAAAACAAAACGCAATATTGCTAAGGTAGACCAAGAAGATTTCTATCCAATGGTGAAAACCTGCTTTCTGGCAGCCCGAACAACTGTTATTAAGTCTGACAGTACCATCACGAATCAATTGTTTCGTTATCATAATTCAACTTATTATTTACTTTAAACAATTGACTACCACCAATGTATTTAGTAGATAGAATAAAAATGTCTGAACGTTCGAAAATGTTACGAGAATGATCGGACACCGTATCACTAATGGGGAGCCGGATCTAATTGGTCTGCAACAGCTTCACCAATCCATTTTTATTTGTGCCATTCACCAGGAAAAGTACTATATCAACTTCCTAATTTCGTGTTCTCTTTATTTAGATCAATCCATCGCCACGTCAGAGCCCTTAAAAGATGACTACGATTCCGAATATGATATCAAAAGCATAAAAATCGCACCCGATTTTGCGGATCGGCAGCAAATAACCCCAGTGGAATCTGTTCGCCAGACCAAAATAGATCATCTTCAAGACGAGTGGTATGTGATCTAACTAAGGTAGAATTGCGAGACAATACAATGTCAATAATACGGTATTATCGGTGGAAAAATTATAAACTGACGTTTCAGATGCCGTGACTAACCTCCTACAAGGCACACCTCGGTTGACTTGTAACTGATTACTCACGGTCATTTGGTTTTAAAACCGTCTTGAGAAAAGTTAGCCACGGTAACCCAAATGTCGGCTCAAGAATTTTCCATCGTCAACGCCGTGTTATTGACACTAAATTTTCTCGTCGAACACGCATCACTTTTTTCCATGCACTTTGAACCTTGTTTGGTCCTGACAAACTAAGGTAGAATAGTTCTTAACATCAACCCTGTGCAAGATAACGCCCTTCCATTACTGCTTTTGAAAGACAAAATCCCGCCATCTTCATAACGACTGGCTCTTGGTAAACATCTTCTCGCAGGGAAGCTTAAACGAAACAAAGTCGTTACGTTTCAAACAACCTACAGAAGTTGTCTACTCGAGCGTTTTCAGTAGTATGACATATGTCAGTTTATTAAAATGATGCAGTATGCATTATCAACGTTGAGCCCACCACTAGAAACCATCGACCTGCTGTACACCTGTTCCATCCTCGTTAATGATTCACAACTTCAAATAAAAAGCTGAACACTGGTGGTCTCATGATCTTCCGTGTTCTGCTGAGTGTCGGCACTGCATGATGAATCTCTTATAATTGAAACTACACAGTAACAGAATTCTGCAAGTGAGATTGGATGTGGTAATATTGGTGAGATTAAGGATAGGGTTTTTCACCCGCGCGCAATTACATCCACAATATTCCTGTCCCAAATACCTTCGTGGCCAGTCATGTAAAGCATTTTTTCATCCACTCACTTCTGTGTACGAATAGTTTCACCAGGCAGTGTCAACGCTCAACTGACCGCCGAAACCAGTGAAGCACTCACAATAGAGCTGCTTTATCCCCATTAGACAAACTCAGCAATGCATATTCACCAAGACACAGCCAGGACTCGAACACGGGGGAATAACAGACAATTCAACCTGGCTCTCAATGGTCTGTCTAACATCAACTCTTTATTATATGGTGACCTTCCTTTGCTGGATTTTCACTGGTGACAATCCGATGGACGACTTCCCCGAAGGGGCTTTACAAATAACCTACACGGCCTGGATAATTGACCAATATAAATAGTAAGAGGTTTCATTTGTAAGTAGAGTGATTCGTCAGGCAATATTGGTGCGCATCTCAACACCGAGCGTGATGAAAGCACTGTGTAGCTGTTGGCAATGTTAGCACTTCAACAATGCGACTGCTCAGATATTCTGAGCATACCCGGTGACCGAACACTGAGCCTCTCTCCCTTTCTTATTTGCTCATGTCGCTTGTCACTTCAACGGATATCTCAATTTTCAATGGTTATTTTACTGAATGTATACATTGACTGCAGTGTGCACATGTACTGATGTAGCGGAGTGGTTTAGGAAACTATTGTGAAAACCTATGTTTCCAACTTCTCCATACAGTGGGAAGTTCAGAACGATCACAAAGTCACTTTTGGCTCCCAATTACAGTACCTGTTTATGACACTAATGTTCAGTTTGGATAGTTGTTTTAGTCGTAATGAACTGGGTTTATGGTCCGTATCGAAATTGCCTCACGCCCAGAACTACGCGAACAGAAGTAGCAAGAAGACCAAGGCAGCGAAATAGCACGTTAGTTGTATTGTAGAGTTGGTTCGTATAAATGTGTTTAATTAGAGAATATAATTAGTAGACTCAAAGATGACCAATCACAGGGAGCTTTTGTCGGAATTGTCCTCGGTGATCCTCATTGGTTGAGGCTCATCCGTGTACGTGGTTACGAAGCTGTACCTGACTGTATCACGTGTGACAGCTGCTGAATCACCACAACTTTCCTCCCTCAAGAGTTCCTCGTCAATTCGGCTCGCCTATCTTACTGATCTTCGGACTGAGCTGGTGGATGTGGCTCGGCCGCTGCAGCAGTCGTTTCAGGAGGCAGAATAGATGTATCATAGTCATCAACACGGTCCCCGTCATGATCCTCAGTCGTCTCACCCGTGCCATTAGTTACATTGCCGGTTACTACTTTGAAATGGATTTAGCTGAGGTGGCGCCGATGCACCGATGCATCATTCAAGTTCGTGATATCGACCATAGATTGACCAAGTTGTCTTGTGATAATTCCACGAGTTGGTAGAAGATCATTCTCGCGAAAGTACGTGGCATCACTGTAGTCAAGACACATCAGCGATTACCGTAGTCTTTTGGACTTGAAGAGAACGGCTGGACTCTCCTTGGTGGTTGTATGCACTGCGTTTCTGTACTGCAACAAGAAATTGTCGAGGAACGCTCCCAAGTCGGGCAACGTTCTCGGGTTGGCCGATGTTGTTGCACTTTTCACAGAACGCACCAAGTTTTCCGCTGCGCCGTTAGAACATGGGTGACGTGGTGCCGTACGTAGATGCCGAAATCCGATTCTTACAAGCCAACATTTTAGCCCCGCCACACAGAATTGTGATCTATTATCGGTGACTAATACCTGTTGGACTCCTTCTCGGCTGAAGCATCTCGGTAACACCTGGACTACAAACGAGGTGGTTGGTGAACTCGTCAGGAACACTTTCGGCTATTTAGGGTAGGGGTCGATCAGTAAAAGGGCGTGATACCGGTTCAAGAATGGACCACAAAAGTCCGCATGAACTCTCTGCCATGGAGTATAGCTTTCGGGCCATGGATTCCAGTTGTTTGACCTTGACTGGATGTTGTGCAGACACGCATCACAGTTCTTTGCCGTAGTGCAAATATCCGCATTCAATTCCGGCCACCAACACATCTGTCGAGCCAGCGACTTCATTTTATCCACACCCAATTGGTCATTGTGCAGTTCATCCAAAACAGACTTGCGCAATGGAGGTGGAATGACAAGCCGGTCACCTAGATAAAGGACGCCGTTGGGTTGGATACTGAACGGAGGAAACTTCTGCTTTACCTCATGCTACCATCCCTTTCTGATCGCCGAAATCACAGACGAGTAGTATCGTTTTGTCTGCTCGCTCAATTCTTCCCTCGACACAGGCGCAGCCGGAGAAATGAAATGGCATTGGTCCGCCGCGGCGAACCGTGAGTACCGGGACAGGAATTCCGCCTGAGGGATTGTCTTGCCGGGTCGATGCAGGATGTCGTAGTTATAGGCTGCCAGAGCAATGCTCCATCGCTGGATCATAGCAGTCGAGGATTTGGCGACGGATTTATCTGGGTTAAACAGGAACTGAAGGGCCTGGTAGTCGGTAACAATTGTGAACTTCAGTCCAAATAGATGCTCGTGTAGTCGGTGTACGGCCCAGAAAAAGGCCAAGGCTTCCTTCTGTGTCTGGGAATAACCTCTCTCTGTAGTATTAGGAAGACGGGAGATTCAGATGATTGGACATCCATGTTGTTCCAGAACTGCTCCCATCCCCACTTCGGACGCGTCAGTGATCAGCATGGTCCGCTTAGATGGTGCAAATGGGGCTAGTATCGGTCGGTCTATGATATTTCGAATGAGACCGCGCAATATCTGTTCACACTGTTTGTTCCACTGTCACACACCGGACGACTGAGCTAGAAACAATGGTTGGGCTATTGTTGCAAAGTTTGGAATGAACGTGGAGTAGTATTGCAGGCACCCAATAATTGGTCGTAAGTGCGCCTGATGTTTCGGTGACTAGATGCCAATCAAGGGTTTGAAATAATCTCTATTGAATCGGTATCCGTTTGCATTGACAGTGAAACCGAGGAAATCTAATTCGGTGACACCGAATTTGCACTTAGGGGCTTTGATCGATACACTTTTTTCCACGAACCTCTCCAGCAACCTTTGTAATCTGTGGTCATGTTCGTCCTTCGTGGACCCGAAAGTGAGCACATCATCTTGATTTGCCATCATCCCCTCGATATCATGGATCACCTCGTCTATTGCAGCCTGGAATATCCCGGATGACACGTGCAGACCAGACGGTAAGAAGTTGTATTGGGACACAGTTCAGATTTACCCCTTTCCGACGTATGGTGCGTGAACATTTTACGTTATGTTCCCGACTCGATTGTTCTATGATTGTACATTCCCCTTGTAAGAAAATTTTGCAGAACGTTTCACTTACGCTTCTTGACCCACTGTCTGCATAGCAACCGTGCTGCGCTACATTTTCGCATGACTCCTTGCTGAGTGGACCGTTTATGACCGCGCTGTCCCGATTTTTCGGATAACTTTCTGTACTGTTGCCCTTGGTTGCTCACCTGGCTGTAAGTCATTGCAATTATGTATTTTTATGTATTGCATTGTTTAGAACCACGAAATTACGATAAACACGGTAATACATTTGGAATTTGTTCTGCTGCCCGTAGCCGTGTACAGCCCATATCGTGCGTAAAGCTAGTGAGACCACGTTTTCTGCTATATTGAAAGTTCAAGTAATCGGGATAGTTTCTACACTCCATGTACAGCGGAATTTGTAAGTACGCATCAGCCAGATCAATTTTCGAGAAATACTTGCTACCGAGCTAACATTTCATGAAGTCCTCAGGCTCCACCGTAGTTGCCGCGCATTTCCGTAAACGAGGATTCAAGGTCAATTGGTGATCACCACAAATCCAGGGTGTCTGTCCGTCGCCCTTCATTGCCACCACAAATGGGGTCGCCTAAGCGGATGAGCTCATACGTGTAATGACTCCGTCTTGCTCCATTTTTGTAGGCACCTTCAGAACACCCTCTCTCTGGCCGCACGGCAACACTCGGCCTTCCAGAAATACCGTCCACTTCCAACTTCGCGGGCTCAACCGCCATGCCACCTTTGTTGTTCCACTCTTTTTTCGACATTTGTCAATTACATATTGATTTGATCCGGAGTCTCTGAGATTCATCTTTTTCCCTCAGTGCAGTGATCCGAAGCAGGTTTGTAAGGAATGGTCAGATGATTTATACAGGCGTCATACAATGACTTTAAACCTATGGGTACAACAAGACTGCAGTTCACAGATGGTCCAAATCGCCAGATTTGTTAGACTAGAACGTACAGTGTGGTGTATCTGCTTCATACTAAAACGTTTACATTTGCATTTTGTCTACTTGAATAATTCCAGTAGCCTACTAATGAGTCCATAAATTATTGCTAAGGGCTTGATGGGCCACAAGTAAATTCCAATTGAAATAGAGGCAACGGAGAGTTTAGACAAAGAGGAGCCACTTTCGGCTGGTTCATATCCGCATTCATCTCACATAGAGGTGGAAAGGTTTCATCAATTGTACCAACACAACATTATTCAAAACCCCGTGAACCCGAGTTACATAGCCATATTAGATATATTGATTAAAAAATCGCATCTTAATAAACGATGAACACGAAAACAGGTAGTTATTTGGCCGTTCCTGAGATTTTCGTTTCGAGGAATGCTATTAATTTGCTGATTTTTTGTTCGACAGACTTATTAACTTTTGATGTGATACAAATTCGGACAGTCCCAAGTCTCGAGTGACATTGAAAATCATACAAGAACTTCATCCAAGCTCCCTGCGTATCGTGTTCGTTCTACCAGCTAACTGAAAATCCACACCGTGAGCCTAGACATTTCCTAAATGAATCATGCAGTTCGCCCAAAGAAATTACATCTGCACATGTCATCTCTCACGGTTGACTTTTAAGCCGACTATGTCTGACAGGATTTTCCCATGGATATATTGGAGTCAAGTTTGGGTTCGAATTCCACTGCTGTCAATGACTTCTAACATTTGGTCAGTACAAGAAGGGGAAAACGGTGTGAGGTAATAACATTTCCTTAAATCTTTTCGCTCATCTGCTCAAGTCAATCTGAGGTTTTATCATAGAATATTTCCATCAATTTATGAAAAAGCTTGTAACACGAATAAGTTTCTTTTCCATATATCCCTGTAGACATTCACATGTGTACGGGTTGAGATTGCACTGGATAAAAAACGTGTAACAAAACTGTTAGATTGCAACATGTCACGGAATCTGATTCGCATAGCTTCGCGGAATGCTTTCGGTTTCAGACTGCGATTACGAAGTCGGGTCCATTTTGAATTTGGTTGTCTCCAAACACTTTGCTCTAGATGAACTCGCATTTCGATCAGGATGATTACTGGATATGTTTCGCGTCACTGATTGTTTCAGTCACTTGCAGGGTTGTTCGGAAATCCGCAGGTGACGGTCGTTGGTTTGTTCTGCCAATGTAATTGTCATCGCAACTGTAGGCGAACTCGTGCACTAAATGTGGGGCATAATTCAACGGCTGACTAGATTCACATTTGTTTCGATGAGTCCCTCCGGTAGACGGTATGGCGTACAGCTGTACGGCTGCGAATGTGCGGTTGATGGCTGAATTGAGTTGATGATACACGCCATTAAGTATGTGGTTATGTTGGAAAGCCAGTCTAGTGCTGACAACATTTTCAATGTTTTGTAGACTGGGTTATCCGTGGTTATTTGTTGTCTGTGAATATATAAGAATTCTAATGGGCGATCATTGAGCATAGGTGACATCGGTAGAACAAGTGGCTCTCGTACGATGGTGTAGACGTTTCGGTGCCACCTTCATTTTGTAAACGTACTTCAGCAAACCCTTCGGAGGGCTGATACCAGAGTTGAATATCGAAGGGGACCTTGCTTCAGGGTGGCGTTCTTTTCGATCGAGACACACCTACCATAGAAAACAATGGCAATTTTGAACCGAAATATCGGAACCACGGCTCACACACTCCGATGACTGGATTTTGTCAGGTTGCCCAGTGTTAGGTCCTGTTACATACAAAAGCGAGGCCAATGCCTGTTAGGGTAAGAATCACGCTATAGTAGCATTGACAATTCATTAGTTCGCGTTTGTATGTCATGGGTGCAAAACTTTTGAAACAAAGATATCGCCCACTTCTTTTGGCTTTACTCTGAACAGATTTATGCATTGTCCCATTTGGTCGTGTCGTGCTTTTCGATGTCCAAGAAAATTAAACATTTGTTTGACTCTTCTTCGTAAGAAGTCAAAGGAGTAGAATTCAGGGATTCTACAGAAAGCACGTTTCTCGGTTATTTACAGCCCTGACTGACCCAGTGTAGTTCAGCGATCGAAAAGTAGCAATGGGCAGGGACGTTTAGTGGTCTGCAGACAGAAATGAATCAACCGAAATAGGTTCTTCATTTGTGAAATTTCAGTAAACCGGAAAAAACGTGCAACCAGCACTCAAGAGAGTTGGATGGTCAGACAGTGTCTCCAGCAGAAAGTTAGTGTATCAAAATAAGGACTAAATAAACAGGTATCAGCAAAATTATACAAATAAGCTATACTATGACCATGCAGATATCGTCCGAGATTACAGCACAATACAGTACAGTATGGAGTATAGGTGGAAAATATCGGTTTGGAAGGGTGCAAGCTAAACGTGCGGTTGACACTGTGAAGAAGAGTTCGAAAATAGCGAACAGCGCAACGAAGTGTGGCTTAATGGTCGCATCTAACCTGATTTGATAGCATGCTTCTATCGAGGGCTGACAAAACCGAGAGAAAATAAAACCAATCAAATGAGTTTGCCCGTCAACAGAGAGAAATCCACCAATCATACCTAGGGTTGGATGGGCAAACACGGACAAGGAAAATGGGTGAGCGAACGAGAAGCGAGTAGCCTGAGCCAAGTGAGCGTGACAACAGACCCACGAGACCAGACAAACGCAGTCTTCTGCAGATCGGTGGAGTGAATGGGTTGAGGCAGCACATGTAACACAACACTTTGGAACCACCAGTGCGTGTATATGTTTGTACATGTATTCGGTTGTCGGTGATCGGGACACGGCCCACCGTTGTTCCCCACAAAAATGTATTCCATATAAGTTTCGTCTGAAATTGCTTCGGAAATACAGTGATGGACTTTCTTTTCAATAACTGACAGAAAAGCATCAACTGGTTTTATGGCCTGCAGGGACATTGTCAATTTTTCTGTCAAACAGACCGTCAAAATTAAATCAACTATTGTTTTTATGCACAGTATATTAATTCATCGAAGGTATTCAGGGGTGATATGGAAAGAAATGCTCAACTATGAGAGATAATCTCACAGAATCTTCATCGTTTCACGAAGAGGTCCAGTTGTCAGATGGAATCCACGTCATGTGGATATTTTGAATGATCAATTCAGAAGACAAGAACTGAAACAGGAACTCATTTGGAGTACTCTCATCAATCGCGTACCTTGCTGCATTTTATACATACGCGACTTATGGGAGTATACGAAAGGAATTCCTCTTTCAGTGTTTGTCTTCTGAATTGCTTATTCAAAGTGCACATCGATGGAATACTAATTTTTCGGAGGCTGGTGATTTATTTTCTCCAAAATGTCTATCTCTTCAGGGCCACTTGTTTTTATTTGGTTCTCTGGGACTCTATTCAGAATACATCTTTGAGTTCACCCACTGAATTCCGGAATTCAGAACGTGCCGTTTCTTAAAGAATTTGAATTTCGATTCTGACCATGGGGATCAGGAACGGCTAACGTGTTTAATAACATACATATTCAGTTGCATATTTGTGTATTTGCTACTGCTACGAATGTAATGGGCTCGACGGGGACTTCAATGAAGGTTTCTTCAATCTATCATAGAAAATACTCTGATCCCTTTGTTCTGAACTGTGGTCAGTAAATTTTTAACACACCCCGAAATTTCGAGATCACTTTTATCTACTGAAATATTTCGAAGTAACCAGGTGTTTGATACGTATAATGGCCTGAAAGAGTTGTTTGCAGCAGGACAAACCGTGTTGATTGTTCAAAGGACCATTTCTAAAGATACGTTCGAATATACGGTACGCAAGTAAATCAGTTTATCTCGTTTATTCGTGGGGCATTAGCGAAGCTGCAAATTGACAGCATTTCTTCCGTGTTCAGAATCAGGGACGACTCTGACTGTAATTCCTAATAATGATTTCACAACTGCCCCGATAATTCTATGTTTCTCAATGCTAGGTAGAATGCTGCCGGTCATTTCATAAATTTCTGTTTATATCTTCAGTACTACTAATCTCAAAGCGCCATGCAAATTGAAGTTCACCGTAGCGACCTGGAGATGACCGCGTTTGGATGTGTAAATTCGTAACCGGAAATTACCATAGAAAAACATGACCAATTAGCTCTAGGCAGTTTGTGTATTGTTCGATGCCACAATGCTGTTCGTTGTTTGTCTGCTTTCTGTAAGGACAATTGGCTTCACCAATAGAAAAAAACACTTTTGACTGCTCTACTTGCCGACGGTTGAACCTTTAGCTCCCCTAGCTAGTATCACGTCCAGTGTCACTCCCAGTCACAAACGTGAAAGACATTGTTTCTATACAAACCATCCTTCACCTATTCCATCGATTTTCACTGTCTTTTAGCACGCATCGGAACTTTTGGCTTAATGCCCGTTCTAAAGGCCATTCTCGAGATCTAGTTAATATCTGGTACCAGAGTACTAAATCATAACATCTTACAGGTTATCTGGTCTGACTTAACTTCAATCCATAGTAAATGTTGTCTCACACACATTGGTAGCTTCGAATTCTCTGGTTCAGTTGGTGGTATGATATTTTATTTATTCCACGTAGTGGATGAAAATCTAGTATAGTTACTGCAAACATCATTCATTTACCAAGTAATTATTGCCTATCTGTATACCTCATATGTTCTTGTTCAGAATCATCCCTAATATAAATCAGATTTTTTACTGAAGCTTGGGGTGGTAAGCGTGAAATTTTAACGCGCATCCCGCTACGCAACTTGTTTACACCACAAGCTTTTGTGTGACTTAAATCCCGAATAAACTAGAGCTCACTCGTCAGCAATATTTGGTGAATACTTTTGCCATACAACTGCATCGGCCAGCTCGTTGAATTTACTGATTTATCAATAAGTATTTGATTCACACAAAGTGCAGCTTATTGGATACGCTCAGCTGGTGAGTCCTGAAGAGGGATGGAACATTCCTTTAAATTGGATTTCTACCAGTGATTGGGGATTTCAGTCGATGTGAGATGTAATAATTACCACTACTACGACATAACAAAGAAAATCTAGTTTTGAAACTTGTGTAAAATCCTGTGGATAGCTCGTAGCTGTTTGATTTAATAACTTACACGAAAGAACACCACAGAGGTCAACCGGTGTGCAGTTTTACGAATATGCACTCTGACAATACCCTCTTGCACTCTGTTCGTGTTATTTCATTTTCCGTGGTTTGCTACCGACTACTACCTCAGTAGTCAGACTCTATGGGTGGAACACTCGTCCTCCTTACTTTCATTGGTCAATTCTTCCGATCTTTGCTCTGACTGGTCGGCCATCTTGAATCTGGTCATTTTTATGCCTGGACCACCAAGAGAAGGTGTTCTCTGTTTGAGACCGTTGTTAGTCCACCTCGAATGTAGGTTTCGCTCCTTTATCAGTTTCTTCTTGTTTATTGCATCATACATCATTGATGTCATTATTTTATCACTACAGAACCACTAACACAAATTATTTACCGAGAAATTTGACTGTCTTCTGATATTATATCGACCTCTGGTGCGTCTGTTCAGGTGAAAAGCCAAAGGTGATCGCGGACAAGTAATTTTCCGTCGACAAAACCGATGATGTAGAACCCAATATTTCGCATGAGTGCTTTACTCTAAACACAAAGCAATACATATGCTGGTATTTATTGGTTCCGCGATATTCAGTTGTGTTCGTCGTGTCGGATTGGCCGCATCACGATAGCTCAGCTGAGAAAGCAATTACTTGATGAGAGCAGAAGTTCTTCGGTTCGATTCTGCTTCACGGTGTTAACTTTTGGAAGCGAGATAACCAGTGCAAATTAGCCGCCCCTAGTTCAAGTTCGATGAGCAACCGTATCGATTCGCAAACAACAGCGGGGTTCAAAAATGAGCCGAAGTTTACAGCTGATTCTCAGAACACTTTGAAAGAAAGTGTGTCCGTCGTTAAACAGATGGATTGAAGATTGTACGACCGAAAATAAGGATCTCTTGGTGCCCACATGATCAATGAGGTGGAATCTTCTAGATAAGAGACCAAAGTGGACTTTCGTACTGAGTTTCCATCGACCGATGTCGGTCGAGTGGTGTACAACCTTCGTTTGTCAACTCGCAAGCTCTAGGTTCGATTCCTTGACATCGCTGATTGCTTTGGTGGTAGACAGTATTCCATTGTCGTCCGGCTCGTTACCACAACCGACCTACTAGAATTTGATGTGATTTTCCACTCTAAATCTCAGGGTCTGGTTACCGGTTATTCCTAACAGTGTAGTGGGTATTCGTGGCTGTGATTAAGCCCCTTCAACTGCACCCATGCGGAAGCATGTATTAAAAACAAATAGCTATTGATGGGAAGTTTTGCAAGATGCTGCGCTAATCCTTGAGTGGGATGAACAACTCAAAAAAGAACAAGATATTTGAAAAGAAAAGGGAAATCTAACAAGCAAAGTAGACGAAATTGGTTTGTAGAGTGATTAATTTATCTGATTTCCTGACTGAAATGGTTTTACTTTCGAATGTGGGGTTTATCTTGGAATAAGATTAGGAAAAAAATTTGGTTTGTCTTCTGCTCACATCGAAAAAGCAAATATTGTCACCTGAAATATGATTACCAAATGATGAAAGCATAAATAATAGCTAGTAAGCATTGCGTTCGATCAACCATGAGAAAGTCGTAACGTCATACTACTAATAACCCATGAATAACCACATCATAAATATTCATAAACCAGTTATCACACGGGAGCTAAATCCACCCGAAGTACAATAAACGTGTACCGACTAGACGAAGTCGGATCAATATGGTGACTTATTGAAGGAAACGACTGCTAAAATGGTAAATATTTTACGATTCTTGTGAATAGGAAACGGTGAAAACAGCGCCAATTACGTGAATTCCATTCTTGACATCTTTGTAGGCGAAATTAAGTGGTAATTCGAGTAGTGGAAAATAAACAGTTGAGTGGTTAATTCCATAACAATCTGACTGACTAACACTACGCATGACACTTTGCCTTCCATGGCTTACGACGATGAGGTCGATCTACTGACCAGTGCAAAAAGTGTTTGGGTAGGAGATCAACACCGACCCTCACACTAACAACCTATCTATTAGGGTTGTGTGTGTGTGTGTATGTATGATGTGATGTGATGCGGGGTATAGTGGACACAGTCATGGGACCGCCCCATTGAGAATTTTGACCACGTGTTTAACTGTTAGTGCTCTCTGAACACTCCGAAGCAGTTCAACAATGGAAAGCCGACAGATATAATGGCTGAGAAACCGGCACAGGGGTTGTGATGTGAACAAATAGGTCGACGCAAACCACGGTGGGGAAATCTTGCCAAACATAGCGATATCTGTGCACGGTCTGTGTTGTATATCAAAAGGTGGTCCGTAGTAAGTCTCGTGACAGCAAAAACCCACCACAGTGGAGTAAACTATATACTACTCGAAAATAGATGCATGAGCAACACGAATGATGAATACTGGAGCGAATCAAAACGTGACGACATCGCATGGATAGATTAAACTGTGCTAAAACAACGTGCGCAAGTGTACACAAAGCGTAACTACACTCTTTGATCGCCTCAAAACAGATTATCATTGACTGTTTATCTTTGATGCAAATGAACCGTTCAGTTTTAGTCTAGCTATCTGACCTCGTCGCAAAGCAACTTTTAACCGGAATGTCACGGATTAATATAACTACACAACAGAGGCTAGTCCGTCTCTTTGACATTGATATTTGGGTTAGTGAATCACATAAGATTCCAATCAACCGGAGATGGCCAGGTGGTTATGGACGAGAATTTCGGACAACAACGACCCGAGTCCGATTCCCGACATCACCGATCACTTCCCCATTTGTCAGCATTCCGTTGGCCACGGACTCCTTCCTGAATTTTTGTACATTGTTCTACAATAAACAAATAGAAAATAAAATAAAAATAAGTCACTTGTGGTAGTATGTCTAGCGAAGGTGCTATTCACACCACACCAGTCCCAAGTACACGTTGGTGGCTTATGGAGTCGATAAACTGAGCATTCAAAACACCACGCACAGACAGGAAGCACGACGTCTAAACACGGCCCGTCAGGGAAACATCCAGTCATCACAGCTAATGAAACACTAAGTGAGGAAAGAATCAATGACAGACAACAGGAGAAAAATGAATCAGTTCACTTCCATCGATACTTGGTTTGAGGGTATAGGCTGACACATCGATAGACGGCCTGGTTCCAGTAGCAAGCAGCACGTCATTGTCTGCCCAAAGTCGATCATCCAATCGGGTCGTCATAAAACGGAACGAAACCATGCAGTCAGTCGCAAACAGTCACTCGCACAGAACAGGGCAGAATCAACCAACAAGCTTCCAAGCGTCGTTTAACCACCAGAACGAAAATCAGCCAATTAGCTGCCAAGAGTTGTTCACGATGAAGGAAAGGAATCGACCAGTGATCTACCAACGTTTTCTTTAATCGACCGGGAAGAAATTAGTCAATCGAGGAAGCAACCGAAAGAATTAGCCAGAAGACCCGGCTAAAGGAAGCTTTCTGGACCAGTGTGCTTCGTATCGTGGCTTTGACTTCGGTCACCTCTTATCATATGTAAACGGTCTGTTTTTATATTTAAACGAGGCAATTCGAAGGCGACAAATCCTTCTCATTAGAGTAAGTGTGACAGTTCAGAACACTTGGTATTTACGCTGCTTGTGTATTCTCTCCGATAGACAAAACTGAGAAGTCAACACTCCTAACTACAAAAGACTGTCTACGGGTACAAAAGTAAAGTAATCGTATTTCCCGAATACTTTGCTAGGGCGGACTTACCAAAGAGATTGAGAAACGAGCATAATATTCAAGATCTAGCCTTCAGAATACAAAAAGGGTAAAATGAGGTCAAGTGTCAAAACTACTTAAAAGAAATTAGGGTACCACTGGATAATCGCACGTCATGCCAAGCTAAAATCTTCAAACGTGGATTGCGTAACACCGGGTGCCTGTACGACGAACCTTTCACATCTAACGCCTATCCTACATTCTTCAACTGAAATGATATGACAGAGGTTTCAAGCATATGATGTCACTAACATCACTGGTGTATACCAAAGGTCACAATAACCTGTTGACCTCAAGTGACCTCGTTGCCACTACGACCCACCCAGACGCCTACAATACAAGTACACAAACATGCGCGCACAAGCATGCATTATTTGGTATCCAACAACCTTAGATTACAGTCCCAAGATAATCCGATTGAAGGCAACCAGTATTAGGATAGCTTACCAACTGACTAACTTCATTTCCGAAAAAGCTGTAACGCTCAGGCATAGTAGTTTTTATTCGTCGGTGGTGATTGAGAGCTGAAATATGGTCTTCGTTTTCCATTTCTGTCAAAACTCGCATGTGATTATTATCTTTTGCACATTCGCTTCACTTATGCAGCGTTGGGACTAATTTGGTCTTCCAGTTCAGGGGTGATTTGCTGCTCATCCATTAAATCCATCCATTGTCCGCACTACGAATAAATCTGCACCGTTCGTGATGCACTAGGGAGCAGATCTTTTCAAGTTGTGCAGTTCTATTGTGTACAGTGTGGAAAAAAATGCGTATGCACCCTGGGGAGGTCAAATTTCCCATGTAACTACTCAAAACCGTGTTAGTAGGCAAAGTGAAGGAAATAATACAAAACAAATAATAAAGTCAGGTGTACACGAAAATTGGGTGATTGAGAAGTGAATTAGAGGATGTGATGAATATTTAATGTCGAATAATGGCCCTGGGGTACGCACCAACCTTAAACGAAGAGTTCATGGATGAAATATTTTTTCTAAGTATGTGGGGTACTAAAGAAGATGAAGTGTGATTAGGTCAATGGTCCAGACGGGTTGTCACCAAGGATGCAAACTGAATTTGCTCTCATACATCCTCATCCTTAATTTGTTTATACGATCAAATTTTATTCCGGGAAAATACCCTGGATTATGCTGGAGTGGCCTTCATTATGGGAGTGCATGTTCACTACCTGGAACATATATCGTGCAACGTAATACTCTAGACTGGGGTGTTCAAAGAGTTCGATTGCATCGAAAGTCCTCTAAAATAAGAAAAACTGGTCCAATCGATTTGGCTATCGTCACTTGAACGTCTCATTTACCGTCAGTATATGTCATGCACTATATTGTCTTCATTCTATAGGATATGTAAAGCCTCTAGTATTCGTAGTCGGAAGTGTAATGATGCATTCAAAAGTGTAAGCAGAAAGGCAGTTTCCGGCCAACGCTATTAATTACTTTGTGGTATTGGTTTTATTTTGTCTATTCACAAGAGTTTGAGTAGTACGTTGAGGAATTCGAACCCACCCCACCCCTACCCGATGCCCCCAAAATAAATATATCACCCCTAATATGCTCCCTAACTGTTATTTTTCAGGGTAAATTTGTGTGAGAATAATGAAATCGGACGCTTAAGACGATGCTACTTGACACTAATAATGCTGTCAAAGTATAGAAAAAGCTTTTCTGAAAGCGTTTGCTACGGCTGCCTAGATGAGACGGTTTATACGCACAAGGTTTCACCCGAACGAGTATGCGATTTCCAAATATCACAAGTTCGAAATATCACTCAACCAAGGATTCACGGAACTCCAACCCATTATACAACCGAGTAAACAGATTTTGGGTTTGGAACCAAATATGAAAAGGTACCCTAAAATTGTACTCCACTCAATCAAATATGAATGCTAGACCGTGACCTTTCTCAGACTGACAATAAATTTGAACATCCAATTGAAAGGGGTCAAATGATGGACGAAAATCTTATCTTTTCAAAACCAATGAGAACGTACGGTGCATCGATCTCCGTGTCACATCTGATGCTTACGGGAAGGGTTTCTCACTTCGTAATATCGTGTTGTATGGAGTTGGGAATACTGTGACGAGAGTTTTCCCTTTAACGGACGACCATAAATATAGATAATGACCCATAAGTGCGCACTAGTCCGTTACTATGATTGGATATGGTATTTAGAAGAAGTACTGTACCAAGCTTTGTTCAGAAGCAACATTCTCTTTATTATTGTTTACATGAAGTCTATGACGAATTAGGTATCAATGAACAATCCTTCAAGATTTCCTCCATCCCTTGCTGATGAATCCTGAAGACTTTTGTAATAAGATAACACTTAGTCACATTCCCGTTACTTACTTCTCCAGAAGTATTATATTTCTATACTGATCAGAGCATCGACGATGTGTGCCAACTTAATTCCTCCAAGTGCAGGATGTCCAACACTTCTGGTTCCACTCAGCTGAATGTACCATTCCCAATTTTTACTACTGAATACGATAGCAGTAGCTGATCATTGAATTTCATTGACGTTAGCTAAAAGATACGGAATGGTGGTTGCTCTTCAGTTAATAAATTACATAGTGAAATCTTTATCTCGGATAGGAATACAAATAGTTACTTCCAAATTCTGATTCGTCTTTAGTGCAGTTTTTCAAACGAGGAGGATTTTTCATGCACACGTGGTCCTTCTACCAACCCACGAGTCATCAGTTTATCGTTTGGCTTTCCGTTTCCAGAAACAGAATGTGAGTTCAACTTGGAAAATCATTTCTCACAGTGACTTACCTTTAAATAACACTGAATATGCGGTAATTTCCATCAATAGATGATGTGCAGAACTCCGGTACCCTCGTGCTAGACTGTAGTATTTCCTAGAGTGCATTCTGCAGTTGCTAAGTCACTCCAGATTTCGTTAGCATACTATTCACTCCATCGTGACACACGTTCTTGTTTCGTTCACTATAACTCAAACTATATTTTGAAATAACCGCGAATTTTAGGGTCTTTTTTTAGAAACTTATAACATTTTCCATTCTGGTTTACCTATTATCGAATCATCTAACTATGTTGGGTGTGTTCGATATTATACTATTGCCTTACTCCTCTGATCCATCTACGATCAACATTGATTGATTAATTACGATGAACTCTATCAGACAATTCTGAGGTTATATCCTCTGCTGTTACATGTAAGCTGAAACTCTTGACTAGAAAGTGATGCAACCAGTAACCGGCATGAAATCTTGGTCCCAACGAATTCTGATCCGTAAATGTCTTGTCTTCTATTCCAAACCACTCCTTCACTCTCCTCTCTCAGTCAATCACAAGTGACATGCTCGCATTTAGGGTTTTCGTTATTGGTAAAATATTAGTGTAATGTATTGCCAGAAGACAATTTCTTCCTGTGGCCTTGTTCCAAGTGGCACACAGACTACCTTCAGTCTTTTCAAGTTCTCTTCTGGACATGTTTGGTCTGTATTGTCCGTTGATGCTTGAGATGTCAGTGAACTCATAGCACGTCGCTGTCTGCAAAGCTTCTGTAGCACAGTTCATTTCTGAATAACCGTATGCCTTCACTTGCAATTTGCTTTATTCATTCGTTTTCACTAACCGGTTTTGTTCGTCGCGTTAAGATCAAAAATATTTGCCTGCACACTGACGATGTCACCTCGACTGGAGCTGAAATGTTTGCTACCTGAACGCCAAGCTCAGCAATCAGGAGCTTGCAACAATGATTGCAGTCGTTTAGTCTCCGATCTTATATTTCTCCGAGATTTCAATCAAAACCAGTGCAGCTAGTTGTTCAAGATGGAAGTGAAATCGTCCACTTCTGATCACAGGAAACATACACGTGAAGAGCAGACTCCAGGAGAGCAGACTGGGTTCAACACCGGTCTTCACCCTCCGACAGCTACGGGAGCACTGTTACCCTATCCAGAAACCGATGATCATCCCGTTCCTGGAAGTCAGTGCAGATTCTGTCGATAGAATCGCATCATCGAACTAAACTATGTAACAGTCTTCCTATTTTTTTCATTTATTGTACAACGATGTAGAAAATTTCAGGAAGGAGGCCGCTTCCGGCGAAATGCTGCCAAATAGGAAAGTGACCGGCAACGACGGGAATAGAATTCGGGTTATCAGAGATATGAATTACCCAAAGAATATGTCGATCACACCTCAGGGGGGTGGGTTGGGGCCTGAAGCCGATTTTCAGACAGCTTTATCGTCTCCAGCTAAGTATGACATACTTCCCGCCATTATTTTTAAGTTTAGTCCAGATGATAATGGCTAACGTTAGTAGAAGTCAAATTTTTATAATTTGCTGTTCAACTGCAGTCAAAATGGAAATCCTAACCTCCAGAGGTGAAACTATATTCACTGGACACGTTGTACTGTCAAGGTGGAAGCTTCTAGCCTTAGATAACCTGCCCAGATAGTATAATCGTTGAAGTTTACGGATCAAAATGCTGCACCGATTTTTGGATACGTGCTGCTCTAATAACTGGCAACAAGGTGAAAGGGCCAATCGATTTTTCCGTAGATTTTCCGTTGGTGTTGATTTTCCTAGGATGAAATATTCCGCAAATCAAGAACCGTTTTCTTAGTCGACCGATGATTCACAACAGTTCGTATTCTCTGTTTATTATTTGATTTGGCATCGTCGCACTGGGTTGCAGTTCGTTCAAACCAAGCTTCCGAGAGGATGTGGATCAAAGTTCTAATGGCACATTCACCATGTTCAATAACTGTGCTCATATTGGTCAACCGGACTCAACAGTAGAAACGATTCGAGTTGGTCCTACCATGGGAATACAATTGACATACTCAAACGGTACACAACTTCTGACGGCATTCGAAACATATATTGACCAATTAGGATTTGCTCAGAAGAAAGCTTTTGTGCTGTTTCAATCTACGGTCCCAGAAGAATATCAACACTTGGTTGAGGAGGTGGTACCTGCTCACGCGTTAAGCGTGGCTGGGACTAATTCAACGAACGAACAGCAACGTGACTCAGAATGCAATTCAGCATGTCCGTTAGAATCCCAAAGTTCATCAGAAATACCGCAACAACTGGAGTCATCAGCAGAATTAAAGAACGTGCATGACATGTTCACTTCTACACAGTAAGTGTAAGGTTTATTGACGTACAGATTGAGTGACCCCGTGGACTGACTATCTGACTGACAGATTTACTTGGCCAAATAATGGATCTTTTATTTGATTTTAATAAAATTCCGAACTTGAATATGCTAGCTATGTGAAACCTATTTTCTGCTTAAATCGGTGCAATGCCCGAGGTGTAGTCAGTGACGCCAGTGGATAAAACGAAGATGCATATCCGATTAATAATAATTTCCTTATTTGTGCGACTTTTCCCTCGAGCATGGTGAATAGCACGCAATAAAAATGGTCGTAGACGATCGAAGCAAACCTATGACTCTGTCTGTCAATTATGCTTGAGGGGATATTAGTCAAACAAATAGAAACGATGCGGAAGAAGCCCTTAATTGACATCACGGGGTATGGAGTGGGCACATCTGAGTTTTCGGTTGTTCTGTTATCAGGTGGTGGTCGAATGGCTTAAGGCTTTTGGATTACCACCTCGAAGGTCTGAGGTTCGAATCCCAGCTACCGCCAGTTACTTTCGTGGTAGACAGCAATCCCCACTGCCATCCGGATAGTTATCACATTTGACCTATTGGGGTCTTATGTGTTGTTCTCCATCGCTCCAGACTCAGGGTCTGGTTACCGGTTATCCCTAATCATGCACTGGACCTTTGTGTCTACCATCATGCCCCTTCCACTGCACTAATGTGTAAGCATGTAATAATCACAGATCATTACGATCAGATTCATGTGTGACCACCACAATGACAACGGAGGAACATGAGTAGTCTCCTACTCAATCGATCAATCAATCCATCAACCAGACAACTGACAGTCGATGGGTCAGCTGGCTAATCAGTCGAAAAACAGGGTGATTAGGTTGAGTCAGGCGCTACAGTCAGTGACCTAGATTGGCATCAAGTTCGGCGCTGACGTCATCGACTTTGCTACGGAAACTCAAGTGCTTGAACCAAATTTCTTTGTGAATACAGTTCAAGTCGTTGGAGTCCGAAGCTGACTAACTGGACTATCGGCCAATGATCTGTATGTGACTCTTTCAGACCAATTCGATGGGACTGTGTATAAGATGCTGACTGAAGTTACCAGAGCAAACATGTTGTCTGAGTCTGAGAGATGAGTAACGATAGAATTTGACTTGACTCCATGTTGAGGCCATCTTTGCTGGTCCCCTCTGAAACGCTTAGACACACACACACATACACAGAAAGAGAGAGAGACGCCGGAATGATCATTTGTTTCAACGGAACTGCTTCATCTACTTCAGGCATATTTCGTGTATAGGAAAGTCGTTATCACGGATAACCTGTTATTTATAATATAATTTCAGCGTGAATTCTACAGTTACAGAGATAGTCAAAGTAAGAGAAAAGGAGGCCGAATGCCACCAACCGGAAAGCTCGGTAAGTTCCAAACCCAGATCCACCTTCTGTTTTGTGATGGCCACGATGGTAATTGTAGTTCTGTCAGATGGGTAGCATTCTGCAGTCCATCGATGCCCCATCTAGAAATCTGTGGTGGATTTAAGAGAGTGCACAATAAAAGGTATGCATTTCGGTGAATTGTATGACTAAATGGCTGACGATACAGTTGATGATTACTGATGTTTTTATGCTCTGAAACGGAACATCATTTCACGTATGCCCCTGATAAGACATGCAAAATGCTTTTATCACAATATTGCTTAGTGCTGAGAACATTAGTGCGAACATTCTAACCATTTTCTTTGATCCCTACGGATTTGTCACACCTCCCTTTACACTAAGCAATCCATTTAACTCATTCCGAGCGTAATCCGTGACAGTCACGAGGTTCCCTGACTAAAAAGTGTCTGCAAGCCGTTAATCGTCACGTTAGCCACAGTAGTACTGCGCGTGGAAGCAGCCACCGCGGTCAATTGAAACAAACTTGTTAAGCCTGTTTATACACTAAAAATACTAGCAAATCAAAACAAAATTAGCCACAAACCTTAGGATATCATTGTCATTTTCCACAAGTAACATTTCACTACATCCAACCATTCTGATCAATTTGTACGCATAACGCGAGTCTGACGAATATTACGGTGGTTCATAAGACACTAACTGGTGTCATCGTTGCTGTTTCACTGATCCCGCCAGAGCCACTTTGTAATCACGTCCTTGATAGACCAAAAACTTCGAAACTCATAAGTAACATATTTCCAGGTACCCTTGACATTTCGTCAACAATATCCGCGTCTTCCCGATCGTGTGAATATTTCAAAGACTGTTCCTAATGTAAATAGCACATTTTTCGATTCGGTAACTTTTGTTTAATTTTGGTTTGCACAAAGTTTGAACGGTTTGAAGTGATATACATTTTACATTGGATCAACGAATCCGGGAAATTTCGTCAGACTCCATCCCCTCCAGAATCATAAAGATAATGGTTTCAAAGAACTACCATAAAGTGATTGTCTGATTTCCTCAAATATTAAGTCATCGAATTTTACTGGAGTAAATCATTTGTATAAATTGCACAACTACTTGCAAGTAGTGTGTGGGATTGAGGATACTTGGTTCCAACAAGAGCGAAACTCGAGTCTGGTGCTCCAGACTGCAGAGTTGATCGCATGACCCGAGGCCAGTGAGTAGAAGGTGGGTCTAAAGGGCAATTAATCAGGCAAAATAAATTATTTTCTGAAAAATTATTATCTTCAAAGAGGTAGTTCATCTTGGTTTGGGCAGCCATCACCTCGCACAGTTCGTAACACACAAATACGCCACTGAATGCATTTATCTATCGAATAAGGGAGTCATGCATACCATGTTCAGTAATTCTTGGTTCAATTCAGAACTGAATTAAATATTTGATCACAGGAATTATTTTCAATAGTCATCTATTCAGTCAAAATAATGCAGGTGAGTAAATCCTCATGGGACTTTCAACGGCAGTCACAAATCCTCTCTACTATAGTCCCACTGATTGAAACTTCGATAACTTCGCAAATTCCCCAACTTTCCGTCCATATCACCTCAGTATTCTTGGATAATCAGGGGTACAAAGTGGATTGGATGGGACAATTTCAGAGTGGAAAATTGCACCACAATGATGATGTATCAAGGAGGCCATTGAAATGTGAAAAATCAAGTCTAATTTGATTGGTTCGGCAACGGATTCAACGCGTTATATAGCCTTCTAAGAAAGGTGATTTATGATCCCGGACATTTATCCACATTCGGTACGTTTTAAATCTACGCGCGATATTCTTCCCCCAAAACTAACCTAAAAAGGTATTTTAATGACGACCTTAAAGTTGTCGTAGCTTCTTTAGTGAAATAGAAACCAAGAACAAATAATTCCTCGAGTTATTCACCGTGACGTTATTGTCATCAACAAGCGGAGTTCTTCTTTGATTCAGCGGCATGTAAAACGATCCCCCATTTTCTCACATGGTTGAACTGATTATGTTGCGCAGAACGAGATCTGTTTGTGTGCGCGGGATGTTCGCGCTCGTGCATTCTGGAACCATATCTGAAACAAATCAAAAAATCTTGTTAGTGCGTCGTTTCATTTGTGTATTCGTGTAAACCCCCAGCGAAAGGAAGTGGACAGTGTATCTTAACGAAGCCGTTATTCAAATTTGGTACGCAGCTTTTCTCGAGCCTTATCATAGTACTGAATATAATGCTCTAAGTATTGTTGACTCTCTCACACGTCGAAGAAAGTACCATTATTCAAGGTAATTTTCCCGGATGATCACCAGTGGACATGAAGTGAGTTTACTTTATCATCATCCTTTGCAAATGTAGTTCCCGTAACAGTAACCTATATTTTGACGTATCCACGGCGTAAATGATCTGGCTTCTTGAGTTTCATGAGGTGAAATTCCCCCTCAGATTATTGCAAGCAGTCTTGTCAAATCATTCTTTCCAAACCATTTTCTGGATGAGGGTGGTAGGAGGGTTGTCAAAATGAGCTAATGACGTTTGGGTCCCAGGTTCGAGTCTCATCGCCACTGATCGAATTTCCCCTTCGGTAACCTATCATCGGCCGCATCTCTTACTGATTAGTATGACAATGAAAACTGAAGAAAGTAAACTAAAGTGGGCAAAACGACAGAGCGGCATAAGAACCCTAGATCATTACCGACAAACTCAATTGCTAATGTAATTGAGGCGGTTTGCGAAAGTCGGATGGAGGCTCAAATGTTCGAGATAATTGATGGTCTGCCAATCATTCAACCCATCTATGATACATCAACCCGAGAGCATAAACGTAATTGTTTCAGAAATTTCCACTTGCTTTCTAGCTAATTCCCACCTTTGTGTGGTTGCCTTGTTAGTTGGAATGAGTTTGAGTGCAGCATTTGTGATTACCAGTTCTGTGTTGACACAATCCGAACAGTGCGCATCAACCGATAAAGCCATCACTAAAGACCATTATGGTGCTCGGATGTGGTAATATTAGTGAGATTCAGGATAGGATTTTTTCACATGCGGGCAATTGCGCCCAAAATATTCCTGTCCCAGATACCTTCTTGGCCAATCATGTAACACATTTTCATATCCACTCACTTCCGTGTACGAATAGTTTCACCAGGCAGTGTCAACGCTCAACTGACCGCCAAAACCAGTGAAGCACTCACTATAGAGCTGCTTTATTCCTATTAGACAAACTCAGCAATGCATATTCACCAAGACACAACCAGGACTCGAACACGGGGAGCATGACTGTGCGTCACAAACGCCCGAATAACAGACAATTCAACCTGGCTCTCAATGGTCTGTCTAACATCAACTCTTTATTATATGGTGACTTTCCTTTGCCGGATTTTCACTGGTGACAACCCGATGGACGACTTCCCCGAAGGGGCTTTACAAATAACGTACACCGGCCTGGCTAATTGACCAATATAAACAGTAAGAGGACTGATTTGTAAATAGAGTGATTCGTCAGGCAATATTGGTGTGCATCTCAACACCGAGCGCGATGAAAGCACTGCGTAGCTGTTGGCAATGTCAGCACTTCAACAATGCGACTGCTCAGATATTCTGAGCATACCCGGTGACCGAACACTGAGCATCTCTCCCGTTCTTATTTGATCATGTCGCTTGTCACTTCAACGGATATCTCAATTTCAATGGTTATTTTACTGACTGTATACATTGACTGCAGTATGCACGTAAACAGATGCAGCAGAGTGGTTTAGGAAACTATTGTGAAAACCTATGTTTCCAACTTCTCCATACAGTGGGAAGTTCAGAACGATCACAAATTCACTTTTGGCTCCCTATTACCGTACTTGTTTATGACACTAAAGTTCAGTTTCGATAGTTATAATAATCCTGATGAACTGAATTGATAGTCCTAATTGAAATTTCCCTCACCCAGAACTCCAAGAACAGAAGTAGCAAGAAGATCAAGGCCGCGAATTAGCACGTTAGTTGTATTGTAGAGTTGGTTCGTATAAATGTGTTTAATTAGAGAATATAATTGGTAGAATCAAAGATGACCAATCACAGGGAGCTTTTGTCGGAATTGTCCTCGGTGATCCTCGTTGGTTGAGGTTCATCCGTGTGCGTCGTTACGAAGCTGTACCTGACTGTATCACGTGTGACAGCTGCTGAATCACCACAACTTCCCTCCCTCAAGAGTTCCTCGTCAATTCGGCTCGCCTATCTTACTGATCTTCGGACTGAGCTGGTGGATGTGGCTCGGCCGCTGCAGCAGTCGTTTCAGGAGGCAGAATAGATGTATCATAGTCATCAACATGGTCCCCGTCATGATCCTCAGTCGTCTCACCCGTGCCATTAGTTACATTGCCGGTTACTACTTTGAAATGGATTTAGCTGAGGTGGCGCTGATGCACCGATGCATCATCCAAGTCCGTGATCTCGACCATAGATTGGCCAAGTTGTCATGTAATAATTCCACGAGTTGGTCGAAAACCATTCTCGCGAATGTATGTGGCATCACTGGAGTCAATACATATCAGCGATAACCGATTACGCCAAAGCAGTGCTTCCACACGTTTCCAGTCGTCAGCTGAGCGTTGATAAAATATGGTGAAACGCTTATATTTGGATTTTGTCTACTTGAATAATTCCAGTAGCCTACTAATGAATCCATAAATTATTGCTAGGGGCTTGGTGGGTATTCACTGCACTGAGGATTCTTAAAAACCAAAAAGCAATGTTTCCACGCATTCCCAGTCGTCAGCTGAGCGTTGATAAAATATGGTGAATCATTGTGTTTGATTCAGATATTCTACTGCACAAATGTAAAAGAGATATCCACGGAATAAATCCTGCGTAGAAAATCCCTGAAAGGACGAACACTGATAACAACTTACATTTCAAAAATGTGTTGTTTCTTCACGGAAAGAGTACATAAATTTGCTCAACAAAGAAGCACAATGAATTCACCGTTCTTATACTAACTCTGATAACTTCTCAAAAGCCACATCTCTCATCTTGAACACCACAATGGTTGAGCGAAAAATCAAATTGAATGCAGGAATTTGTGCCGCCATCTTGAGTTAGTTTTTGATGAGAGCCACATCGCCGTCCGGTTCCGTACCACAACTGATCCATGGAGACCTTATGTGAAACTCTACTTCAAGTCCTCGAGTCAGAATTGCCGACTCTGGTAGGTAAGAAATTGGCGTATACCTTCGTGTCTGCAGCTCTCATTCATCCTATGACTGCACACTTCTGAAAATAGCCAGTTGTCACCTCAATCCTAGTTTTAAACCAGATGGGCCACAAGTAAATTCCAATTGAAATGAAGGCAACGAAGAGCTCAGCCATGGAGGAGCCACTTTCGGCTGATTCATATCCGCATTCATCTCACATAGAGATGGAAAGGTTTTATCATTTTTACCAATACAACATGAATTAAAACCCCGTGAACCCGAGTTATAAAGCCATATTAGATCTATTGACTAAAAATTCGCACCTTAATCAACGATGAACACGAAAACGGGAAGTTATTTGGCCGTCCCCGAGATTTTCGTTTCGAGGAATGCTACCTATTTGTTAATTTTCTGTTCGACAGACTTATCAAATTTTGATGTGGTACAAATTCGGACAGTCCCAAGTCTCGAGTGACATTGAAAATCATACAAGAACTTCATCCAAGCTCCCTGCGTATCGTGTTCGTTCTACCAGCTAACTGGAAATCCACACCGTGAGCCTAGACATTTCCTAAATGAATCATGCAGTTCGCCCAAAGAAATTACATCTGCACATGTCATCTCTCACGGTTGACTTTTAAGCCGACTATGTCTGACAGGATTTTCCCATGGATATATTCGAGTCAAGTTTGAATTCGAATTCCACTGCTGCCAGTGACTTCTAACATTTGGTCAGTATAAGAAGGGGAAAAGATTTTCGTTAAATCTTTTCGATCATCTGCTCAAGTCAATCTGAGGTTTTATCATAGAATATTTCCATCGATTTATGAAAAAGCTTGTAACACGAATAAGTTTCTTTTCCATATATCCTTGTAGACATTCACATGTATTGTATTAAGTGAATGAGAGGATACATACGGCTTGAAATAGCACTGGATGAAAAAAATGCATCTAATCTGGTAAATTGTAACATGCTACGGAATCTGATTAGCACAGCTTCGCGGAATGCTTCCTGTTTCAAACTGAGATCACGAAGTCGTGTCAAGTCTGAATTTGTCTGTCATCAGACACTTTCCTAAAGATGACCTCGCATTTCGATCAGGATGATTACTGGATATGTTTCGCGTCACTGATTGTTTCAGTCTTTTGCATATTTGTTCGGACGTCCGCAGGTGACGGTCGTTGGTTTGTTCTGCCAATGTAATTGTCATCGCAACTGTAGGCGAACTCGTGCACTAAATGTGGGGCATAATTCAACGGCTGACTATATTCACATTTGTTTCGATGAGTCCCTCCGGTAGACGGTATGGCGTACAGCTGTACGGCTGCAAATGTGCTGTTGATGGCTGAATTGAGTTGATGATACACGCCATTAAGTATGTGGTTATGTTGGAAAGCCAGTCTAGTGCAGACAACATTTTCAATGTTTTGTAGACTGGGTTATCCGTGGTTATTTTTTGTCTGTGAATATATAAGAATTCTAATGGGCGATCATTGAGCATAGGTGACATCGGTAGAACAAAAGGCTCTTCTCGACGGTGTATGCTGAAGGAGGGCTTGCTTCAGGGTGGCGCTCTTTTCGATGGAGATGCATCTACCATAGAAAACGATATTGATTCTGTACAGAATTATCAGAATCATGGTTCAAACACCGATGATTGGATTTTGTCAGGTTGTTCAGTGTTAGGTGCCGTTACATACAAAAGCGAGGCCGGTGCTTGTTAGGATAGGAATCACGCTATAGTAGCATTGACATATCATTAGTTCGCATTTGTATGTCATGGGTGCAAAACTTGTAAAACAGAGATATTGCCCACTTCTTTTGGCTTTACTCACTCTGAACAAATCTCTGGATTGTCCCATTTGGTCGTGTCGTACATTTTGATGTCTAAGAAAATTAAACATTTGTTTGACCCTTCTTCGTAAGAATTCAAGGGAGTAGAATCCCTGGATTCTACATAAAGCACGCTTCTCGGTTACTTACAGCCCTGACTGACCCAGTGTAGTTCAGAGGCAGAAAAGTAGCAATGAGTAGGGACGTTTACTGGTCTGCAGACAGAAATGAATCAACCGAAAAAGGTTCTTAATTTTGATTAATTTGAATGACTAATTCAGAAGACAAGAACTGTAAGAAGAAATCGTTTCGTATACTCTCGTTGATCGTGTTTGTTGCTGGATTTTATACGTACGTGACCGATGAGAGTATACGAAAGGAATTCCTCTTTCAGTGTATGTCTTCTGAATTGCTTATTCAGAGTCCACATAGATGGAATACTAATTTTTCGGAGGCTAGTGCATCTTTTTCCGAAATTCGTATCGTTTCAGGGCCACTTGTTTTTATTTGGTTCTCTGGGACTCTATTTAGAATTCAGAACGTGCCGTTTCTGAAAGAAGTTGAATTTCGATTCTGACCATGGGGATCAGGAACGGTTAACATGTCTAATAACATGCATATTGAGTTGCATGTACGTGTATCTCCTACTGTACGAATGTAATGGGCTCGACGGGGACTTCAATGAAGGTTTTTTTTATTTACCATATAAAAAATATTCCGATCCATTTGTTCTGAGCTGTGATCAGTTAATTTTCAACACTCCCCGAAATTTCGAGATCACTTTTATCTACTGAAATATTTGGTAGTAATCAGGTGTTTGATGCGTATAATAGCCTGAAAGAGTTGTTTACAGCTGGACAAACTGTGTTGATTATTCATAAGACCATATCTAAAGATACGTTCGAATACACGGTACTCTATTCAAGCAATTTATCTCGGTTATTCGTGGGGAATTGCCGAAGCTGCAAGTTGACAGCATTTCTTCCGTCACAGGAGTCGAGCACTGTGTGGATGATGGGTCCCCCGTGTTCAGAATCAGGGCTGAATAGACGCTAAGTGAGCCGTTGAGATCCATCCCGGAAATCTCAAGGGTAAAAAGTGTGACTCATTATTTTGCATTCAAGGTTTGAGTCTCATTTGTGATTCTGATCGTGATTCCCCAAAATGATTTAACAACTGCTCCGTTACCTTCATGTTTCTCAATGGTAAGTAGAATGCTGCCGGTCATTTCATAAATTTCTGTTTATATCTTCAGTACTTATAATCTCAAAGCGCCATGCAAATTGAAGTTCACCGTAGCGACCTGGAGATGACCGCGTTTGGATGTGTAAATTCGTGACCGAAAAGTACCATAGAAAAACATGACCAATCAGCTCTAGGCAGTTTGTGTATTGTTCGATGCCACAATGCTGTTCGTTGTTTGTCTGCTTTCTGTAAGGACGATTGGTTTCCGCCAATAGAAAAACACACTTTTGACTGCTCTACTTGCCGACGGTTGAACCTTTAGCTCCCCTAGCTAGTATCACGTCCAGTGTCACGAAAACGTGATCGACTTTGTTTCAATACAAACCGTCCTTCACCTATTCCACTCACTTTTACCGTCTTTTTGCAACCGTCGGAACTTTTGTCTTGTTGCCCGTTCTATAGGCCAATCGCGAGATCTAGTTTATACCTGGCACCGAAGTACTGAATCATAACACCTCACAGGTTATCCGGTCTGACTTAACTTCAATTCACAGTAAATGTTTTCTCACATTCATCGGAAGCTTCGAATTCCCTGGTTCAGTTTAAGTGATGGTAAGATATTTTATTTATTCCACGTAGTGGATGAAAATCTAGTATAGTTACTGCAAACATCATTCATTTATCAAGTAATTATTGCTTATCTGTATACCTCATATGTGTTTTTGTTCCGAATCATCCCTAATATAAATCAGACGCCATACTACTAATAACCAATGAATAACCGCATCGTAAATATTCATAAACCGGTTATCACAAGGGGGCTAAATCCACCCGAAGTACAATAAACGTGTACCGACTAGACGAAGTCGGATCAATAAGGTGACTTATTGAAGGAAACGACTGCTAAAATGGTAAATATTTTACGATTCTTGTGAATAGGAAACGGTGAAAACAGCGCCAATTACGTGAATCCCATTTTCGACATCTTTGTAGGCGAAATTAATTGATATTTCGAGTAATGGAAAATGAACATTTGAGTAATTACTTCCATAACAATCTGATTGACTGCGGCTACGCATGACACTTGTGCCTCCCATGGCTTAAGACGATGACGTTGATCTACTGACCAGTACAGGCAGTGCATCGGTAGGAGATCAACACCGACCCTCATACTAACAACCTATCTATTCGGGTTGTGTGTGTGTGTGTGTATGTATGATGTGATGTGATGCGGGGTGAAGTGGACGCAGTCATGATACCACCCACTGAGAATTTTGACCACGTGTTTAACTGTTAGTGCTCTCTGAACACTCCGAAGCAGTTCAACAATGGAAAGCCGACAGATATAATGGCTGAGAAACCGGCACAGGGGCTGTGATGTGAACAAATAGGTCGACGCAAATCACGGTGAGGAGATCTTGCCAAACATAGCGATATCCGTGCACGGTCTGTGTTGTATATCAAAACGTGTTCCGTAGTAAGTCTCGTGATAACAAAAACCCACCACAGTGGAGTAAACTATATACTACTCGAAATTAGATGCATGAGCAACACGAATGATGAATACTGGAGCGAATCAAAACGTGACGATGTCGCATGGATAGATTAAACTGTGCTAAAACAACATGCGCAAGCATACTGATCGAATCAAAACAGATTATCATTTACTGTTTATCTTTGATGCAAATGAACCGTTCAGTTGTAGTCTAGCCATCTGACCTCGTCACGAAACAGCGTTTAACCGGAATGTCATGGATTAATGTAACGGCACAACAGAGGCCAGTCTATCTCTTTGACATTGATATTTGGGTGAGTGAACCACGTAAAATTCAAATCAACCGGAGATGGGCAGGTGGTTATGGTCGAGAATTTCGGACAACACTCTGAACTGCAAAAGACTGTCTACGGGTACAAAAGTAAAGTAATCGTATTTCCGGTATACTTTGCTAGGGCGGACCTACCAAAGAGATTGAGAAACGAGCATAATATTCAAGATCTAGCCTTCAGAATACAAAAAGGGTAAAATGAGGTCAAGTGTCAAAACTACTTAAAAGAAATTAGGGTACCACTGGATAATCGCACGTCATGCCAAGCTAAAATCTTCAAACGTGGATTGCGTAACACCGGGTGCCTGTACGACGAACCTTTCACATCTAACGCCTATCCTACATTCTTCAACTGAAATGATATGACAGAGGTTTCAAGCATATGATGTCACTAACATCACTGGTGTATACCAAAGGTCACAATAACTTGTTGACCTCAAGTGACCTCGTTGCCACTACAACCCACCCAGACGCCTACAATACAAGTACACAAACATGCGCGCACAAGCATGCATTATTTGGCATCAAACAACCTTAGATTACAGTCCCAAGATAATCCGATTGAAGGCAACCAGTATTAGGATAGCTTACCAACTGACTGACTTCATTTCCGAAAAAGCTGTAACGCTCAGGCATAGTAGTTTTTATTCGTCGGTGGTGATTGATAGCTGAAATATGGTCTTCGTTTTCCATTTCTATCAAAACTCGCATGTGATTATTATCTTTTGCACATTCGCTTTCCTCATGCAGCATTGCGAGTAATTTGGTCTTTCAGTTCAGGGGAGATTTACTGCTCATCCAGTAAACCCGTCCATTCTCCGCACTATGAATAAATCTGCACTGTTTGTGATGCACTAGGGAGCAAAACATTTCAAGTTGTTCAGTTCTATCATGTACAGTGTGGACAAAAATGCGTATGCACCCTGGGGAGGTCAAATTTCCCAAATAACTAGTCACAACCGTGTTAGTAGGCAAAATGAAGCAAATACCACAAAGTAAATAATGAAGTCAGTTAAAAAAATTGTACACGAAAATTGGATGATGGGGAACCAAAATAGTGGATTTGACCGATATTTAATGTCCGCACCAAGCTTAAACGAAGAGTTCACGGGTGAATTACTTGTTCTAAGTACGTGGGGTACTAATGAAGATGAAATGTGATTAGGTCAATGGTCCAGACGGGTTGTCACCAAGGGTGCAAACTGAATTTGCTCTCATACATCCTCATCCTTAATTTGTTTATACGATCAAATTTTATTCTGGGAAAATACCCTGGATTATGCTGGAGTGGCCTTCATTATGGGAGTGCATGTTCACTACCTGGAACATATATCGTGCAACGTAATACTCTAGACTGGGGTGTTCAAAGAGTTCGATTGCATCGAAAGTCCTCTAAAATAAGAAAAACTGGTCCAATCGATTTGGCTATCGTCACTTGAACGTCTCATTTACCGTCAGTATATGTCATGCACTATATTGTCTTCATTCTATAGGATATGTAAAGCCTCTAGTATTCGTAGTCGGAAGTGTAATGATGCATTCAAAAGTGTAAGCAGAAAGGCAGTTTCCGGCCAACGCTATTAATTACTTTGTGGTATTGGTTTTATTTTGTCTATTCACAAGAGTTTGAGTAGTACGTTGAGGAATTCGAACCCACCCCACCCCTACCCGATGCCCCCAAAATAAATATATCACCCTTAATATGCTCCCTAACTGTTATTTTTCAGGGTAAATTTGTGTGAGAATAATGAAATCGGACGCTTAAGACGATGCTACTTGACACTAATAATGCTGTCAAAGTATAGAAAAAGCTTTTCTGAAAGCGTTTGCCACGGCCGCTTAGATGAGACGGTTTATACGCACAAGGTTTCACCCGAACGAGTATGCGATTTCCAAATATCACAAATTCGAAATATCATTCAACCAAGGACTCACGGAACTCCAACCCATTATACAACCGAGTAAACACATTTTAGGTTTGGGGCCAAATATGAAAAGGTACCTTAAAATTGTACAATAATGCATTCAATCAAATATGAATACTAGACCGTGACCTTTCTCAGACTGACAATAATTGTGAACAGCCAGTGGCACGTTGGAACTCAATTGAAAGGGGCCAAACGATGAACGAAAATCTTATCTTTTCAAAACCAATGAGAACGTACGGTGCATCGATCTCCGTGTCACATCTGATGCTTACGGGAAGGGTTTCTCACTTCGTAATATCGTGTTGTATGGAGTTCGGAATACTGTGACGAGAGTTTTCCCTTTAACGGACGAACATAAATATAGAAAATGACCCACAAATGCGCACTCGTCCTTTACTATGATTGGATATGGTATTTAGAAGAAGTACTGTACCAAGCTTTGTTCAGAAGCAACATTCCCTTTACTATTGTTTACAGGAAGTCTATGACGAATTAGATATCAATCAGAAATCCTGAAGACTTTTGTAATGAGATAATATTTAGTCACATTCCCCGTTACTTACTTCTCCAGAAGTATTATATTTCTATACTGATCAGAGCATCGACGATGTGTGCCAACTTAATTCCTCCAAGTGCAGAATGTCCAACATTTCTGGTTCCACTCAGCTGAATGTACCATTTCTAATTTTTGCTACTGAATACGATAGCAGTAGCTGATCGTTGAATTTCGTTGACGGTAGCTAAAATATACAGAATGGTGGTTGCCCTTCAATTAATAGTTTACATAGTGAAATCTTTATCTCGGATAGGAATACAAATAGTTACTGCCAAATTCCGATTCATCTTTAGTGCAGTTTTTAGTGAATAACTTTCTTAAACGAGTGGGATTTCAAGCACACGTGGTCCTTCTATCAACCCACAGGTCATCAGTTTATCGTTTGTCTTTCTGCTTGGATGATAAAGAATGTGAGTTCAACTTGGAAAATCATTTCTCACAGTGACTTATCTTTAAATAATACTGAATATGCGGTAAATTCGATCAATAGATGATGTGCAGAACTCCGATACTCTCGTCCTAGGCTGTACTATTTGCTAGAGTGCGTTCTGCAGTTGCTAAGTCGCTCCAGATTTCGTTAGCATACCATTCACTCCATCGTGACACACATTCTTGTTTCGTTCACTACAACTCAAACTATATTTTGAAATAACCGCGAATTTTAGGGTCTTTTTTAGAAACTTATAACATTTTCCATTCGGATTAACCTATTGTGGAAACATCTAACTATGTCGGGTGTGTTCGATATTATGCAATTGCCTTACTCCTCTGATCCATCTACAATCAACATTGTTTGATTAATTACAATGAACTCTATCAGACAATTCTGAGGTTATATCCTCTGCTGTTACATGTAAGCTGAAACTCTTGACTAGAATGTGACGCAATGAGTAACCGGCATGAAATCTTGGTCCCAACGAATTCTGATCCGTAAATGTCTTGTCTTCTATTCCGAACCACTCATTCTCTTTTCTCTCAGTCAATCCCAAGTCACGTGCTCGCATTTAAGTTTTTCGTTATTGGTTGAAGATTAGTGTAATGTATTGCCAGAAGACAATTTCTTCCTGTGGCCTTGTTCCAAGTGCCACACAGACTACCTTCACTCCTTTCAAGTCCTCTTCTGAACATGTTTGGTTTGGATTGTCCGTTGATGCTTGAGATGTCAGTGAACTCATAGCACGTCGCTGTCTGCAAAGCTTCTGTAGCACAGTTCATTTCTGAATAACCGTATGCCTTCACTTGCAATTTGCTTTATTCATTCGTTTTCACTAACCGGTTTTGTTCGTCGCGTTAAGATCAAAAATATTTGCCTGCACACTGACGATGTCACCTCGACTGGAGCTGAAATGTTTGCTACCTGAACGCCAAGCTCAGCAATCAGGAGCTTGCAACAATGATTGCAGTCGTTTAGTCTCCGATCTTATATTTCTCCGAGATTTCAATCAAAACCAGTGCAGCTAGTTGTTCAAGATGGAAGTGAAATCGTCCACTTCTGATCACAGGAAACATATACATGAAGAGCAGACTCCAGGAGAGCAGACTGGGTTCAACACCGGTCTTCACCCTCCGACAGCTACGGGAGCACTGTTACCCTATCCAGAAACCGATGATCATCCCGTTCCTGGAAGTCAGTGCAGATTCTGTCGATAGAATCGCATCATCGAACTAAACTATGTAACAGTCTTCCTATTTTTTTCATTTATTGTACAACGATGTAGAAAATTTCAGGAAGGAGGCCGCTTCCGGCGAAATGCTGCCAAATAGGAAAGTGACCGGCAACGACGGGAATAGAATTCGGGTTATCAGAGATATGAATTACCCAAAGAATATGTCGATCACACCTCAGGGGGGTGGGTTGGGGCCTGAAGCCGATTTTCAGACAGCTTTATCGTCTCCAGCTAAGTATGACATACTTCCCGCCATTATTTTTAAGTTTAGTCCAGATGATAATGGCTAACGTTAGTAGAAGTCAAATTTTTATAATTTGCTGTTCAACTGCAGTCAAAATGGAAATCCTAACCTCCAGAGGTGAAACTATATTCACTGGACACGTTGTACTGTCAAGGTGGAAGCTTTCAGCCTTAGATAACCTGCCCAGATAGTATAATCGTTGAAGTTTACGGATCAAAATGCTGCACCGAGTTTTGGATACGTGCTGCTCTAATAACTGGCAACAAGGTGAAAGGGCCAATCGATTTTTCCGTAGATTTTCCGTTGGTGTTGATTTTCCTAGGATAAAATATTCCGCAAATCAAGAACCGTTTTCTTAGTCGACCGATGATTCACAACAGTTCGTATTCTCTGTTTATTATTTGATTTGGCATCGTCGCACTGGGTTGCAGTTCGTTCAAACCAAGCTTCCGAGAGGATGTGGATCAAAGTTCTAATGGCACATTCACCATGTTCAATAACTGTACTCATATTGGTCAACCGGACTCAACAGTAGAAACGATTCGAGTTGGTCCTACCATGGGAATACAATTGACATACTCAAACGGTACACAACTTCTGACGGCATTCGAAACATATATTGACCAATTAGGATTTGCTCAGAAGAAAGCTTTCGTGCTGTTTCAATCTACGGTCCCAGAAGAATATCAACACTTGGTTGAGGAGGTGGTACCTGCTCACGCGTTAAGCGTGGCTGGGACTAATTCAACAAACGAACAGCAACGTGACTCAGAATCCAATTCAGCGTGTCCGTTAGAATCCCAAAGTTCATCAGAAATACCGCAACAACTGGAGTCATCAGTAGAATTAAAGAACGTGCATGACATGTTCACTTCTACACAGTAAGTGTAAGGTTTATTGACGTACAGATTGAGTGACCCCGTGGACTGACTATCTGACTGACAGATTTACTTGGCCAAATAATGGATCTTTTATTTGATTTTAATAAAATTCCGAACTTGAATATGCTAGCTATGTGAAACCTATTTTCTGCTTAAATCAGTGCACTGCCCGAGGTGTAGTCAGTGACGCCAGTGGATAAAACGAAGATGCATATCCGATTAATAATAATTTCCTTATTTGTGCGACTTTTCACCCGAGCATGGTGAATAGCATTTAACAAAAGTGGTCGTAGACGATCGAAGCAAACCTATGACTCTGTCTGTCAATTATGCTTGAGGGGATATTAGTCAAACAAATAGAAACGATGCGGAAGAAGCCCTTAATTGACATCACGGGGTATGGAGTGGGCACATCTGAGTTTTCGGTTGTTCTGTTACCAGGTGGTGGTCGAATGGCTTAGGGCGTTTGGATAACCACCTCGGAGGTCTGAGGTTCGATCCCCAGCTACCGCCAGTTACTTTCGTGGTAGACAGCAATCCCCACTGCCATCCGGATAGTTATCACATCTGACCTATTGGGGTTTTATTTGGTTCTCCATCGCTCCAGATTTAGGGTCTGGTTAGCGGTTATCACGAATCATGCACTGGACCTTTGTGGCTACCACCATGCCCCTTCCACTGCACTAATGTGTAAGCATGTAATGATCACAGATCATTACGATCAGATTCATGTGTGACCACCACAATGACAACGGAGGAACATGAGTAGTCATCTACACAATCGATCAATCAATCCATCAATCAGACAATTGACAGTCGATGGGTCAGCTGGCTAATCAGTCGAAAACCAGAGTAATTAGTTTAAGTCAAGCGTTACAGTCAGTGACCTAGATTACCATAACGTTCGGCGCTGACGTCATCGACTTTGCTACGGAAACTCAAGTGCTTGAACCAAATATCTTTGTGAATACAGTTCAGGTCGTAGGAGCCCGAAGCTGACTAACTGGACTATCGGCCAATGATCTGTATGTGACTCTTTCAGACCAATTCGATGGGACTGTGTATAAGATGCTGACTGAAGTTACTAGAGCAAACATGTCGTCTGAGTCTGAGAGATGAGTAACGACAGAATTTGACTTGACTCCATGTTGAGGCCACCTTTGCTGATCCCCTCTGAAACGCCTAGACAGATGCTGTGTAATGACCTGAGACTGAATTCACACACACACACGCACACACACTCACACACACACATGCATACATACGTACATACATACATACATACATACATACATACATACATACATACATACACGCACACACACGACACACGCCGGATAGACAGACTGATTAATAGATAGATAGACAGGCAGGCAGACAGACAGACGGACAGACAGACAGACAGACAGACAGACAGTCAGACAGACAGACAGACAGACAGACAGACAGACAGACAGACAGACAGACAGACAGACAGACAGACAGACAGACAGACAGATAGATAGATAGATAGATAGATAGATAGACACACACACAGTGAGAGAGGCCGGAATGATCATTTGTTTTGAGGGAACTGTCTCATCTACCTCATGCATGTTTCGTGTATAGGAAAGTCGTTATCACGGATAACTTGTTATTTCTAATACGATTTCAGTGTGAATTCCACAGTTACAGAGATAGTCAAAGTAAGAGAAAAGGAGGCCGAATGCCACCAACCGGAAAGCTCGGTAAGTTCCAAACCCAGATCCACCTTCTGTTTTGTGATGGCCACGATGGTAGTTGTAGTTCTGTCAGATGGGTAGCATTCTGCGGTCCATCAGTGCCCCATTTAGAAATCTGTGGTGGATTTAAGAGAGTGCACAATAAAAGGTACACATTTCGATGAATTGTATGACTGAATGGCTGACGATACAATTGATACTGATGAGGCAACCTGTCCTTAGAATGTTGAACAATAAAAGCCTTCATATTTGTTAAGATTCAGACATGCGCAGCCGGGAAGGACTTCCCGAGGGTCTTGCATATGTGTAGCTTTAGTATTTCTAAGGTTTTGTCACTCTTGAACGGGACAGTTAGAAAAATATCCTTTTTCTTGGCCATTTGCACTTTCACTTTGTATCTCCTCTCTCTCATACGTTGACGAATAAAAGGTTCTGGATAGCAGTTTTTAATAACGTGTCACGTATGTGTTCGAGTTCTTGGGCAATCATGTCAGGACTACAGATGCTTCTTGCTCCGTAGATCAGACAGCTCACTAGGTTTCTTTTGTATCGTAGAGGGACAAAACCCAACCATGTACATTTCCGATACACCGTCCTTTCTATTATTCCGTCCTCCATTCTACGTAATCCCACATCAAGAAAAGCGAGGAAGTTGTCGGTTTCTATCTTCACTGTAAATGTGGCCACTGCGTGGGCGTTCTTGAATGTCCGCAGTAGTTCGGTAATGTCTTTGGTTGAGTCGCAAATTATGAAAGTGTCGTCCACATACACACAAACACACACACACACACACACACACACACACACAAACACACACACACATACACACGCTCTCTTTGGATATCACAAATAATCCTTGTATCGGAACGACAAACGGTAAAAATAAGATAAAATATTTCTCTGTTTATAGTCGGGTGATTGCAACCGGTGGTGGTCGAGTGGTTTAGAGCGTTTGCTTACTACCTCGGCGGTCCGAGGTTCGAATCCCTGCCATCACCGGTTACTTTCGTGGTAGACAGTAATCCAATGTCGATCGGATTGTTACCATACCTGACCTATTGAGACCTTATATGGTTATTCGCCACTCCAATTCTCAGGGTCTGGTTGCCGGTTATCCCCAATAGTGCAGTGGGCTTTCTTGGCCGTGGGGTTTAACTGCCTCTTCCATTGCACTCATGCCCAAGCATGTAATACACAAATGCTGGCACGGCCCCAGGCTTATCTGCAATGTTATTCGAACTTGCAAAAACGTGAATATGTACAGTACACCTGTATTCCGACAATCGCTTTGTTTGTTTGTATACAGACCACAGATTATTTATTATCTCTCGGCCTATAGTTTCTTGCAAAGCATTTCAAATCGGCACGCCCTAACACGTTTTATGTGAATAACTGCTTGTGGAGGTGGTCGAACGGTCACCACAGTGGACTTCCAACTCTCCGGTCCCAACACCGGTCACTCCCGAATTCTCAGCCTCAGAGTGGCCATAACCTCCTTTCTGAAATTGTGCACCATTATTATATAATAAAAGGAAGTTAATTTAAAGACAAAAATAAACGACAAAGAAATATGACTATTCTGCATGATTGACGTTCAGTTTATATTTAAAGAGTGTTTCTACCGACAGGGAGATGGTATTGATATGGGTTCCCTACTAGATCTTTGGCCAGCGGACATTTTCATGACTAAACTTGAAGACCGAAAGCTGAAGTTACCCGTAGAAAATTTTACCCAATACAGCTGGTACATGAATGATGTGTTTTGTTTATTGAACCAAGATTAAAATGTATTTAATTTTCTAGAATAATTTAATAACGCCCATGACTCGTTAGCCTTGACGGCGGAGTTGGAAACCGAGGACAAACTAACTATCCTCAATGTACTGATAGACAGACGAGAAGATGGATCAATCCCACAATGGTACATAGGAAAAAGACATCGAGCTCTCAATGACGTAACTTTCCTAGCTTCGTGTTATTGCCTTATAAGCTAGATCCAGTTCGGTGTCTGGCATTCAGAGTCAGACTTTCAAGATGGAATTAATTTAGTTCACCAAGTTTTGCGACAGAATGGTTGCCCGACATAGTTTATCCCTGTGGAGCGATTTATCATCGTATCGAAGTAGAAACTTTTCGTGAAAGTACCTCTCAGGAGGGATAAGCACGCAGAGCGACTGGTAAAAACACTTGGGTCAGCTCCAAACACAAGGTTCCCAGCCGCAAGACTGAATTGTGTATTCTCCACCTCTCTAGTGATCCGCATGTATGTAAAAGATAAAGTGCCTGAGCTAACGTCCTTCATTACCAACAACTCGTTCAGGTGCGAATTTGTCATATTCTACAAGGGGGGCGGGGCTGGGCGTTTGTCTCAACGCATTAAGGAATATCACCCGCAACGGATGATTCATGGGAAGACCGATGCGATTGTCAGTTCGATTCTAAGCCATTTGGTGGATTTTTGTCACACGATCGACCCAGAAAAGGCATGTTAGGTCCCACCTAACTGGTCAAAATAAGTCCAACTTCGAACCGTAGCCACGGCAGAGGCGATTGCCATTCGCCTACCAGGACTTGAACTACATGCACACAAACCACCAGTTCAAACTCTCCAGCTACCATGACCAAGACCGAAAGCCATGGATCATCAACCAAACCTCAAAATCCCGCTATCGATTATCACTCGTGACGGTGGGAGTTTAACTCTCACCACAACACCCACACAATAGAGACCCTACATTCCCAGACCCCTACTCATCCCCTGCCCCACATTACAACGCTACAACAACGACCTTCATGCCGACTAATGGTTAACACATTCCGCTGTCACCTAATCTGCAAATATATTACGGGAGCACGTATAGCACTGATTCGAAACAGTTGTTCGCCCCCGCCTGTCTTGTTCTTAATGTAACTACCTGAATGCTTTTATTCATGACTTCCGTTCATTCCGATACACTTAGCATTGTGAAACTTACCCAGTAAGATGTTTTATATCCCTACTCATGCCAAGGATCACTTGGATCGGTTCTGGGAAAAATTGCGAGTTCCTGAAGTTGAAATTTCCAATCCACCTACAGAAGAAATCGTTTCGCACCACGTTCCAAATGCCGCGACCACGATCACGATCGACGACTGTGAGTTTTCGTGCTGCAGTATTATCTCATTCTGAGCTACTTTATTCAACCGCTACCACTTTCCACAAATAGTTCGTTATTGTTGTGAAAATTCGCATTGCCACGAAATGTTATCTTTTATTCAAGGTCATCCCATGCTTATAGATAAGGAGTTGACATTGCACCCTTTTCTCGTCCCAGCTGTGTTTTGTAGGTATTTGAACAAAATCAAAAAGTGAAACTTACTACTAAGTAGGCGCACCACGGCTGTAATCCCATTTGAATCGTGTGGAGAGTGCATGGACTTGCAGCTCGTTCAGACAACTTCCAAGCAAGTTCGCCTCTCTTATGACCTGTCAATTTGGCTGACTTGTTACCATTCTCTTGACAGCTTATCCTATGACCGCTGTGATCTGCAATCGTGTATCATCCAGAACATGTATTCTAATGGCACAGTTCCAAGTTAAATCCCATTCCCGATCATTACTGCACTCCAAAGCGTCGCCGATGAATCAGATGCGAACCACATCATATGACAGTTTATGCAGGGGGACGTATCCAGCTTTGGACAAAATAACCTGTGTTGCACATCACTGATCTAACTGAATGGCTGTTTTACTGTTGGGCTGACATAGTTCACTGTCTTTCTGAACAAGTATCAAACAGGACATCATGTGTAGGCCCCAGCTATTCAACCGTTGCTCTAGGTTCGTTTTATACTAATCTGCTCGCTTAGCAACAGTGTAGCTATCAGCTATACCATTAAGGTTCTAAGGAAAACGTGCAGACTCTTGTGAACACTGCTTAATGCAGATGTATCGAATTCGACAACAATGAAACTGAGACACTGGGATGTGAACCAAGCGGCTTCGCGGTGTTGTGTTCTGGACGGAAAAGACGGTACTCTCGAGTGTTTGGTTCCATTGTTCGAGATTGAAAAGAGAGTTTGAGATAAATCAGAAGAAGAAATCCTAAGACACTTTAGGAACTGCTTTGACTCTCAAAATTCACTAAGTAATTATGCAAGTGTTCGTCGAAAGCTAAATTGTTTCAGCTCACTTCGCGTTGAATAAAGTCGGTTTCCATCCATCGGAAGGTCGTTAGTTCGTGTTCGGCTGGCAGTACTGGATTTCCGGATGCGAAAACAACAAGTAGATTTTCCGTTATCTAAGATCCAGGCTAGTCTTGCCAATAAATACATCCCATGAATATGCAATAAGGCCAGATTTCCTGGAATCAACGCGAGAACCAAAAGATGCAACCTCAGAAAATGCCATTCATCACTCAGGTTAGCAGGTCTTTCAGAGTAGGGACAAACTGAAAAGCCACTGAACTCAAAAGTGGTAGCTGATTGATCGACATCGGATGAAGCCGGCGGTGGTCAAGCGGTCATCATCGGGGAATTCAATCCTTGATGTCCTTTGTTCGGTTTTTGCCATCACGGATCATTTGCCCCTTCGGTATCCTTGAGTTAGTCACTGCTCCATTCCAAAAATACCACACATTGTTGAGTAGTAAGTAAAAAGGATATAGAAATAGATTTATTTCACTATTTGTTTGCATCTGTGCACATCTGGGCATCTTATTTGTGTTGTCTTAGGACCGATTCACCTGATGTTTGCGTGAGTCATCTGAAGCAACTTGCCTCGTGTCTGCTTGATTGTCAACACAATTTCTTGTGTGAACACTTCAGCTGGATGGTCTCTTCCCACAACCGTGCCACCCACATACGTCCTTAGCAAGTTAGTGTTCCTTAGGACTTGTTAGCCGTGCTCACTTGTCAAAACATTCAAAGATGCCCACGTTGAGAAGGTACTGACTCACGGGTCGGATTTCCTCAAACGTGTGTGGATGATACACTTGCACAACAGCCCTCTTCTTGCCCCTTGTCCCATATGCAGGTGTCGTTTAGCAATTGTATATGTAGACGTGAATAAATTCGGCATCGGTTTAGCCCAGTTTTCACCATATTCCTTCGAGATATTCACCCTTCAGTTGTCTGATTGAATGTGAAATGGGGTATATTTGTGCACCACCGGTGCCCCTTATCCACTCATATACTGCCTAATTTGTGACATGTTCATATGCAGCTTTTCTTGGGATCCACTTTCATGGTCATTACAAAAGTCAGAATGCTAGATTAACAGTAATTAATAAACGCTTGATCAGATCCTGTCAGTATTCATATCAAATTGATAGCGTGAACGAGGCAAAGTTGATTAGCCTAAGTCACCATTCTAAGGTCCATCGGCATTTCTCTTTAGAGGTTGAATCTGTTGAGTCGGTTGGTATACCGGAAGAATCTTTTGCCTTTTTACTCCAATCCAATTTCTACCCGAATAATCAATTTTAAACAACTCGAAGACATGGGACACGCTTACCCCCGGGACAGTTTTAAAGAGAAAAGTCGATGATGCGACAATTCTGGCACGATTTCCATGCATAATATGCTCCATTAAAGAACGTGAATCTGCGTATTTTCGTTGCGGGTTACAGCAAACAGGTGCACAAGAAATAAATGATTGCTGCATTCCCAAAAATCCCAATCAAGCCACGCTTTTTCACTCACAGTCGGCGATATCAGTTGCTTGCTCGAAAAATTACATGGTTTGATGGTCGCTGGCACTTATTATACGACTGCTTTAAATTTCGGTAATCAAACGACTAGAAAATTACACACTGGTTAAGGAACACTTGCTTACCCATATCAAATCTAATTTAATCGGTGTATATATATGAATATTTCAACGGTTTGCGAAATGAATCGTCATACAGATTGTATTAGATATCAGACCCACATATTCGATCGATGCACTGCCAGCTCGCTCTTATTCGGAGCACACTCACCCACACATGGTGTATGTGCTGACCTCGTTTCTGATTGGCTGTTTCCTACTCCTATGTCCGGTGACCTTCTCTTCTATTAGTTATTAGCTGCCTGTACTCATCGCAGCTAAGCTCGGCCATAATACAGTTTCCCGCTTGCATTGCAATCATTCTTCTTGTCACTCCTGCGCATGTCTGTTTGCAAATACAACAATCACAATGCTCAGTTCACAAATAAAATCAACTACATCTGTTTCAATGCATATGCACGTAGTGATTCTTCACATGGACCCGACACCGATTAGTATACTGGACTGAGAATCTCATTCGTTCACTAGTAGGATGTGTGCAGTGGATGTCAGTCGGTTACTTCACACCGGTAGTGTCTATCTGTAAGTAGTTTGCAAGTGAACAGCTTATCACCACGGCCTATGGAAAATAACCCGGCTAGTGTAGAGGTAATATATATGTGTATGACCAAGCTGGAACTAGGTGGATATGCACTGTTACTGCCGGTGATTCACATGGATGAAGCAGCTGTACATGTGTTTCCATGGTTTTCAATCTTCTGTTGAGCGTTTAAACCACATGATGAATGCATTCATAAACAATCGGAAGTACTCCATGGAATTCTGTGTGTATGCATGTGTGCTAAAGCCTGTGTGGGGAGGCTGTAAGCAGATAGATAATTTCTGTTATTTGAACACCTGTATTTCACCCGGAGGTTGAAGGTCGAATGAAGCGTCTTCCTGTATGCGGATGAAACGTTTGGATTTTTCTGACCTCAGTCATCTGTGTCGTCGACAATAGATCTGGTTATCTATCAAAGATCGAGCTCATACTGCAACAGTCAGGCCAGTTCTTCTGTGTGTTTCAGAAACACGACCACTGCTTGTGGTGGATACACAAAAATTGTCGGTATTCGACCAACGGCATCTCCGAAGCGTTGTGTGAATCCAATGGAAACACCGTGTCAATAGTGCTGAGGTTAGAGGCATGATATTAGATGTACGAAAATATCATTAGATTAAGCACTATAGCTGATCAGGCTACGGTGAGTGTAACATGTGTTGCGCATGTTCCCGGCTAGGACTCCTTGGCACGAAATGTTTGCTGAAGCTGGTAGTGATTGGAATATTAGCAAAGCTAGCCAGTTCGTTACACGGGAGATAAGTATGAAAAACGTTGCCAGTGAACTGGGCTATGTAGGGCATGTAAAGTCTCCTTGGTGGGGCCCGAAATCTCTACTCATCCAGTAATCAGATATATTGGAGGATATTTTTTCATTCACCAACTTTCTTTATCGACTTGATACTATTTGTAGTCCTCTTCTTACTCCGCTAAGAAAACCGTCGCATTCAACGTGTGATTATTGACTGTTTCTGATAAACTGGACTGAACTACGGAGCCAGTTAAGTGAGACGAACAGATCCATGGTTCAGCGACCGGATGATCGAACAAATTCCGATCAGTCTTCGAAAAGGAGCGACACAATCAGTGTCGGGAAAAAGCATGGTAATAATTTCCGAAAACATGCAATTCTATTATCAGCCATGGTTCTTCTGATTATTGATATCAGTCCATTGCATTCACTTCTTTTCACGTAGTCTACTTAAAACAAAACACAATATTGCTAAGGTGGACCAAGAAGATTTCTATCCAATGGTGAGAACCTTCTTTCTGGCAGCTGGAACAACTGTTATTTAGTCTGACAGTACCATCACGAATCAATTGTTTCGTTATCATAATTGATTATCCACATGTGTTTTCTGACCAAGGAATTTGTGTAAGGCGTTTTCTTTTTAACTGTGCACTAAGTTCAGACAGCGAAGCCGTTCCTGACATCATTCAATCGTTATTGTGCGTTAACCATTTCTCAAAATGAGTGGTTCATGTTTTCAGTGGAACGTGGTGTCATTTGTTTGTAGTCATGCACACGGATTTGTTTATCTTCTAATGTACGAAAAACAAAACGAGTATATTGAAGTCTGCACCTTGAATACCAGTGAGAACACGTCTCTGATTCCAAATCATCTCAACATAATAGTACGAATCAAACAAATTATACAGAACAACGATTGGATTAAGTCAATTTCATTAATTCTTATCTGGGGTAAAATTTTATTTTCTGGTTAATTTGGTTGGAAGTGGATGGTCGCCATCGATCGATTGTGATGTTTGTAATGCGTGATCCAGTCTTTGACATCACAAAATTTTCGGTCCAGAACAATCTCTGAAGCATTTTTTCTCAACTTATTATTTACGTTAAACAATTGGCTACCACCAATATATTCAGTAGATAGAATAAAAATGCCCAAAAGTTCGAGAATGTTACGAGAACGATCGAACACCGTATCTCCAATGGGGTACCGTATCTAGTCAGTCTGCAACAGCTTCACCAATCCATTTTTGTTTGTGCAGTTCACCAGAACAGGTACTTTCTCAACTTTTTCAGTTTTTCGGAGGAGTCTAATATTTCACAAATTGGCCACATTTCCCTCTTGTTCTCTTTATTTAGATCAATCCATCGCCACGTCAGAGCTCTTAAAAGATGACTACGATTCCGAATCTGATATCAAAAGCATAAAAACCACACCTGGTTTTGCGGATCGGCAGCAAATAACCCCAGTGGAATCTGTTCGCCGGACCAAAATAGATCATCTTCAAGACGAATGGTATGTGATCTAACTAGAGTAGAATTGCGAGAAAATACAATGTCAATAATACGGTATTGTCGTTGAAAAATAATGAACTGACGTTTCAGATGCCGTGACTAACCTCCTTCAAGGCACATCTCCGTTGACTCATAAGTGATTCCTCACCGTCATTTGGTTTTAAAACTGTGTTGAGGAAAGTTAGCCACGGTAACCGAAATGTCGGCTCAAGAATTTTCCATCGACAACGCTGTGTTATTGACACTAAATTTTCTCGTTGAACACGCATCGTTTTTTTCCATGCACTTTGAACCTTGTTTGGTCCTGACAAACTAAGGTAGAATAGCTTTTTAACATCAACACTGCGTGAGATAACGACCTTCCATTACTGCTTTTGAATGACAAAACCCGCCATCTGCATAACGACTGGCTCACGGTAAACATCTTCTCGCAGAGAAGCTTAAACGAAACAAAGTCGTTACGTTTCAAACAACCTACAGAAGTTATCTACTTGAGCAGTCTCAGTAGTATGACATTTGGCAGATTAATAAAATGATGCATTATGCAGTATCAACGTTGAGCCCACCACTGGAAACCATCGAACCGCTGTACACCTGCTCCATCCTTGTTAATGATTCACGACTACAGTTGAAAAGCTGAAAACTGGCGCTCCCATGATTTTCCGTGATCAGCTGAGTGTTAGCACTGCATGATGAATCTCCTATAATTGAAACTGCACAGTAACAGAATTATGCAAGCGAGATTGGACGGTGATTTGTTCATTGTCTATCCACGTCAAGCCAGCTCAAAATTTCCTGTCACACGTGAATGTCTTCCCACAGCTGTCGTCATTCCGTCTGTACCGGAATCATGTTTAAAAACATCAATTTCCCAACAGTGTTCTTCTCCCAGCATCAGAGGTTGGAATACTTCACCCCAAGTTCATCTGAAGCAGAATCAAGTAGAGCTGCTCAAAATTCCCAATAGAACTGTGGTATCCGCACGTCTTACAGGAACATTTTATCCATGATCGCTCATGAGTAACATATTTCCAGGTACCCTTGACGTTTCGTCAACCATACTCGCGTCTTCCCGATCGTGTGAATATTTCAAAGACTGTTCTTGATGTAAATAGCACATTTTCCGATTCGGTAACTTTTGTTTAATTTTGGTTTGCACAAAGTTTGACAGGAATCATAAAAATAATAGTTTCAAAGAACTACCAAAAGGTGATCGTCTGATTTCCTCAAATATTAAGTCATCGAATTTTACTGGAGAATATCATTTGTTTAAATCGCACAGCTACTTGCAAGTAGTGTGTGGGATTGAGGATACTTGGTTCCAACAAGAGCGAAACTCGAGTCTGGTGCTCCCGACTGCAGAGTTGATCGGATGACCCAAGGCCAGTGAGTAGAAGGTGGGTCTAAAGGGCAATTAATCAGGCAAAATAAATTATTTTCTGAAAAATTATTATCTTCAAAGAGGTAGTTCATCTTGGTTTGGGCAGCCATCACCTCGCACAGTTCGTAACACACAAATACGCCACTGAATGCATTTATCTATCGAATAAGGGAGTCATGCATACCATGTTCAGTAATTCTTGGTTCAATTCAGAACTGAATTAAATATTTGATCACAGGAATTATTTTCAATAGTCATCTATTCAGTCAAAATAATGCAGGTGAGTAAATCCTCATGGGACTTTCAACGGCAGTCACAAATCCTATCTAATTTAGTCCCACTGATTGAAACTTCGATAACTTTGCGAAATTCCCTAAATTTTCGTCGATATCATCTCAGTATTCTTGGATAATCAGGGGTACAAAGTGGATTGGATGGGACAATTTCAGAGTGGAAAATTGCACCACAATGATGATGTATATAGGAGGCCATTGAAATGTGAAAAATCATGTCCCATTCGATTGGTTCGGCAACGATTATTTCAGCCTACAAATCCTTTCATCTTTCCGAATTCAACGCGTTATATAGCCTTCTAAGAAACGTGATTTATAATCCCGGACATTTATCCACATTCGGTACGTTTTAAATCTCCGTTCGATATTCTTCCCTCAAAACCAACCTAGAAGAGTATTTTAATGACGATCTTAAAGTTGTCGTAGCTTTTTTATTGAAATAGAAAACGAGAACAAAAAATTCTTCGAGTTAGTCACCGTGAAGTTATTGTCATCAACAATCGGAGTTCTTCTTTGATTCAGCGACATGTAAAACGATGACCCATTTTCTCACACCGTTGAACTGATTATGTTGCAGATAAAGAAATCTGTTTGCGTGCGCGGGAAGTTCGCGCCCGTGCATTCTGGAACCATATCTGAAACAAATCCAAAAATCTTGTTAGTGCTTCGTTCCTAGATCGTTTACAATATGCTCGATTGCTAATGTAATTTGGGCTATTTGGGAAAGTCGAGTGGAGGCTCAAATGTTCGAGACAATTGATGGTCTGCCAATCATTCAGCCCGTCTATGATGCATCAACCCAAGAGCATAAACGTAATTGTTTCAGAAATTTCCACTTGCTTTCTCGCTAATTCCTACCTTTGTGTGGTTACCTTGTTAGGTGGAGTGAGTTTGAGTGCAGCATTTGTGTTTGACAGCTCTGTGTTGACACAATCCGAAAAGTGTGCATCAACCGATAAAGCCATCACTAAAGACCATTATGGTGCTCGAATGTGGTATTATTGGTGAGATTCAGGATAGGGTTTTTCACACGCGCGCAATTGCGCCCAAAATATTCCCGTCCCAAATACCTTCGTGGCCAATCATGTAAAGCATTTTTTCATCCACTCACTTCTGTGTACGAATAGTTTCACCAGGCAGTGTCAACGCTCAACTGACCGCCGAAACCAGTGAAGCACTTACTATAGAGCTGTTTTATCCCTATTAGACAAACTCAGCAATGCATATTCACCAAGACACAACCAGGACTCGAACACGGGGGAATAACAGACAATTCAACCTGGCTCTCAATGGTCTATCTAACATCAACTCTTCATTATATGGTGACCTCGCCTTGCTGGATTTTCAGCGGTGACAATCCGATGGATGTCTTTCCCGAAGAGGCTTTACAAATAACCTACACGGCCTGGCTAATTGACCAATATAAATAGTAAGAGGTATGATTTGTAAATAGAGTGATTCGTCTGGCAATATTGGTGCGCATCTCAACACCGAGCGCGATGAAAGCACTGCGTAACTGTTGGTAATGTTAGCACTTTAACAATGCGACTGCTCAAATATTCTGAGATCCGGTGACCGAACACTGAGCCTTCCGAGTACTGATGATCATCGGCTGTTCCCCATTTGCAGCCGCAAACCTCCTGAGTAATAGAAAAAATCTGAGTAACTGCTTCAGCGTATATTCGAACTTCGACGAACAAATGGATGTCACCTCGATTTCACATATTACTGAGGTGGGTAAAAGTCTTACGTGCCTCCCGTATACACATTGTCACTTCATCCGACATCAAAACTTTCGGCAAACCATGGCTACCTACCTGGTTTACTACCTGCGCAGTGTTTGGTGTTGCACCAGTACAGTCCTGATCTTGATTTTTGTGTTATACCCACTTATATTTTATCTTCCCATGCACTTTCTGTAGAATGCAAACAAGGCTAGGAAAAGCAATACAAAGTCCGGACCCTCATCTGGCACAACAAAACAAATAAATTTGTCTCCGGGACGAAGTCAAAGCGAATGATGCAAAAGGGATCATGGTTTGATCAATAAATACCGTCATCTGCGGAGCATTCCAAAATAACAACAAGACAAACATTCAGTTTTGTACTCTGGGGAATTATCATTTTTAGCACATTGTTTCTCCTCACTTGTGCTTTCTTTTTGTAATAATAATAATAATCACGTCATCAACCGTACACTTAAGCTCAAGTCGAGCCACTCCAAATGTGGGAGTGGATCAAGTTTATGCAAGAAGTCCGAAGACAATTTGCACCGCGTCAGATGGATCACTCGTAAGTGGATCAGCTGAGACAGGCAGTCACTGGTGGTCAGGCCAAGTGTACTTCGATTGGCAATCATTACATATTACTAAATAAGATATCGAGAAGAATGAAGTAGAAAAGATTGATCACGGAAACAATCTCTCAAAGGTCAACCCTAAAATTGACAGAACAAACTAACTGAGAGTGAGTTGAGATTTTAGTAACAGAATCGATTGTTTTTCAGGTCACATAACAACTGACATGATTATGGTATGGTTCAGCTAAATATGATACAGTTTTCCATAATCACCAGTCACAATGTACCACTGAGGGTAACTTGAGGGTACAAGTCAGTTCGCACTATGATATAGTTACAATGACAAGCATCGTCAATCTACCATCAAAACTGATCCTAGCTGATGAGTGAGAGATCAAGGTAAAGCTATTCACCGACAAAAATACAGTATTCACACTCCTAATACGTGTGACTAGCAAATTACACCCATAGCTAGAAAACATAAACGAATTACCAATAATATGAACCGAGGAGTTTGAGCACGTATCCAGCAAGTCCAGAGGTGGCGTCATTATCCTCTTGGGGAAGAGGTAAACTTGATTCAGTTGTCGTACCAAATAGCACCGAAAAAACAATGTGGCATTCATACAAGTGAGGCATTGAAGTGTGTCGTGTGCGAAAAAGTTCCTGCACGATTAGAAGGATATTGTGCCCACAACCAGCTATTTTGTGGATCACTCAAAGGTTGTAGGAAACCCAAAGCATCTCGGTACTTGCAGTACGGTTGAAGTGAGTGGTAAAGATTTGTTAGCAGATAGTGAGCAGCAGAAACGACTATCAGTTCAAGTTAAATATTTCCACAGTCTGAATTTAGAAGACGCAACATGGCGAACACAGATCTGTCTTTTCGGTACTTCTCCTCAGGCCAGTACAGTACACATACAAAGTCTTAGCGTTGCTCAAAAGTGTGATCCAGAGTATTAGCGCAAAAACACAAAACTGAAAGCTAAATCCGTTTCCGTTGCATTTGTGTGGGCAAATAAACCACCAGGCTCACCGGTGCTGTCTTTGTCCCACCATCAATTTGACCTTCGGCCAGCTTCCATGGCTACCTACCACACATTTTATGTTGTACTTTCCAAACAGTTGTTTTGTTACCCATGCTCTTATGCCACTAGTCACCACACCGACCACCAGACCTCGCTTCGAAGCCCGCGTGATAATTTGTTTGCTCAATCCCATTGCATCATCCAAATATAGTCTTTTTTCTATGACAAGTGTTGATAGACCCTAATTGTCATGGGTCTAATCGTTTACCCTATCTGTTCGTATTGAACTTTGATTCTAAACAGATTTTATCGTTTATTTAACCTTTCTCTCCGGTTTTGGAATGACCCACTGATATCCATGACCCGTTCTGTTATTATGTCGTAATTGCCTGGGTTACTAGAAAGGGCTTGAACCTTTGAACTTAATTATCTTCCTCCCTCTATTTCTTCCTCCTCTATTATGTCATAATTGCCTCATCCATGATAAATTCCAAACCAAATAAGAGTGGGTTCAATCGGATACGACACAGAAATTTTTTGACTGTGAACCAGCGCTTTTCGAACATAAACATTTTCTGGTGCTGCATGGTTATTGACCCATAGATTCATCGTGTTTGGTTGTTGATCTTTTATTAAGTCGATCAATACTGACCAACTAGTATGTGCGTCATCCAAGCAACAACAACAACAACAACAACAACAAATAAAACGATCAGAACGCAAACATGCGAGCTTTTCGAAGGCCTATAGTTGACAATCGGAAAATTGAACAGTGAAACTGTGGTTTGCCGGGCTAATTGTTCGCCTCAATGGGTTTATCAAAGACTCACTATATATACGGCATCATATTACTATTCTACGAAGTGCATGAGAATTGTTTTTTATCTTGCCCATGTTCGAAAAACTATTTATTCCTTATAGACTGACTTATGCTGTATCATACATCCGGCATTCAAAGACCTTGTAAGCACTAAATAAATGCCATAAATCCAGCACTTGCAAAATCTTACACCATGTTTCTCCCACGAAAGTGAATGGCAGGAAGGACTATCAGAGATATTGCTCAGTTACCGCACAAAGAACCATTCAACAATGGGGACGACACCGTTTGAACTGGTTTTTGGGCAGGAACCCAGAACTCGGCCGGATGTGTGACTCAACATGAAGAATGATAAACCTCTGACAACCCGCGAGCGGAAGCATCTAGAGGAAGTGGCCGCACAAAAGACAAGAGTTGCTCAGAGTCGAAACAAGACAAGGTACCATAGACGGAACCAAACACAGAAACGGGAGCTATTCATGCCGGGACAGTTGGTAAAAGTGAGGAATCGTAACAGACCCGGAGTGGCCGGTCCGGGGGTCAGCGAGTTCCACAGACGATCGAATGGACCCTACACCATACTAGGGAAGAAGAATTCCAGTTTCAAAATCGATCAAGGACCACAAGGAGAATGGGTCAGCGGATGCGATTTGGCACCCTGACACATCCGGACCGAGTGTTTTAAAGGGAGGGCGAGTGTAACGGGGAATGCTGGGGCAAGGGAACAACGTGAATATCAAGGCGAACGGACGAACTAAACGAGGGCTACAGACAAAAGAACAGACGGCGAATATATCGGAGGCCTCCCGAAGCAAACAAAAGAAGGCATGCGGAGTACCAGATGGGAAGCAGCGGGATCTCCGGCAATCGGCAAGATAGCTCAGATAACGGGCTACCGATCAAGCCGTCAACTGAGACAATCGGGCCAACCGAAATGAAATGACGCCCAAGAGAATCAAGCTATCAGCCACGGGCAACTGGCCAGAACGCAGCCGAAGCACTCAAGCAGCCGAAAGAGCAATTATGGTGGCGAGCAGTCTGGAATAGGGTCTATATAAACGATTGTATGTGTTTCATGACTTAACTTGTTTGGCCTTTGTAGTACAAGTATCGTACCTCGTGTTGTTGTCCTTGCTACAGTAGATACAATATGATGACGTTGTTTCGATAGGTAAAGCGTATAATCCAATTGCGAAACTTCTCGAGTCCACGGGTTGTATGGTCGCTACATAGCTGTTAAGGGATGCATAGTACTGTAGCACACGAGTTCATTGCTCTTCCGACGAGGGTTGCTTAGGTGTGATCTGCAAAAGTACAGAAGCGGAGAAATTCCGTTAGTGAAGGCTCAGTCAGTGTATCAATAGGCACAAATACTTACATTAAACAAACAACAGGATGGCAGCCTCCAGTCTGGCCTTTATAGTATGGCAGAGCGTGGGTTTCTCTCATGTGTTTATTGGAATCCGTTTGCCTTCAGTTTGCCGGGAAATTTATCAAATCCGCCGTATTGCAAATTAAACAAAAATCTGCCTACTCAACTGTGAGTGATCCGCCTCGTGATAACCTTACTTACATATAAGCAAATGGGTTGGTTGACATTTTGCTGTCATGGAACCCGGTCTGAAAGGACTAGCCTACATAACTGATCCCCTAGGTGAACCTTTTCACTCCATCTAACACCTTTCATTATGGAATGTCATTGCAATGGTGCTTGCCAGATGATTAAAAATACTATTTATTTATTTACTGTTTTCGGTGTTTTCATTCTCTTACGTTCCGTCCCCAAGCTACTTCCCAGCCAGGTGTGATAGTGTTCTCTCATTGGTTTTTGTTGAAGATTTCATTTAAATTTAGAATTTAGTTTTTTGTTCTGTTTCATTGTTTCGTTTAAAAAAACATCGAATATGTTTTAATCTCTTTTGTAAGCTTCACATATTTCCATCGTTTATAGTTAGATTACCTTTGATTTATTTGAATTGGATTAAACTGACCTGTGTGATGATCAGGTAGTACGAGCTGAAGACTAGGGCTGCTGCGGTACACAGTTCGAGACCCCAAATATGGTGGGCAGCACCGTTCTGTCGTCCGTCTCGTCAACCACCATTTCTCATTTGTCGTACTCTGCTGGGTCACAATTGTGAATGTTTAAAGCTCAGGTTGCATATTTCATTGAGAAGTCACGGCGTACACTGAGTTGTATAACGTTTATTGTAACGTCTCAATCCATACTAGGACTAGTTGTCAAACGTGAGTGGATGAGTATATGAATGGGACGACTGGTTCCACATGCTTCGGTGTATTTCCCATCTGTCCGTTTCTCGATCTTTCGACACCGGTCTTGCCAGAGTGTGAATGATGGTCTTTAGTCCTAATAAATAGCCAGTAAAACCAGTAACATGTCAAGGATAGTTTGGTTGACAAACTCTGCCCATGATTAGTGTTCATTTCATTTCTATCCGCATGGTCTTTTGTCTAATATCTCCTAAGAGACTTGTAAATGACTTGAGAATGAATTGCTGAAAAACAGTTGTTTCGTCGATTTGGACTTTTATATGATACGATGGGTCCTTCCAGACATTAAAACATCCCGAGGACCCAAATATGATGAAGGGATTAAATCAGTCCTTACATTTCCATACGAATGCGTAATTGCTTACTTGTCTCGCCTGTGCATTCTTTATCACATTCTAGCATGGGATAACTCAGACCACTCCTGATTGGTCGTACTGGTCCACATGATCTTTTCCGTTGAATAAGACGGACCGCGGCCTTCCGACGGGTTTACGGGCAACTCTGATGCCCAACGCTTTTAGCAATACGATCTACGGCCTCCATTGATCCTCGTTTGTACGGTACCTCGACCACGCCGTCCAGGCGGGGTTTTATTCCTGATTTATTACGTTACCTGAAATAAATGAGTTGACGAAACTCTTTGGTTAACCGTTTGCTTTGAGTAATTTGAAAAGTCCTACTATTCCTTGTTTCTGGAACCCGGCTGTGTCGCAATGTGTGTCGGCCAGGTGAAATAGTGTGTGCTCACAGCTTTTTAAGTCACACGATGGCTGATTATTGTTACAACTTCATATCATCGTCATTTCGGATGAATATGACTTAATATGTCTTGTACTTAGCGAGTCAACAGTGACTGTCACGTGGAAGGCCCAGGTTGGTGCCCATGTCTTGGAGCAAATTTTGGTCGGTGGTGGTTGATTTGCATGTCTGTACCCCTCAATAGATGGTCACATGATTGTCCCCAGGCTCAATACTACACTTGACTTAGTGGTATCGCCTGAGGATATCTACTCTAGGTCTAAACATTATGGCAGTGTAATACCCCTTACAGCTCAGCGGGTTTTTGAATATATAAGGTATACCCCTACCACTGCACTCCTGTGCAAGTGTCTATGAAGTGATGCCAAAAACTTCTTGGAGGAGCTTGCTGATGATATTACTCCTTGCTACTGACCCAAATACACTGGTTTCTTCAAGTGGGTGTATGTTTTCCGGTAAATGATTCGCACACTTGTGAATGCCGCCTTCCATTTGCTGTGTTTTCTGGGCATTACGTTCGTCCATTTGTCGGTCTGTCTTATTGTTCCTCCTTCCTCTCTCTACGGTTTGAGCACTGGTTTGTTCGTTAGACATTTACTAATAAAAAGACTAGACTCACTTCATCCATTCGATTATTTTTCAGATATTGTCCAATCATGGCATCTGTATATTTATCATGTCAGCTATCTTCTCATTCAACGGAATCGCTGGCCACGCTTTGTTGACCCGTAGCTCTGACTCACAATTAATCTCGTATCGAAACTGTACACGGCCACAACCAACTAAGTCATACAACCTAAATAATTAAGGAAAATTTTCCCTGCGGTCGTTTGACTGTATGCAATTCGCCCTCATTTAGTGATTCTTCATTTTTATTTCTGTCGGTTTCCACTCTTTTTTGACATTTGTCAATTACACATTGATTTGATCCGGAGTCCCTGAGATTCATCTTTTCCCCTCAGTGCAGTGATCCGAAGCAGGTTTGTAAGGAAGGGTCAAATGGTTTATACATGCGTCATACAATGACAGTAAACCTATTGGTACAACATGACTGCAATTCATAGATGGTCCAAATCGTCAGATTTGTAAGACAGTGTAGTGTTTCGGTTTTGTGATAAAACCTTTACATTTGGATTTTGTCTACTTGAATATCTCCAGTAGCCTACTAATGAATTCATAAATTATTGCTAGGGGCTTGGTGGGTATTCACTGCACTGAGGATTCTTAAGAACGACAAAGCAGTGCTTCCACACGTTTCCAGTCATCAGCTGAGCGGTGATAAAATATGGTGAATCATTGTGTTTGATTCAGATATTCTACTGCACAAACGTAAAAGAGATACACACGGAATAAATCCTGCGTAGCGAATCCCTGAGAGGACGAACACTGATACCAACTTACAATCCAAAAATGTGTTGTTTCTTCACGGAAAGAGTACATAAACTTGCTAAACAAAGAAGCAAAATGAATTCACCGTTCTTAAACTAACTCTGATAACTTCTCAAAAGCCACATCTCTCATCTTGAACACCACAATGGTTGAGCGAAAAATCAAATTGAATGCAGGAATTTGTGCCGCCATCTTGAGTTAGTTTTTGATGAGAGCCACATCGCCTACCGGCTCCGTACCACAACTGATCCATGAAGACTTTATGTGAAACTCTACTTCAAGTCCTCGAGTCAGAATTGTCGACTCTCGTAGGAGGGAAATTGGCGTATACCTTCGTGTCTGCAGCACTGTTTCATTCAATGACTGCACACTTCTGAAAACAGCCAGTTGTCACCTCAATCCTAGTTTTAAACCAGATGGGCCACAAGTAAATTCCAATTGAAATAGAGGCAACGAAGAGCTCAGCCATAGAGGAGCCACTTTCGGCTGGTTCATATCCGCATGCATCTCACATAGAAGATGAAAAGTTTTCTCATTTTTACCAATACAAAATTAATCAAAACCCCGTGAACCCGATTTATAAAGCCATATTAGATCTATTGACTAAAAATTCGCATCTTAATAAACGATGAACACGAAAACGGGAAGTTATTTGGCCGTTCCCGAGATTTTTGTTCCGAGGAATGCTATTTATTTGTTGACTTTCGGTTCCACAGACTTATTAACTTTTGATGCGGTACAAATTCGGACAGTCCCAAGTCTCGAGTGAGATTGAAAATCATACAAGATCTTCATCCACTCTCCCTGCGTATCGTGTTCGTTCTACCAGCTAACTGAAAATCCACACCGTGGGCCTAGACATTTCCTAAATGAATCATACAGTCCGTCCAAAGAAATTACATCTGCACATGTCATCTCTCACGGTTGACCTTTAAGCCGGTTATGTCTGACAGGATTTTCCCATGGATATATTAGAGTCAAGTTTGGGTTCGAATTCCACGGCCGTCAATGACTTCTAACATTTGGTCAGTACAAGAAGGAGAAAAAGGTGTGAGGTATTAACATTTCGTTAAATCTTTTCGATCATCTGCTAAAGTCAATCCGAGGTTTTATCATAGAATATTTCCATCGATTTATGGAAAAGCTTGTAACACGAATAAGTTTCTTTTCCATATATCCCTGTAGACATTCACATGTTTTGTATTAGGTAAATGAGAGGATATATACGGCTTGAGATAATAGTGGGTAAAAAACGTGCAACAAATCTGTTAGATTGCAACATGCCACGGAATCTGATTAGCATAGCTTCGCGGAATGCCTTCGGTTTCAGACTGCGATTACGAAGTCGGGTCATCTTTGAATTTGTCTGTCATCAGACACTTTCCTTAAGATGACCTCGCATTTCGATCAGGATGATTACTGGATATGCTTCGCGTCACTGATTGTTTCAGTCATTTGCATATTTGTTCGGAAATCTGCAGGTGACGGTCGTTGGTTTGTTCTGCCAATGTAATTGTCATCGCAACTGTAGGCGAACTCGTACACTAAATGTGGGGCATAATTCAACGGCTGACTAGATTGATCTTTGTTTCGATGAGTCCCTCCGGTAGATGGTATGGCGTACAGCTGTACGGCTGCGAATGTGCGGTTGATGGCTGAATTGAGTTGATGATACACGCCATCAGGTACGTGGTTATGTAGGAAAGTCAGTCTAGTGTAGACAACATTTTCAATGCTTCGTAGACTGGGTTATCGGTGGGTATTTGTTGGTTGTGAATAGATATGAATTCTAATGTGTAATCACTGAGCATAGGTGACATCGGTAGAACAAATGGCTCTCGTACGACGGTGAAGACTTTTCGGTGCCACCTTCATTTTGTAAACGTACTTCAGCAAACCCTTAGAAGGGCTGATACAAGGGTTGTATACCGAAAAGGAGCTTGCTTCAGGGTGGCGTTCTTTTCGATGGAGAGGCACCTACCATAGAAAACGATGGCGATTCTGTACCGAATTATCGGAACCACGGCTCACACACTCCGATGACTGGATTTTGTCAGGTTGCCCAGTGTTAGGTCCTGTTACATACAAAAGCAAGGCCAGTGCCTGTTAGGGTAGGAATCACGCTATAGTAGAATCGACATTTCATTAGTTCGCATTTGTATGTCATGGGTGCAAAACTTCTTTTGACCTTACTCTGAACAGATTTCTGGATTGTCCCATCTGGTCGTGTCGTGCTTTTCGATGTCCAAGAAAATTAAACATTTGTTTGACTCTTCTTCGTAAGAAGTCAACGGAGAAGAATCCCGGGATTCTACAGAAAGCACGCTTCTCGGTTATATACAATCTTGACTGACCCAGTGTAGTTCAGCGACAGAAAAGTAGCAATTAGCAGGGACGTTTTTTGGGCTGCAGACAGAAATGAATCAACCGAAATTGGTTCTTTATTGTGAAATTTTAGTAAACCGGAAAAAAAACGTACAACCAGCACTCGAGAGTTGGATGGTCAGACAGTGTCTCCAGCAGAAAGCTAGTGTAACAAAAAAAGAACTAAATAAACAGGTATCAGCAAAATTATACAAATAAGCTATACTATGACCAAGCAGATATCGTCCGAGATTACAGCACAATACAGTACAGTATAGAGTAGAGGTGGAAAATATCGGTTTGGAAAGGTGCAAGCTAAAAATGCGGTTGACACCGTGAAGAGGCGAACAGCGCAACGAGGTGTGGCTCAATGGGCCTTCTAATCTGATTTTATAGTATGCTTCTATCGAGGGCTGACAAAACCAAGAGAAAATAAAACCAATCAAATGAGTTTGTCCGTCAACAGAGAGAAATCCACCAATAATATCCAAGGTCAGATGGGCAAACACAGACAAGGAAAATGGGTGAGCGAACAAGAAGCGAGCAGCCGGAGTCAAGTGAGCGTGAAAACAGACCCACGAGACCAGACAAACGCAGTCTTCGGCGGATTGGTGGAGTGAATGGGTTGAAACAGCACATGTAACACAACACTTTGGAACCACAAGTGCGTGTATATGTTTGTACATGTATTCGGTTGTCGGTGATCAGGACACGGTCCGCCGTTGTTTTCCACGAAACAGCAATCCATATAAATTTCGTCTGAAATTGCTTCGGAAATACAGTGATGGACTTTCTTTTCAATAACTGACAGAAAAGCATCAACTGGTTTCGTGGCCTACAGGGACATTGTCAATTTTTCTGTTAAATAGACCGTCGAAATCAAATCGAATGTTGTTTTTATGCATAGTATAATAATTCATTGAAGGTATTCAGACGGGATATGGAAAGAAATGCTCAACTATGAGAGATAATCTCACAGAATGTTCATCGTTTTACGAAGAGGTCCAGTTGTCAGATAAAATCTGTGTTATATGATAAAACGTGGTCCGTAGTAAGTCTCGTGACAGCAAAAACCCACCACGGTGGAGTAAACTATATACTACTCGAAATTAGATGCATGAGCAACACGAATGATGAATACTGGAGCGAATCAAAACGTGACGATTTCGCATGGTTAGAATAAACTGTGCTAAAACAACATGCGTAAGCATATACAAAATGTAACTACACTCTCTGATCGAATCAAAACAGAATATCATTGATTGTTTATCTTTGATGCAAATGAACCATTCAGTTGTTGTCTAGCTATCTGAGCTCGTCGCGAAGCAACTTTTAACCGGAATGTCATGGATTGGTATAACTGCACAACAGAGGCTAGTCTATCTCTTTGACGTTGATATTTTGGTTAGTGAATCACATAAGATTCCAATCAATCGGAGATGGCCAGGTGGTTATAGTCGAGAATTTCGGACAACAACGACCCGAGTCCGATTCCCGACATCACCGATCACTTCCCCATTTGTCAGCATTCCGTTGGCCACGGACTCCTTCCTGAATTTTGTACATTGTTGTACAGTAAATAAATAAAAAGTAAGATAAAAATAGGTCACTTGTGGTAGTACGTCTAGCGAAGGTGCTATTCACATCCCACCATTGCCAAGTACACGTTGGTGGCCTATGGAGTCGATAGACTGAGTATTGAAAACACCAAGCACAAACAGGAAGCGTGACGTCTAAACACGGCCCGTCAGGGAAACAACCAGTCATCACAGCTAATGAGACATTAAGTGAGGAAAGAATCAATGACAGACAACAGGAGAAAAATGAACCAGTTCACTTCCATCGATACTTGGTGTGAGGGTATAGGCTGACACATCGATAGACGGTTTAGTTCCAGTAGCAGGCAGCACGTCATTGTCTGCCCAAAGTCGATCATCCAATCGGGTCGTCATAAAACGGAACGAAACCATTCAGTCAGTCGCAAACAGTCACTCTCACAGAACAGGGCAGAATCAACCAACAAGCTTCCAAGCGTCATTTTAAGGACCAGAACGAAAATCAGTCAATTAGCTGCCAAGGAATCGACCAATGAACTACCAACATTATTTTAATCGACCGGGAAGAAATTAGTCAACCGAGGAAGCAACCAAAAGAATTAGTCAGAAGACCCGGCTAAAAGAAGCTTTCTAGACCAATGTGCGTCGTATCGTGGTTTTGACTTCAGTCATCTAATTTTATATGTAAACTGCCTGTTTTGTATAGTTAAACGAGGTGATTCGAAGGCGGGATAACCTTCTCATTAGAGCTAGTGTGACAGTTCAGAACACTTGGTATTTACGCTGCTTGTGTATTCTCTCTGACAGACAAAACTGAGAAGTCAACCCTCAAAGACAGAAGTCTGTCTGCGGGTACATATATAAAGTAATTGTATTTCCAGTATACTTTGCTAGAGCGGACCTACCAAAAAGATTGAGAAACAAGCATAATATTCAAGGTCAGACCTTCACAATACAAAAGGGGGAAAACGAGGTCAATTGACAAAACTACCTTAAAGAATTTAGGATGCCACTCGGTAATCGCACGTCATGTCACGCTAAAATCGTCCAAAGTGGATTGCGTAACACTGGGTGCCTGTACGACGAATCTTTTACATCTACCGCCTATCCTACATTCATCAACTGAAGTGATATGACAGAGGTTTCAAGCATATGATGTCACTAACATCACTGGTGTATACCAGAGGTCACAATAAGTTGTTGGCCTCAAGTGACCTCGTTGCCACTACGACCCACCCAGACGCCTACAATACAAGTACACAAACATGCGCGCACAAGCATGCGTTATTTGGCACCCAACAACCTTAGATTACAGTCCCAAGATAATTCGATTGAAGGCAACCATTATTAGGAAAGCTTACCAGCTGACTGATTTCATTTCCGAAATATGGTCTTCGTTTTCCATTTCTGGCAAAACTCGCATGTGATTATTATCTTTTGCACATTCGCTTTCCTCATGCAGCATTGCGAGTAATTTGGTCTTCCAGTTCAGGGATGATTTACTACTCATCCAGTAAACCCGTCCATTCTCCGCACTATGAATAAATCTGCACTTTTTGTGATGCACTAGGGAGCAGATCTTTTCAAGTTGTTCAGTTCTATCATGTACAGCGTGGACAAGAATGCGTATGCACCCTGAGGAGGTCAAATTTCCCAACTAGCTACTCAAAACCGTGTTAGTAGGCAAAATGAAGCAAATAATACAAAGTAAATAATGAAGGCAGTTAAAAACGTGTGCATGAAAATTGGATGATGGAGAACCAAATTAGCAGATTTGACCGATATTCAATGTCATATAATAGCCCTAGTATCCGCACCAACCTTAAACGAAGAGTTCATAGGTGAAGTATTTTTCTAAGTACGTGGGGTACTAATGAAGATGAAGTGTGATTAGGTCAATGGTCCAGACGGGTTGTCACCAAGGCTGCGAAATTCACCCTACGACAGCTACTAGAGCACTGTTACCCTATCCAGAAACCGATGACCATCCCGTTCCCGGAAGTCAGTGCAGATTCTGTCGATATAATCACAACATAGAACTAAAATATGAAATATTCTTTCTACTTTTTTTCATTTATTGTACAACAATGTAGAAAAGTTCAAGAAGGAGGCCGCTTCCGGCGAAATGCTGCCAAATAGGAAAGTGACCGGCAATGACGGGAATAGAATCCGGGTTAGCATAGATATGAATTACCCGAAGAATATGTCGATCACACCTCAGGGGGGTGGGTTGGGGCCTGAAGCCGATTTTCAGACAGCTTTATCGTCTCCAGCGAAGTATGAATCATTTCCCGCCATTATATTTTAGTTTACTCCAGATGATAATGGCTAACGTCAGTACAAGTCAATTTTTTATAATTTGCTATTTAACTGCAGTCAAAATGGAAATCCTAACCTCCAGAGGTGAAACTATATTCCCTGAACACGTTGTACTGTCAAGGTGGAAGCTTCCAGCCTTAGATAACCTGCCCAGATAGTATAATCGTTGAAGTTTACGGATCAAAATGCTGCACCGAGTTTTGGATACGTGCTGCTCTAATAACTGGCAACAAGGTGAAAGGGCCAATCGATTTTTCCGTAGATTTTCCGTTGGTGTTGATTTTCCTAGGATAAAATATTCCGCAAATCAAGAACCGTTTTCTCAGTCGACCGATGATTCACAACAGTTCGTATTCTCTGTTTATTATTTGATTTGGCATGGTCGCACTGGGTTGCAGTTCGTTCAAACCAAGCTTCCGAGAGGATGTGGATCAAAGTTCTAATGGCACATTCACCATGTTCAATAACTGTGCTCATATTGGTCAACCGGACTCAACAGTAGAAACGATTCGAGTTGGTCCTACCATGGGAATACAATTGACATACTCAAACGGTATACAACTTCTGACGGCATTCGACAAATATATTGCCCAATTAGGATTTTGCTCAGAAGAAAGCTTTCGTGCTGTTTCAATCTACGGTCCCAGAAGAATATCGACACTTGTTTGAGGAGGTGGTGCCTGGTCACGCGTTAAGCGTGGCTGGGACTAATTCAACAAACGAACAGCAACGTGACTCAGAATCCAATTCAGCATGTCCGTTAGAATCCAAAAGTTCATCAGAAATACCGCAACAACTGGAGTCATCAGTAGAATTAAAGAACGTGCATGACATGTTCACTTCTACACAGTAAGTGTAAGGTTTATTGACTTACAGATTGAGTGACCCCGTGGACTGACTATCTGACTGACAGATTTACTTGGCCAAATAATGGATCTTTTATTTGATTTTAATAAAATTCCGAACTTGAATATGCTAGCTATGTGAAACCTATTTTCTGCTTAAATCGGTGCAATGCCCGAGGTGTAGTCAGTGACGCCAGTGGATAAAACGAAGATGCATATCCGATTAATAATAATTTCCTTATTTGTGCGACTTTTCATCCGAGCATGGTGAATAGCATGCGGTAAAAATGGTCGTAGAGGATCGAAGCAAACCTATGACTCTCTCTGTCAATTATGCTTGAGGGGGTATTAGTCAAAGAAGTAGAAACAATGCTGAAGAAGCCCTTGATTGACATCACGGGGTATGGAGTGGGCACATCTGAGTTTCCGAGTGTTGTGTTACCAGGTGGTGGTCGGATGGCTTAAGGCTTTTGGATTACCACCTCGAAGGTCTGAGATTCGAATCCCAGCCACCACCAGTTACTTTCGTGGTAGACAGCAATCCCCACTGTCGCCCAGATAGTTATCACATCTGACCTATTGGGGTTTTATGTGGTTCTCCATCGCTCCAGATTTAGGGTCTGGTTACCGGTTATCCATAATCATGCACTGGACCTTTGTGTCTACCACCATGCCCCCTCCACTGTACTAATGTGTAAGCATGTAATAATCACATATCATTACGATCAGATTCATGTGTGACCACCATAATGACAACGGAGGAACATGAGTAGTCATCTACACAATCGATCAATCAATCCATCAACCAGACAGTTGACAGTCGATGGGTCAGCCGGCGTTGACGTCATCGAATTTATCACGGAAACTCAAGTGACTGAACCAAATTCCTTTGTGAATACAGTTCAGGTCGTAGGAGTCCGAAGCTGACTAACTTGACTATCGGCCAATGATCTGTATGTGACTCTTTCAGACCAATTCGATAGGACTGTGTATAAGATGCTGACTGAAGTTACCAGAGCAAACATGTGGTCTGAGTCTGAGAGATGAGTAACGACAGAATTTGACTTGACTCCATTTTGAGGCCACCTTTGCTGGTCCCCTCTGAAACGCTTAGACAGATGCTGTGTAATGACCTGAGACTGAATTCACACACACACACATATACACACAAACACACACACACACACAAACAAACAAACACACAAACACACACACAGATAGACAAACTGATAAATAGATAGATAGACAGGCAGACAGACAGATGGACAGATAGACACACACAGTGAGAGAGGCCGGAATGATCATTTGTTTTGAGGGAACTGCCTCATCTACCTCATGCATGTTTCGTGTGTAGGAAAGTCGTTACCACGGATAACCTGTTATTTATAATATAATTTCAGCGTGAATTCTACAGTTACAGAGATAGTCAAAGTAAGAGAAAAGGAGGCCGAATGCCACCAACCGGAAAGCTCGGTAAGTTCCAAACCCAGATCCACGTTCTGTTTTGTGATGGCCACGATGGTAGTTGTAGTTCTGTCAGATGGGTAGCATTCTGCGGTCCATCAGTGCCCCATTTAAAAATCTGTGGTGGATTTAAGAGAGTGCACATTTCGGTGAACTGTATGACTAAATGGCTGACGATACAATTGATGATTACTGCTGTTGGTATGCTCTGAAGCGGAACATCATTTCACGTATGTTTATGTTATCCAGTACATATCCACAGATGACTTCCTAAAACAACTTTGATAATTTTAACATCCTGCTTGGGGGTATTGAAAAAAACGAGTTGTTCGTTGCTTCTCAATGAGTAAAATGCACATGCAACAAATATATAAATTTCTAGTTTGAATCACACCTTCAAGACACCTCAGTAATCCTATTCGATTGGAGCTCTCTCACGAGATCATAATGATTCCTGTTATCTATGAATGGAATACACATTACATGCTACAAAACTTCCGTTTCACGGATTATCTGGTGGTGGCAATTACTAATGGAATTTCTTCTTCATAAACGGAATCACCGTTCCTGGAACTAGAAATGTAGCAAAGCCCACGCGTGATAAGACATGCAAAAGGCTTTTGCCACATTATTGCTCAGTGTTGAGAACGTTAGGGCGACCATTCTAACCATTTTCTTTGATCCTTAAGGATTTGTCACACCTCCCTTTACACTAAACAATCCGTGTAACTCATTTCGAGCGTAATTCGTGACAGTCACGAGGTTCCCTGACTAAAAATTGTCTGCAAACTGTTAATCCTCATGTTAGCCACAGTAGCACTGCGCGTGGAAGCAGCCACCGCGGTCAATTGAAACAAAATTGTCAGGCCTATTTATATACTAAAAATACTAGCAAAAATCAAACAAAATTCGTCGCAAAACTTAGGATATCATTGTCATTTTCCGCAAGTAACATTTTACTACATCCAACCATTTCGTCCTATGTGTACTCAACGCGAGTCTGACGAATAATAAGGTTGGTCCACAAGACATTATCTAACGTGATCGTTGCTGTTTCACTGATCCCGCCAACAGCTACTTTGTAATCTCGTCCTTGATAGACCAAAAACTTCGAAACACACGATTACGAATGACGTCTTGATTAGATATCACACGCGTGAATACACAGAATGCAAAAAAAGAAATGGGACACACGGCAGAATACTATATGCTGTAGCCGCAGAACGGTTGCGCCTCGAGTACAAACACAATAATGGGCAAGCGAGAATCAAAGTTAGACCACTTTCAAACTTGAGAAAGAACACATTCAACACATGGTCGGACGTCCGCAATGTACATGTTTTCTTCACTAGCAGTAGTTACGTTCTTGGGCCGTACTGAGATGGTCTGACTGTTTTACCGTACGCTTGACCTTCCCTATACACGACTACGAGTCACACCATTTTTGATCTCCGCTTATAAAATTGTTAATTTCTCGCCTTGAGGATCACTGTTGAACTGATCTGGTCGTCTAGCAACATTTTACAGTTTACACACGCAAAATGCACCACGAATATTACCACGTTGTTCATTTAATCTAATAATACAACAGAAATTTCACTTGCGTCACTAGGTCATCCGCCTACTTAAGTCCTACATATTATACGCGTATGTAGCGATTTTCCATTTCAACTATGCTCAACAGACAATTTTGCATTCGCCGCGACCGAGTGCTGTGGTTTCGAACGTTGCAGAAGGTGGGGAGGATTTTAAGGATGAAGAAAGTCAACTCATCAATCAGGATACGGGCAAAATTCTTGACTGGGTACCGATAGCTGAGGTAAGGTGATATACCCTTCCAAAAACCTCTTTTTACACACACACACACACACACACACACACACACACTCACTGGATATCACAAATTATCCTTGTGTCTGAACTACAAACGGTAAAAATAAGATCGAATAGTTATGTTTCTAGTCCCTCTGGTGAACTTCGTTCGGAAAATCAATCTCGAATGTTCTACCACAAATCGGATGCATTTGTGCTCATAAGTTTGCTATTTAATTTTGAAGTCAGACTTACTGTGAATGAATATCCCAACTACACATCTTTTCACTCAGTCCGTTTTGCCTCCCAAAAGTTGACGCGAGCCGAACTGGCCGAATGTCCTATACATATTCTTGCTCATTATCAGAGTTTCCGTGTGCTTATAGCATATCAAGAGATATTTCCCAACCTTATCCGTAAACAGCAAACGTTGTGAAGTTGACAATTTTTAACCCAGAGCTGCTCAGTTTGAGGAGATTTCGTTTATTGCAACTGGTGGTGGTCGAGTGGTTTAGAGCATTTGCTTACTATCTCGGAGGTCCGAGGTTCGAATCCCCGCCATCACGGGTTACATTCGTGGTAGACAGTAATCTACTGTCGATCGGATTATTACCACACCTGACCTATTGGGACATTATATGGTTCTTTGCCAATCCAATTCTGAGGGTCTGGTTGCCGGTTATCCCCAATAGTGCAGTGGGCCTTCGTGGCTATAGGGAAAATGCCCCTTCCACTCTTGCTCAAGCATGTAATAAAAAAAATTCTGCCACGGCCCCAGGCTTACCTGCAATGTTATTCAAGCTTACGAAAACGTGAATGTCCACAGTACACCTTTTGTCCGACAATCGTCTTGTTTGTTTGTATACAGACCACAGATTATTTATTATCTCTCGGCCTATAATTTCTTGCAAAGCATTTCAAATCGGCACGCCCCAACGCGTTTTTGTGTGAATAACTGCCTGTGGAGGTGGTCGAACGGTCACCACAGTGGGTTTCCAACTCTTCGGTCCCAACACCGGTCACTCCCCAATTCTCAGCCTCAGAGTGGCCATAACCTCCCTCCTGAAATTGTGTACCATTATTATATAACAAGAGGAAGTTGATACCAAGAGAAAAATAAACGACAAAGAAATATGACTATTCTACATGATTGACGTTCAGTTTCTATTTAAAGGGTGTTTCTACCGACAGGGAGATGGTGTTGATATGGGTTCCCTACTAGATCTTTGGCTAGCGGACATTTTCATGACTAAACTTGAAGACCGAAAGCTGAAGTTACCCGTAGAAAGTTTTACCCAATACATCCGGTACATGAATGATATATTTTGTTTATCGAATACAGGTTACAACGTAAAAAACTTTCTAGAATAATTTATTAACGCCCATGACTCATTAGCCTTGACGGCGGAGCTGGAAACCGAGGACAAACTAACTATCCTCAATGTACTGATAGACAGACGAGAAGATGGATCAATCCCACAATGGTATATAGGAAAAAGACATGGAGCTCTCAATGACGTAACTTTCCTAGCTTCGTGTTATTGCCTTATAAGCTAGATCTAGTTCGGTGTCTGGCGTTCAGAGTCCGACTTTTCAAGATGGAATTAATTTAGTTCACCATGTATTGTGACAGAATGGTTACCCGGAATAGTTTATCCCCGTGGAGCGACCTATCTTTGTATCGAAGTAGGAACCTTTCGTGAAAGTACCTCTCAGGAGGGATAAGCACGTAGAGCGACTGGTAAAAACACTTGGGTCAGCTTCAAACTCAACGTTCCCGGCCACAAGGCTGAATTGTGTATTCTCCACCTCTCTAGTGATCCGCATGTATGTAAAAGATAAAGTGCCTGAGCTAACGTCCTTCATTACCAACAACTCGTTCAGGTGCGAATTTGTCATATTCTACAAGGAAGGCAGGGCTGGGCTTTTTTCTCAACGCATTAAGAAATATCATCCACAATGGTTCAGTCATGGGAAGACCGATGCCATTGTCAGTTCGATTCTAAGCCATTTGGTGGATTTTTGTCACACGATCGACCCAGGAAAGGCATGTTAGGTCCCACCTAACTGATCAAAATAAGTCCAACTTCGAACCCTAGCCACGGCAGAGGCGATCGCCATTCGCCCACTAGGACCTGAACTACATGCACATAAACGACTAGTTCAAACTCTCCAGCTACCCTGACCAAGACCGAAAGCCATGGACCATCAACCAAACCTCAAAATCCCGCTATCGATTATCACTCGTGACGGTGGGAGTTTAACTCTCACCACAACACCCACACAATAGAGACCCTACATTCCCAGACCCGCACTTGTCCCCTCCCCCACATTACAACGCTACAACAACGACCTTCATGCCAACTAATGGTTAACGCACTCCGCTGTCACCTCATCCGCAAATAGAATGTGGGTGCACGTTTAGCACTGATTCTAAACAGTTGTTCGCACCCGACTATCTTGTTCCTAAAGTAACTACCTGAATGCTTTTATTCATGACTTCCGTTCTTTCCGATACACTTAGCATTGTGAAACTTACCCAATAAGATGTTTTATATCCCTACTCATGCCAAGGATCACTTGGAACGGTTCTGGGAAAAATTGCGAGTTCCTGAAGTTGAGATTTACAATCCTCCTACAGAAGAAATCGTTTCGCACCACGTTCCAAATGCCACGACCACGATCACGATCGACGACTGCGAGTTTCCGTGCTGAAAAAATTGCCTCATTCTGAGCTACTTTATTCAACTGCGACCACTACCCACAGATAGTTCGTTATTGTTGTGAAAATCGGCATTGCCGCGAAACGTTATATCGTACTCAAGGTCATCCCATGCTGATAGATAAGGAGTTGACATTGCGCGCTTTTCTCGTCCTAGCTGTGTGCTGTAGGTATTTAAACAAAATCAATGAATGAAACTTACTACTTCAGTACTATAAAGTAGGCGCACCACGGCTGTAATCCATTTGAATCGTGTGGAGAGTGCATGGACTTCAGCCCGTTCAGACAACTTCCAAGCAAGTTCGCCTCTCTTATGACCTGTCACTTTGGCTGACTTGTTACCATTCTCTTGACAGCTTACTCTGCGACCGCTGTGATCTGAAATCGTGTATCATCCAGAACATATCTTCGAATGGCACAGTTCCAGGTAAAATCCCATTCGGCCATAATACAGTTTTCCAATTGTACTGCAATCATTCTTCTTGTCACTCCTGCGCATGTCTGTTTGCAAATACAACAATCACAATGCTCAGTTCACAAATAAAATCAACTACATCTGTTTCAATGCATATGCACGTAGTGATTCTTCACATGGACCCGACACCGATTAGTATACTGGACTGAGAATCTCATTCGTTCACTAGTAGGATGTGTGCAGTGGATGTCAGTCGGTTACTTCACACCGGTAGTGTCTATCTGTAAGTAGTTTGCAAGTGAACAGCTTATCACCACGGCCTATGGAAAATAACCCGGCTAGCGTAGAGGTAATATATATGTGTATGACCAAGCTGGAACTAGGTGGATATGCACTGTTACTGCCGGTGATTCACATGGATGAAGCAGCTGTACATGTGTTTCCATGGTTTTCAATCTTCTGTCGGGCGTTTAAACTACATGATGAATGCATTCATAAACAACCGGAAGTACTCCATGGAATTCTGTGTGTATGTATGTGTGCTAAAGCCTGTGTGGGGAGGCTGTAAGCAGATAGATAATTTCTGTTATTTGAACACCTGTATTTCACCCGGAGGTTGAAGGTCGAATGAAGCGTCTTCCTGTATGCGGATGAAACGTTTGGATTTTTCTGACCTCAGTCATCTGTGTCGTCGACAATAGATCTGGTTATCTATCAAAGATCGAGCTCATACTGCAACAGTCAGGCCAGTTCTTCTGTGTGTTTCAGAAACACGACCACTGCGTGTGGTGGATACACAAAAATTGTCGGTATTCGACCAACGGCATCTCCGAAGCGTTGTGTGAATCCAATGGAAACACCGTATCAATAATGCTGAGGTTAGAGGCATGATATTAGATGTACGAAAATATCATTAGATTAAGCACTATAGCTGATCAGGCTACGGTGAGTGTAACATGTGTTGCGCATGTTCCCGGCTAGGACTCCTTGGCACGAAATGTTTGCTGAAGCTGGTAGTGATTGGAATATTAGCAAAGCTAGCCAGTTCGTTACACGGGAGATAAGTATGAAAAACGTTGCCAGTGAACTGGGCTATGTAGGGCATGTAAAGTCTCCTTGGTGGGGCCCGAAATCTCTACTCATTCAGTGATCAGATGTATTGGAGGATATTTTTACATTCACTAACTTTCTTTATCGACTTGATACTACCATTTGTAGTCCTCTTCTTACTCCGCTAAGAAAACCTTCGCATCCAACGTGCGCTTAATGACTGTTCCTGATAAACTGGACTGAACTACGGAGCCAGTTAAGTGAGACGAACAGATCCATGGTTCAGCGACCGGATGATCGAACAAATTCCGATCAGTCTTCGAAAAGGAGCGACACAATCAGTGTTGGGAAAAAGCATGGTAATAATTTCCGAAAACATGCAATTCTATTATCAGCCATGGTTCTTCTGATTATAAGATATCAGTCCATTGCATTCACTTCTTTTCACGTAGTCTACTTAAAACAAAACACAATATTGCTAAGGTGGACCAAGAAGATTTCTATCCAATGGTGAGAACCTTCTTTCTGGCAGCTGGAACAACTGTTATTTAGTCTGACAGTACCATCACGAATCAATTGTTTCGTTATCATAATTGATTACCCACATGTTTTTTTCTGACCAAGGAATTTGTGTAAGGCGTTTTCTTTTGGACTGTGCACTAAGTTCAGACGGCGAAGCCTTTCCTGACATCATTCAATCGTTATTGTGCGTTACCGATTTCTCAAAATGAGTGGTTCATGTTTTCAGTGGAACGTGGTGTCATTTGTTTGTAGTCATGCACACGGATTTGTTTATCTTCCAATGTACGAAAAACAAAACGAGTACATTTAAGTCTGCACCTTTAATACCAGTGAGAACACGTCTCTGATTCCAAATCATCTCAACATAATAGTAAAAATCAATCCCATTATACAGAGCAAAGATTGGATTAAGTCAATTTTACTAATTCTTATCTGGGGTAAAATTTTATTTTCGGGTTAATTTTGTTGGAAGTGAATGATCGCCATCGATCGATTGTGATGTTTGTAATGCGTGATCCAGTCTTTGACATCACAAAATTTTCGGTCCAGAGCAATCTCTGAAGCATTTTTTCTCAACTTATTATTTACTTTAAACAAGTGACTACCACCAATGTATTTAGTAGATAGAATAAAAATGTCTAAACGTTCGAAAATGTTACGAGAATGATCGAACACCGTATCTCCAATGGGGTACCGTATCTAATCGGTCTGCAACAGCTCCACCAATCCATTTTTGTTTGTGCCATTCACCAGGAAAGGTACTATCTCAACTTCCTCAATTTTGTAAAGAAGTCTAATATTTCACAAATTGGCCGCATTTTCCTCTTATTCTCTTTATTTAGACCAATCCATCGCCACGTCAGAGCTCTTAAAAGATGACTACGATTCCGAATCTGATATCAAAAGCATAAAAACCACACCTGGTTTTGCGGATCGGCAGCAAATAACCCCAGTGGAATCTGTTCGCCGGACCAAATAGATCATCTTCAAGACGAATGGTGTGTGATCCAACTAAGGTAGAATTGAGAGAAAATAAAATGTCAATAATACGGTATTATCGGTGGAAAAATTATGAGCTGAGGATTCAGGTGCCGTGACTAACCTCCTTCAAGGCACACCTCTGTTGACTCGTAACTGATTTCTCACGGTCATTTGGTTTTAAAACTGTCTTGAGAAAAGTTAGCCACGGTAACCCAAATGTCAGCTCAAGAATTTTCCATCGCCAACGCCGTGTTAATGACACTAAATTTTCTCGCTAAACAGGCATCGTTTTTCCATGCACTTTGAACCTTGTTTGGTCCTGACAAACTAAGAAAAATGGCCTTTTAACATCAACATTGTGTGAGATAACGCCCTTCCATTACTGTTTTTGAACGACAAAACCCGTCATCTTCATAACGACTGGCTCACGGTAAACATCTTCTCGCAGGGAAGCTTAAACGAAACAAAGTCGTTACGTTTCAAATAACCTACAGAAGTTATCTACTTGAGCAGTTTCAGTAGTATGACATTTTTCAGTTTATTAGAATGATGCATTATGCAGTATCAACGTTGAGCCCACCACTGGAAATCATCGAACTGCTGTACACCTGTTCCATCCTCGTTAATGATTCACAACTTCAATTAAAATGCTGAACACTGGTGGTCTCATGATTTTCTGCGTTCAGGTGAGTGTTGGCACTGCATGATGAATCTCCTACAATTGAAACTGCCCAGTAACAGAATTATGCAAGTGAGATTGGACGGTGATTTGTTCATTGAATATCCACGTATACGCTCAGATACACACAAACACCGAATGCGTCTTTTTCTTCCAGGGGTATTTCAGATCAAAGTACTGTTCGGCTTCTCCTGAAGCGCGCCAAGAGAATGGAACCTCGACGCAAATGTGGTTCTCGTAGTGTAATAAGAGGTATGTTTTAGGTAGTTTAATTTACCTGTTCTTTTGACCAAACAACCTCATGTAATCATGATACTGCGCGTGATCATTATCATTATCAGTGTCAGCTCTGGTATTGGTATTGGTATTCGTTATGGTAGCATCGGTAGTAGTGTTATAATCCAGAAGACGTGCCTGGGAAATACGTTGTTAGGTGGGAACACATCGTTCGGGCATCCACAAAATTAACCAATTGTTACAATAATGTTTCTTTGCAAAATAGCTATCCGGTTTGCTTGGAGACAGTCGTTATCTAGAATGAAGATCCGGTTTTGTGGTTTATATGCCCCCGTTTACCTGATTGCTTTTAGTTCCTCTGATAGAGCCGCCTACTTACTTATTCAGCAATTAGCATGTACACTACGCCAATGCAGTAGTAGTTGTGGTAGTAGTCGTAGTAATATTATTTAGAGTAGTGTAGTAGGAGTAAGCACCCAGAACCCACCCACTTCGTGTAAATAGAAAAGACTGGAGACTATGTGGTTTCCCAGTAATACATCCTTTTTTCACTGTATCCACTAAGATGCTTGTTGTCAGTTCTCAGCGAAAGAAATTCCGCCACTGGTCAACGACATAATAAACCTACAGAATAAATCATCATTCTCACCGTATGCTTTTGTGTGTCAAAAAATTGTACAGCTTCCTCTCCTGACTCTCAAACTAACCTCAAAATACAAAAGTGGCATTGCACTTTCAATCGCGTCAAAATTGTTTTCGAAAATTTAGACATCACCCCAGCCAATTAGTCTCACCTACCACCAATCTTTTGGTTGCAATTGTGTCTCTCAATCATTTCCACCTAGACCATCAGCAAACGATTTCAAACTCTGTTCGCCTTCAAGTGGACTGTAGTGAACCGAAGCTCCCTGTGGAGTTTACAGACCGTGCTTCTAATTCCAGTTCAGCCAATACGCGAGTTCGTACCTGGGTTCAAGCCAGCTCAAAATTTCCCGTCACACGTGAATGCCTTCCCACAGCTGTCGTCATTCCGTCTGTACCGGAATCATGTTTAAAAACATCAATTTCCCAACAGTGTTCTTCTCCCAGCATCAGAGGTTGGAATACTTCACCCCAAGTTCATCTGAAGCAGAATCAAGTAGAACTGCCCAGAATTCCCAACAGCACGGTGGTATCCGCACGTCTTACAGGAGCATTTTATCCATGATCGCTCATGAGTAACATTTCCAGATACCTTGACGTTTCGTCAATCATATCCGCGTCTTCCCGATCGTGTGAATATTTCAAAAACTGTTCTTAATGTAAATAGCGCATTTTTCGACTCGGTAACTTTTGTTTAATTTTGGTTTGCACAAAGTTTGAACAGTTTGAAGTGGTATACTTTTTACATTGGTTCAACGAATCCGGGAAATTTCGTCACACTCCATCCCCTCCCACTTCCGGAATCATAAAGATAATAGTTTCAAAGAACTACCAAAAAGTGGTCGTCTGATTTCCTCAAATATTGTCATCGAATTTTACTGGAGTAAATTATTTGTATAAATTGCACAACTTCTTGCACGCATTGTGTGGGATTGAGGATACTTGGTTCCAACAAGAGCGAAACTCGAGTCTGGTGCTCCTGACTGTAGGGTTGATCGGATTACCCGAGACCAGTGAGTAGAAGATGGGTCTAAAGGGCAGTTAATCAGGCAAAATAAATTATTTTCTGAAAAATTATTATCGTCAAAGTGGTAGTTTATCTTGGTTTGGGCAGCCATCACCTGGCACAGTTCGTAACACATAAATACGCCACTGAATGCATTTATCTATCGAATAAGGGAGTCATGCATACCGTGTTCAATAATTCTTGTTTCAATTCAGAACTGAATCAAATATTTGATCACGTGAATTATTTTCAATAGTCATCTATTCAGCCAAAATAATGCAGGTTGGTAAATCTCCATTGGACGTCCAACGGCAGTCACAAATCCCATCTACTTCAGTCCCACTGATTAAAACTTCGATAACTTCGCAAAATTCCCCAACTCCTCGTCGATATCATCTCAGTATTCTTGTATAAATAGGGGTACAAAGCGGATTTGATGTGACAACTTCAGAGTGGCAAATAGCACCAGAATGATGATGTACAAAAGAGGCCATTGAAATGTGAAAATTACGTCCCATTTGACTGGTTCGGCAACGGATTCAACGCGTTATACAGCCTTCTAAGAAACGTGATTTATGATCCCGGACATTTATCCACATTCGGTACGTTTTAAATCTCCGTGCGATATTCTTCCCTCAAAACCAACCTAGAAAGGTTTTAATGACGATCTTAAAGTTGTCGTAGCTTTTTTATTGAAATAGAAAACAAGAACAAATAATTCCTCGAGTTAGTTGCCGTAACGTTACCGACATCAACAAGCGGAGTTCTTTGATTCAACGGCATGTAAAACGATGCCCCATTTTCTCCCATGGCTGAACTGATTATGTTGCACAGAACGAGATCTGTTTGTGTGCGCGGGATGTTCGCGCCCGTGCATTCTGGAACCATATCTGAAACAAATCAAAGAAATCTTTTTATTTCGTCGTTCCAATTGTGTAATCATGTAAACCCCCAGCTAAAGGAAGTGTACAGTGTGTTCTAACGAAGCTGTTATTCAAATTTGGTAAGGAATTTTTCTCGGGCCTAGTTGTAGTACTGAATATAATACTCTAAGTATTGTTGACTCTCTCACACGTCGAAGAAAGTACCATTATTCAAGGTGATTTTCCCCGATGATCATCAGTAGACATGAAGTCAGTTTACGTTATCATCACCTTTTGCAAATGTAGTTTCCGTAACTGTAACCCATATTTTGACATATCCAAGTGTAAATGATCTGGCTTCTTGAATTTCGTGAAGTAAAATTCCCCCTGAGATTATTGCAAGCAGTTCTGTCAACTCAAGCTTTCCAAACCATTTTCTGGATGAGGGTGGTAGGACGGTTATCGAAATGAGCTAATGACGTTTGGGTCCCAGGTTCGAGTCTCATCGTCACTGATCAAATTTCCCCTTCGGTAACCTATCATCGGCCGCATCTCTTACTGATTAGTATGACAATGAAAACTGAATGAAGCAAATTAAAGTGGGCAAAAAGAGAGAGCGGCATAAGAACCCTAGATCATTAACAACGTGCTCGATTGTCAATGTAATTTAGGCGATTTGGGAAAGTCGAGTGGCAGCTCAAATGTTCGAGATAATTGATGGTCTGCCAATCATTCAACCCGTCTATGATACATCAACCCAAGAGCATGAACGTAATTGTTTCAGAAATTTGCACTTGCTTCTTAGCTAATTCCCACCTTTGTGTGGCTGCCTTGTTAGTTGGAATGAGTTTGAGTGCAGCATTTGTGATTAACAGCTCTGTGTTGACACAATCCGAAAAGTGCCCATCAACCGATAAAGCCATCACTAAAGACCATTATGGTGCTCGAATGTGGTATTATTGGTGAGATTCAGGATAGGATTTTTTCACACGCGCTCAAACGCATTCACAATATCCCCGTACCAAATACCTTCGTGGCCAATCATGTAACACATTTTCATATCCACTCACTTCCGTGTACGAATAGTTTCACCAGGCAGTGTCAACGCTCAACTGGCCGCCGAAACCAGTGAAGCACTCACTATAGAGCTGCTTTATCCCTATTAGACAAACTCAACAATGCATATTCACCAAGACACAACCAGGACTCGAACACGGGGAGCATGACTGTAGGTCACGAACGCCTGAATAACAGACAATTCAACCTGGCTCTCAGTAGTCTATCTAACATCAACTCTTTATTATATGGTGACCTTCCTTTGCCGAATTTTCACTGGTGACAACCCGATGGACGAATTCCCCGAAGGGGCTTTACAAATAACTTACACGGCCTGGCTAATTGACCAATATAAATAGTAAGAGGTATGATTTGTAAATAGAGTGATTCGTCAGGCAATATTGGTGCGCATCTCAACACCGAGCGTGATGAAAGCACTGTGTAGCTGTTGGCAATGTCAGCACTTCAATAATGCGACTGCTCAGATATTCTGAGCATACCCGGTGACCGAACACTGAGCCTGTTTCCCGTTCTTATTTGCTCATGTCGCTTGTCACTTCAATGGATACCTCAATTTTTAATGGTTATTCTACTGACTGTATACACTGACTGCAGTGTGCACATGTACTGATGCAGCGGAGTGGTTCAGGACACCATTGTGCAAACCTATGTTTCCAACTTCTCCATTCAGTGGGAAGTTCAGAACAATCACAAAGCCACTTTTGGCTCCCGATTACAGTACATGTTTATGACACTAATGTTCACTTTGGATAGTTGTATTATTCGTAATGAACTGAATTGATAGTTCTAATTGAAATTTCCTTCACCCAGAACTCCAAGAACAGAAGTAGCAAGAAGACCAAGGCCGCGAATTAGCACGTTAGTTGTATTGTAGAGTTGGTTCGTATAAATGTGTTTAATTAGAGAATATAATTGGTAGAATCAAAGATGACCAATCACAGGGAGCTTTTGTCGGAATTGTCCTCGGTGATCCTCGTTGGTTGAGGTTCATCCGTGTGCGTCGTTACGAAGCTGTACCTGACTGTATCACGTGTGACAGCTGCTGAATCACCACAACTTCCCTCCCTCAAGAGTTCCTCGTCAATTCGGCTCGCCTATCTTACTGATCTTCGGACTGAGCTGGTGGATGTGGCTCGGCCGCTGCAGCAGTCGTTTCAGGAGGCAGAATAGATGTATCATAGTCATCAACATGGTCCCCGTCATGATCCTCAGTCGTCTCACCCGTGCCATTAGTTACATTGCCGGTTACTACTTTGAAATGGATTTAGCTGAGGTGGCGCCGATGCCCCGATGCATCATCCAAGTCCGTGATCTCGACCATAGATTGGCCAAGTTGTCTTGTGATAATTCCACCAGTTGGTCGAAAATCATTCTCGCGAAAGTATGTGGCATCACTGGAGTCAATACATATCAGCGATAACCGATTACGACAAAGCAGTGCTTCCACACGTTTCCAGTCGTCAGCTAAGCGTTGATGAAATATGGTGAATCATTGTGTTTGATTCAGATATTCTACTGCACAAACGTAAAAGAGATACACACGGAATAAATCCTGCGTAGCGAATCCCTGAAAGGACGAACACTGATACCAACTTACATTCCAAAAATGTGTTGTTTCTTCACGGAAAGAGTACATAAACTTGCTAAACAAAGAAGCAAAATGAATTCACCGTTCTTAAACTAACTCTGATAACTTCTCAAAAGCCACATCTCTCATCTTGAACACCACAATGGTTGAGCGAAAAATCAAATTGAATGCAGGAATTTGTGCCGCCATCTTGAGTTAGTTTTTGATGAGAGCCACATCGCCTACCGGCTCCGTACCACAACTGATCCATGGAGACCTTATGTGAAACTCTACTTCAAGTCCTCGAGTCAGAATTTCCGACTCTGGTAGGTAAGAAATTGGCGTATACCTTCGTGTCTGCAGCTCTCATTCATCCTATGACTGCACACTTCTGAAAATAGCCAGCTGTCACCTCAATCCTAGTTTTAAACCAGATGGGCCACAAGTAAATTCCAATTGAAATGAAGGCAACGAAGAGCTCAGCCATGGAGGAGCCACTTTCGGCTGGTTCATATCCGCATGCATCTCACATAGAAGATGAAAAGTTTTCTCATTTTTACCAATACAAAATTAATCAAAACCCCGTGAACCCGATTTATAAAGCCATATTAGATCTATTGACTAAAAATTCGCATCTTAATAAACGATGAACACGAAAACGGGAAGTTATTTGGCCGTTCCCGAGATTTTCGTTCCGAGGAATGCTATTTATTTGTTGACTTTCGGTTCCACAGACTTATTAACTTTTGATGCGGTACAAATTCGGACAGTCCCAAGTCTCGAGTGAGATTGAAAATCATACAAGATCTTCATCCACTCTCCCTGCGTATCGTGTTCGTTCTACCAGCTAACTGAAAATCCACACCGTGGGCCTAGACATTTCCTAAATGAATCATACAGTCCGTCCAAAGAAATTACATCTGCACATGTCATCTCTCACGGTTGACCTTTAAGCCGGTTATGTCTGACAGGATTTTCCCATGGATATATTAGAGTCAAGTTTGGGTTCGAATTCCACGGCCGTCAATGACTTCTAACATTTGGTCAGTACAAGAAGGAGAAAAAGGTGTGAGGTATTAACATTTCGTTAAATCTTTTCGATCATCTGCTAAAGTCAATCCGAGGTTTTATCATAGAATATTTCCATCGATTTATGGAAAAGCTTGTAACACGAATAAGTTTCTTTTCCATATATCCCTGTAGACATTCACATGTTTTGTATTAGGTAAATGAGAGGATATATACGGCTTGAGATAATAGTGGGTAAAAAACGTGCAACAAATCTGTCAGATTGCAACATGCCACGGAATCTGATTCGCATAGCTTCGCGGAATGCCTTCGGTTTCAGACTGCGATTACGAAGTCGGGTCATCTTTGAATTTGTCTGTCATCAGACACTTTCCTTAAGATGACCTCGCATTTCGATCAGGATGATTACTGGATATGCTTCGCGTCACTGATTGTTTCAGTCATTTGCATATTTGTTCGGAAATCCGCAGGTGACGGTCGTTGGTTTGTTCTGCCAATGTAATTGTCATCGCAACTGTAGGCGAACTCGTACACTAAATATGGGGCATAATTCAACGGCTGACTAGATTGATCTTTGTTTCGATGAGTCCCTCCGGTAGATGGTATGGCGTACAGCTGTACGGCTGCGAATGTGCGGTTGATGGCTGAATTGAGTTGATGATACACGCCATCAGGTACGTGGTTATGTAGGAAAGTCAGTCTAGTGTAGACAACATTTTCAATGCTTCGTAGACTGGGTTATCGGTGGGTATTTGTTGGTTGTGAATAGATATGAATTCTAATGTGTAATCACTGAGCATAGGTGACATCGGTAGAACAAATGGCTCTCGTACGACGGTGAAGACTTTTCGGTGCCACCTTCATTTTGTAAACGTACTTCAGCAAACCCTTAGAAGGGCTGATACAAGGGTTGTATACCGAAAAGGAGCTTGCTTCAGGGTGGCGTTCTTTTCGATGGAGAGGCACCTACCATAGAAAACGATGGCGATTCTGTACCGAATTATCGGAACCACGGCTCACACACTCCGATGACTGGATTTTGTCAGGTTGCCCAGTGTTAGGTCCTGTTACATACAAAAGCAAGTCCAGTGCCTGTTAGGGTAGGAATCACAATATAGTAGCATTGACATTTCATTAGTTCGCATTTGTATGTCATGGGTGCAAAACTCGTGAAACAAAGATATTGCTCACTTCTTTCGGCTTTACTCTGAACAGATTTCTGGATTGTCCCATCTGGTCGTGTCGTGCTTTTCGATGTCCAAGAAAATTAAACTTTGTTTGACTCTTCTTCGTAAGACGTCAACGGAGAAGAATCCCGGGATTCTACATAAAGCACGCTTCTCGGTTATATACAATCTTGACTGACCCAGTGTAGTTCAGAGACAGAAAAGTAGCAATGAGCAGGGAGGTATTTTGGACTGCAGACAGAACTGAATCTTGAGAACAGAGAGAAGACATAAGTCGCGAGATGCAAGCATTTCGTTTACTCTTATCAACCGCGGACGTAAAACGTGTCAGTATATATACATGATACAGTAGGAGGAGTTCATAAAAAGAACGCAGCCAGTCAACGGTTATCCGGAGAACTTTACCAGACAACATCAGAGGCCGAGACTTTTGCGCGCGAAAACAACGAACGTGAAGAAGAAGCAAGTTTTTATCACTTTGCCTTTTAAAGGAGATCATTTATTCAATCAAATAAATTGTAATCTCAAGTCAGCTCCAAGGCACACATACACAGCGGCGCAGTTGGGTTTGCTGCAGACGACCAAAAGTTTATGTTTTCAAAGTCACTCAAACAGTCTTGCTGATCCCAATGTCTCACATATTGTCTATCAGTTCACTTGTAGTTGCGGTGACGTATACATTGGCAGGACGGATCGTTGCTTGACTCAACGAGTTTCAAAACACATACCCAAATGGCTGTCAAACTTGATGACGCAACCTGCTGGGACAATACACAACGACGTGAAACCGCCTGCTTCTTCGATTGCAAGACACTTGATTGCATCAGGTCACAAAGTTGACCTGACCCAGTGTTTCAAAGCATCGTTGCGCAATCCAACACCGAAACTATCAGCGTTCAGTGAAGCTATTCTAATCATGATGCATTAGCCAGTACTCTGGGCATAAAAACGATTGACCCAAAATGTTTGTTTACCCTGGCGTTAACACGACAGACTTCACTCTCCCCAAAGTACGTACTGTAAGAGCTTTCGATCGTGCCTACTTTACTGTTGCATTTACCCCCCTACTGTACCATGTATATATACTGACATGTTTTACGTCCGCGGTTGCCAAGACTGAACGAAATGCTTCCGTCTCGCGACTTATGTCTTCTCTATGTTCTCATGAATTGGATAAAGGGGACTCAATGTTTCAGAACTGAATAAACCGAAATAGGTTCTTCATTTGTGAAATTTTAGTAAACCGCAAAAACAATGTACAACCATCACTCGAAAGGTTTGGATGATCAGACAATGTCTCCAGCAGAAAGTTAGTGTCATGAAAGAGGAATTAAATAAACAGGCATCAGCAAAATTATACAAATAAGCTATATTATGACCAAGCAGATATCGTCCGAGAGTACAGCACAATACAGTACAGTATAGAGTATAGGTGGCCGAAATCGGTTTGGAAAGGTGCAAGCTAAACGTGCGGTTGACACCGTGAAGAAGCGTTCGAAAATAGCGAACAGCACAACGAAGTGCGGCTTAATGGCCGCATCTAACCTGATTTGAAAACATACACCTATCGAGGGCTGACAAAACCGAAAGAAAATAAAACCAATCAAATGAGTTTGCCCGTCAACAGAGAGAAATCCACCAATCACACCCAAGGTCAGATGGGCAAACACGGACAAGGAAAATGGGTTAGCGAACAAGAAGCGAGTAGCCCACGAGACCAGACAAACGCAGTCTTCGGCGGATCGGTGTAGTGAATGGGTTGAAGCAGCACATGTAACACAACACTTTGGAACCACAAGTGCGTGTATATGCTTGTACATGTATTCGGTTGTCGGTGATCAAGACACGGTCCACCGTTGTTTCCCACTGAATTGTATTCCATATAACTTTCGTCTGAAATTGCTTCGGAAATACAGTGATGGACTTTCTTTTCAATAACTGGCAGAAAAGCATCAACTGGTTTTATGGCCTGCAGGGACATTGTCAATTTTTCTGTTAAATAGACCGTCGAAATTAAATCAAATGTTGTTTTTATGCATAGTATAATAATTCATTGAAGGTATTCAGACGGGATATGGAAAGAAATGCTCAACTGTGAGAGATAATCTCGTAGAATGTTCATCGTTTCACGAAGAAGTCCGGTTTTCAGATAGAATCCACATCACACGATTAATGTCAATGATCATTTCAGAAGACAAGCACTGAAAGAAGAAATCGTTTCGTATACTCTCGTCGATTGTGTTCGTTGCTGGATTTTATACATACGTGACCGTTGAGAGTATGCGAAAGGAATTCCTCTTCCAGTGTTTGTCTTCCGAATTGATTATTCAGAGTCCACATCGATGAAATACTAACTATTCGGAGGCTAGAGATTTATTTTACTCTCCAAAATTTGTATCGCTTCAGGGCCACTTGTTTCTACTTGGTTCTCTGGGACTCTATTTAGAATACACGTTTGAGTTCATTCACTGAATTCCGGAATTCAGAACGTGCCGTTTCTGAAAGAATTTGAATCTCGATTCTGACCATGGGGATCAGGAACTTTTGGCTTAATGCCCGTTCTATAGGCCATTCTCGAGATCTAGTTAATATCTGGTACCGGAGTACTAAATCGTAACATCTTACAGGTTGTCTGGTCTGACTTAACTTCAATCCATAGTGAATGTTGTCTCGCGTTCATTGAAAGTTTCGAATTCTCTGGTTCAGTTTAGTTGGTGGTAAGATATTTTGTTTATTCCACGTAGTGGATGAAAATCTAGTATAGTTACTGCAAACATCATTCACTTACCAAGTAATTGTTGCTTATCTGCATACATCATAGCTGTATTTTTTGCGAGTCATCTCTGATATAAATCAGACTGTTTACTGAAGCTTGGGGTGGTAAGCGTGAAATTTTAACGCGCATCTCGATATGCAACTTGTTTACACCACAAGCTTTTGTGTGACTTAAATCCCATGTAAACTAGAGCTAACTCGTCAACAATATTGGGTAAATACTATTGCCATACAAATAGATCGGCCAGGTGGTTGAATTTACCAGTTTATCAATAGGTATTTGATTCACACAAAGCGCAGCTCATTGGATACGCTCAGCTGGTTAGTCCTGAAGAGAGATGGAACATTTTTTGATTGGATTTCTACCAGTGATTGGGGATTTCAGTCGATGGGAGATGTAAAATCACCACTATTTAGACATAACAAAGAAAATCTAGTTTTGAAGTTTGCGTTAAATCCTGTGGATAGCTCGTAGCTGTTTGATTTAATAACGTTCTCGAAAGAACACCATAGAGGTCAACCCGTGTGCAGTTTTACGAATATACACTCTGACGATACCTGTAACACTCTGTTCGTGTTATTACATTTTCCGTGGTCAATTCTTCTGATCTTTGCTCTGACTGGTCGGCCATCTTGAATCTGGTCATCTTTATGCCTGGACCACCAAGAGAAGGTGTTTTCTGCTTGAGACCGTTGGTAGTCCACATCGAATGTAGGTTTCGCTCCTTTTATCAGTTTATTGTTTATTGTGCCACACATCACTGATGTCATTATTTTATCACTACAGAACCACTAACACAAATTATTTACCGAGAAATTTGACTGTCTTCTGACATTATATCGACCTCGAGTGCGTCTGTTCAGGTGACAAGCCAACGGTGATCGCGAACAAGTAATTTTCCGTCAACAATACCGATGATGTAGAAACCAAGATTTCGTATGAGTGCTTTACTCTAAACACAAAGCAATACATATGCTGGCATTTATTGGTTCCGCGATATTCAGTTGTGTTCGGCGCGTCGGATTGGCCGCATCACAATGGCTCAGCTGAGAAAGCAATTACTTGATGAGAGTAGAAGTTCTTCGGTTCGATTCTGCTTCACGGTGTGAACTTTTGGAAGCGAACGAACCAGAGAAGTTGAGCCAGCCCTAGTTCAAGTTCGATGAGCAATCGTATCGATTCGCAATCAACAGCGGGGTTCTAAAATGAGCCGAAGTTTACAACTGATTCTCAGAACAATTTGAAAGAAAGTACGTCCGTTGTTAAACAGATGGATTAAGGAGTGTACGATCGAAGAGACCGATCTCTTGGAGCCCACAGGAGCAATGAGGTGGAATCTTCTAGATAAGCAAACAAAGTGGACTTTCGTACTGAGTTTCCATCGGCCGGTGTCGGCCGAGTGGTATAGAACCTTCGTCTGTCAACTCGGAAGTTTTAGTTTCGATTCCTTGATATCGTTGATTGCTTCGGTGTTAGGCAGTATTCCATTGTCGTCCGGCTCGTTACCAAGTCCGATCTATTGGGATCTGATGTGGTTTTCCACTCCAAGTCTCAGGGTCTGGTTACCGGTTATTCCTAACAGTGCAGTGGATCTTCGTGGCTGTGAGTATGTCTGTTCCACTGCACTCATGCGAAAGCATGTATTAAAAACAAATAGCTATTGACGGGACGTTTTGTAAGATGCTGCGCTAACCCTTGAGTGGGATGAACAACTCAAAAAAGAACAAGATATTTGAAAAGAAAAGGGAAACCCAACAAGCAAAGTAGACGAAATTGGTTTGTGGAGTGATGAATTTATCTGATTTCCTGACGGAAATGGTTTTACTTTCGAATCTGGGGGTTATCTTGGAATAAGATTGAGAGAAAAATTTGGTTTGTCTTCCACTCACATCGAAAAAGCAAATATTGTCATCTGAAATATGAATTACCAAATGATGAAAGCATAAATAACAGCTAGTAAGCATTGCGTTCGATCGACCATGAGAAAGTCATAATGTCATACTACTAATAACCCATGGATAACCGCATCTTAAATATTCATAAACCGGTTAGCACACGGGGGCTAAATCCACCCGAAGTACAATAAACGTGTACCGACTAGACGAAGTCGGATCAATATGGTGACTTATTGAAGAAAACGACTACTAAAATGGTAAAGATTTTACAATTCTTGTCAGTAGGAAACGGTGAAAACAGCGCCAGTAACGTGAATTCCATTCTTGACATCTTTGACGGCGAAATTAAGTGATATTTCGAGTAGTGGAAAATAAACAGTTGAGTGGTTACTTCCATAACAATCTGATTGACTGCCGCTACGCATGACACTTGTGCCACCCATGGCTTACGACGATGAGGCTGTGTAGTGACCAGTACAGGCAGTGCATCGGTAGGAGATCAACACCGACCCTCACACTAACAACCTATCTATTCGGGTTGTGTGTGTGTGTGTGTGTGTGTATGTATGATGTGATGTGATGCGGGGCGAAATGGACGCAGTCATGATACCACCCCACTGAGAATTTTGACCACATGTTTAACTGTTAGTGCTCCCTGAACACTCCGAAGCAGTTCAACAATAAAAAGCCGACAGGTATAATAGCTGAGAAACCGACACAGGGGTTGTGATGTGAACAAATAGGTCGACGCAAATCACGATGAGGAGATTTTGCCAAACCTAGCGATATCTGTGCGCGGTCTGTGTTATATGATAAAACGTGGTCCGTAGTAAGTCTCGTGACAGCAAAAACCCACCACGGTGGAGTAAACTATATACTACTCGAAATTAGATGCATGAGCAACACGAATGATGAATACTGGAGCGAATCAAAACGTGACGATTTCGCATGGTTAGAATAAACTGTGCTAAAACAACATGCGTAAGCATATACAAAATGTAACTACACTCTCTGATCGAATCAAAACAGAATATCATTGATTGTTTATTTTTGATGCAAATGAACCATTCAGTTGTTGTCTAGCTATCTGAGCTCGTCGCGAAGCAACTTTTAACCGGAATGTCATGGATTGGTATAACTGCACAACAGAGGCTAGTCTATCTCTTTGACGTTGATATTTTGGTTAGTGAATCACATAAGATTCCAATCAATCGGAGATGGCCAGGTGGTTATAGTCGAGAATTTCGGACAACAACGACCCGAGTCCGATTCCCGACATCACCGATCACTTCCCCATTTGTCAGCATTCCGTTGGCCACGGACTCCTTCCTGAATTTTGTACATTGTTGTACAGTAAATAAATAAAAAGTAAGATAAAAATAGGTCACTTGTGGTAGTACGTCTAGCGAAGGTGCTATTCACATCCCACCATTGCCAAGTACACGTTGGTGGCCTATGGAGTCGATAGACTGAGTATTGAAAACACCAAGCACAAACAGGAAGCGTGACGTCTAAACACGGCCCGTCAGGGAAACAACCAGTCATCACAGCTAATGAGACATTAAGTGAGGAAAGAACCAATGACAGACAACAGGAGAAAAATGAACCAGTTCACTTCCATCGATACTTGGTGTGAGGGTATAGGCTGACACATCGATAGACGGTTTAGTTCCAGTAGCAGGCAGCACGTCATTGTCTGCCCAAAGTCGATCATCCAATCGGGTCGTCATAAAACGGAACGAAACCATTCAGTCAGTCGCAAACAGTCACTCTCACAGAACAGGGCAGAATCAACCAACAAGCTTCCAAGCGTCATTTTAAGGACCAGAACGAAAATCAGTCAATTAGCTGCCAAGGAATCGACCAATGAACTACCAACATTATTTTAATCGACCGGGAAGAAATTAGTCAACCGAGGAAGCAACCAAAAGAATTAGTCAGAAGACCCGGCTAAAAGAAGCTTTCTAGACCAATGTGCGTCGTATCGTGGTTTTGACTTCAGTCATCTAATTTTATATGTAAACTGCCTGTTTTGTATAGTTAAACGAGGTGATTCGAAGGCGGGAAAACCTTCTTATTAGAATTAGTGTGACAGTTCAGAATACTTGGTATTTACGCTGCTTGTGTATTCTCTCTGACAGACAAAACTGAGAAGTCAACTCTCAAAGACAGAAGTCTGTCTGCGGGTACATACATAAAGTAATTGTATTTCCAGTATACTTTGCTAGGGCGGACCTACCAAAAAGATTGAGAAACAAGCATAATATTCAAGGTCAGACCTTCACAATACAAAAGGGGGAAAACGAGGTCAATTGACAAAACTACCTTAAAGAATTTAGGATGCCACTCGGTAATCGCACGTCATGTCACGCTAAAATCGTCCAAAGTGGATTGCGTAACACTGGGTGCCTGTACGACGAATCTTTTACATCTACCGCCTATCCTACATTCATCAACTGAAGTGATATGACAGAGGTTTCAAGCATATGATGTCACTAACATCACTGGTGTATACCAGAGGTCACAAAAATTTGTTGGCCTCAAGTGACCTCGTTACCACTACGACCCACCCAGACGCCTACAATACAAGTACACAAACATGCGCGCACAAGCATGCGTTATTTGGCACCCAACAACCTTAGATTACAGTCCCAAGATAATTCGATTGAAGGCAACCAGTATTAGGAAAGCTTACCAGCTGACTGACTTCATTTCCGAAAAAGCTGTAAAGCTCAGGCATAGTAGTTTTATTCGTCGGTGGTGATTAAGAGCTGAAATATGGTCTTCGTTTTCCATTTCTGTCAAAACTCGCATGTGATTATTATCTTTTGCACATTCGCTTTCCTCATGCAGCATTGGGAGTAATTTGGTCTTCCAGTTCAGGGATGATTTACTGCTCATCCAGTAAACCCGTCCATTCTCCGCATTATGAATAAATCTGCACTGTTTGTGATGCACTAAGGAGCAGATCTTTTCAAGTTGTTCAGTTCTATCATGTACAGCGTGGACAAGAATGCGTATGCACCCTGAGGAGGTCAAATTTCCCAACTAACTACTCACAACTGTGTTAGTAGGCAGCATGAAGCAAATATCACAAAGTAAATAAAGAAGTCAGTTAAAAACGTGTACACGAAAATTGGATGATGAAGAAGCAAATTAGCGGTATTTAATGTCGACTATTATCCCTATGGTCCGCACCAACCTTAAACGAAGATTTCATAGGTGAATTACTTTTTCTAAGTATGTGGGGTACTAATGAAGATGAAATGTGATTAGGTCAATGGTCCAGACGGGTTGTCGCCAAGGCTGCAAACTGAATTTGCTCTCATATCATCCTCATCCTTAATTTGTTTATACGATCAACTTTTATTCCGGGGAAATACCCTGGATTATGCTAGAGGGGCATCCATTATGGGAGTGTATGTTCACTACCTGCAACATATATCGTGCAACGTAATACTCTGGACTGGGGTGTTCAAACAGTTCGATTGCATCGAAAGCCCACTAGGATAAGAAAAACTAGTCTAATCGATTTGACTATCGTCACTTGAGTGTCTAATTTAAAGTCAGTATATATCATGCACTATTTTGTCTTCTTTCTATAGGATATGTAAAGGCAGGTTCTGGCCAACTCTATTACATACTTTGTGGTATTGGCCTTATTTTGCCTACTCACAAGGTTTTGAGTAGTGCGTTGAGGAATTCGAAAACCACTCTCACCCCAATATAAGTATGCATATTCGTTGTCCTCACTGTGCTAACACTGCCACCATGAGAGACAACTACAGCATTCCTATTACTGTTGGCATTGCTATAATTGTCAATATTACCGTTATTATAATCCAAATCATCGACAGATGTATCACTCTCAGCAGCAGCTGAGTCTTCACCAGCCCAGTCTTTATCTGGAATAAATAGATCTTCGATTACATAACACAGTTCTAAAATTGACGTGTGCAGAGTTTTGATTCCACGCAACTTAAACATCTAAAAACGTGCGATTTCGGCAGAGCATCCTGTTACTCACACAGCCTGACCACGAAAATAGTGGGGAAATCACTCTTTGAGAAGTTCCCTAACTGTTATTTTTCAGGGTAAATTTGTGTGAGGATAATGAAGTAGAACGCTTAAGAACATGCGACTTGACACTATTAATGCTGTCAAAGTAGAGAAGAAGCTTTTTTGAAAGCGTTTGCCACGGCCGCTTAGATGAGACGGTCTATACGCACAAGGTTTCAACCGAAAGACTACACGATTTCCAAATATCACAAATTCGAAATATCATTCAACCAAGGACTCACGGAACTCCAACCCATTATACAACCGAGTAAACACATTTTAGGTTTGGGGCCAAATATGAAAAGGTACCTTAAAATTGTACAATAATGCATTCAATCAAATATGAATACTAGACCGTGACCTTTCTCAGACTGACAATAATTGTGAACAGCCAGTGGCACGTTGGAACTCAATTGAAAGGGGCCAAACGATGAACGAAAATCTTATCTTTTCAAAACCAATGAGAACGTACGGTGCATCGATCTCCGTGTCACATCTGATGCTTACGGGAAGGGTTTCTCACTTCGTAATATCGTGTTGTATGGAGTTCGGAATACTGTGACGAGATTTTTCCCTTTAACGGACGACCAAAAATATAGAAGATGACCCATAAATGCGCACTCGTCCGTTACTATGATTGGATATGGTATTTAGAAGAAATACTATACTAAGCCTTGTTCAGAAACAACATTTTTTACTATTGTTTACATGAAGCCTATGACGAATTAGATATCAATCAGAAATCCTGAAGACTTTTGTAATGAGATAATATTTAGTCACATTCCCCGTTACTTACTTCTCCAGAAGTATTATATTTCTATACTGATCAGAGCATCGACGATGTGTGCCAACTTAATTCCTCCAAGTGCAGAATGTCCAACATTTCTGGTTCCACTCAGCTGAATGTACCATTTCTAATTTTTGCTACTGAATACGATAGCAGTAGCTGATCGTTGAATTTCGTTGACGGTAGCTAAAATATACAGAATGGTGGTTGCCCTTCAATTAATAGTTTACATAGTGAAATCTTTATCTCGGATAGGAATACAAATAGTTACTGCCAAATTCCGATTCATCTTTAGTGCAGTTTTTAGTGAATAACTTTCTTAAACGAGTGGGATTTCAAGCACACGTGGTCCTTCTATCAACCCACAGGTCATCAGTTTATCGTTTGTCTTTCTGCTTGGATGATAAAGAATGTGAGTTCAACTTGGAAAATCATTTCTCACAGTGACTTATCTTTAAATAATACTGAATATGCGGTAAATTCGATCAATAGATGATGTGCAGAACTCCGATACTCTCGTCCTAGGCTGTACTATTTGCTAGAGTGCGTTCTGCAGTTGCTAAGTCGCTCCAGATTTCGTTAGCATACCATTCACTCCATCGTGACACACATTCTTGTTTCGTTCACTACAACTCAAACTATATTTTGAAATAACCGCGAATTTTAGGGTCTTTTTTAGAAACTTATAACATTTTCCATTCGGATTAACCTATTGTGGAAACATCTAACTATGTCGGGTGTGTTCGATATTATGCAATTGCCTTACTCCTCTGATCCATCTACAATCAACATTGTTTGATTAATTACAATGAACTCTATCAGACAATTCTGAGGTTATATCCTCTGCTGTTACATGTAAGCTGAAACTCTTGACTAGAATGTGACGCAATCAGTAACCGGCATGAAATCTTGGTCCCCACGAATTCTGATCCGTAAATGTCTTGTCTTCTATTCCGAACCACTCATTCTCTTTTCTCTCAGTCAATCCCAAGTCACGTGCTCGCATTTAAGTTTTTCGTTATTGGTTGAAGATTAGTGTAATGTATTGCCAGAAGACAATTTCTTCCTGTGGCCTTGTTCCAAGTGGCACACAGACTACCTTCAGTCTTTTCAAGTCCTCTTCTAAACATGTTTGGTCTGCATTGTCCGTTGATGCTTGAGATGTCACTGAACTCATAGTATGTCGCTGTTTGTGCCGCTTCTGTAGCACAGTTCATTTCTGAATAACCGTATGCCTTCACTTGTAATTTTCTTCATTGATTCGTTTTCACTAACCGGTTTTGTTCATCGCGTTAAGGTTAAAATGTTTGCCTGCGCACTGACGATGTCACCTCGACTGGAGCTGAAATGTTTGCTACCTGAACGCCAAGCTCAGCAATCAGGAGCTTGCAATAATGGTTGCAGTCGTTTAGTCTCCGATCTTATATTTCTCCGAGATTTCAATCAAAACCAGTGCAGGTAGTTGTTCAAGATGGAAGTGAAATCTTTCACTTCTGATCACAGGAAACATATACGTGAAGAACAGACTCCAGGAGAGCAGACTGGGTTCAACGCCGGACTTCATCCTCCGACAGCTACTGGAGCACTGTTACCCTATCCAGAAACCGATGATCATCCCGTTCCTGGAAGTCAGTGTAGATTCTGTCGATAGAATCACACCATAGAACTAAACTGTGAAATAGTCTTTCTACCTTCTTCATTTATTGTACAACGATGTAGAAAAATTCAGGAAGGAGGCCGCTTCCGGTGAAATGCTGCCAAATAGGAAAGTGACCGGCAATGACGGGAATAGAATTCGGGTTATCAGATATATGAATTACCCAAAGAATAGGTCGATCACACCTCAGGGGTTTTCGGGGCCTGAAGCTTTGTGGTCCCCAGCGAAGTATGACATAATTCCCACCATTACTTTTTAAGTTTACTCCAGATGATAATGGCTAACGTCAGTACAAGTCAAATTTTTATAATGTGCTGTTAAACTGCAGTCAAAATGGAAATCCTAACCTCCAGAGGTGAAATTGTATTCACTGGACAGGCTGGACTGTCAAGATGGAAGCCGTAGATAACCTGCCCAGATAGCATAATCGTTGAAGTTTACGGATCAAAATGCTGCACCGGGGTTTTGGATGCGTACTGCTCTAATGACTGGCAAAAAGGATGAAAGGGCTGTTCGATGTTTCCGTGAATTTTCCGTTAGTGTTGATTTCCCTAGGATAAAATATTCCGCAAATCAAGAACCGTTTTCTCAGTCGACCGATGATTCACAACAGTTCGTATTCTCTGTTTATTATTTGATTTGGCATGGTCGCACTGGGTTGCAGTTCGTTCAAACCAAGCTTCCGTGAGGATGTGGATCAAAGTTTGAATGGCACATTCACCATGTTCAATAACTGTACTCATATTGGTCAACCGGACTCAACAGTAGAAACGATTCGAGTTGGTCCTACCATGGAAATACAATTGAGATACTCAAACGGTATACAACTTCTGACAGCATTCGACAAATATATTGCCCAATTAGGATTTTGCTCAGAAGAAAGCTTTCGTGCTGTTTCAATCTACGGTCCCAGAAGAATATCGGCACTTGGTTGATGAGGTGGTACCTGCTCACGCGTTAAGCGTGGCTGGGACTAATTCAACAAACGAACAGCAACGTGACTCAGAATCCAATTCAGCATGTCCGTTAGAATCCAAAAGTTCATCAGAAATACCGCAACAACTGGAGTCATCAGTAGAATTGAAGAACGTGCATGAGATGTTTACTTCTACGCAGTGAGTATATGACTTATTGACGAACAGATTGAGTGACCCCGTGGACTGACTATCTGACTGACAGATTTACTTGACTGATTATTGGCTTATTTACTTGATTTTAATAAAATTCCGAACTTGAATATGCTAGCTATGTGAAACCTATTTTCTGCTTATATCAGTGCAATGCCCGAGGTGTTGTCAGTGACGCCAGTGGATAAAACGAAGATGCATATCCGATTAATAATCACTTCCTTTTTTTGAGCGACTTTTCACTCGAGCATGGTGAATAGCATTTAACAAAAGTGGTCGTAGACGATCGAAGCAAACCTATGACTCTGTCTGTCAATCATGCTTGAGGGAGTATTAGTCAAACAAGTAGAAACAATGCTGAAGAAGCCCTTGATTAACATCAAGGGCATGGAGTGGGCACATCTGAGTTTCCGGGTGTTCTGTTACCAGGTGGTGGTCGAATGGCTTAAGGCTTTTGGATTACCACCTCGAAGGTCTGAGATTCGAATCCCAGCCACCACCAATTACTTTCGTGGAAGACAGCAATCCCCACTGCCATCCGGATAGTTATCACATCTGACCCATTAGGGTTAAATGTGGTTCTCCATCGCTTCAGACTCAGGGTCTGGTTACCGGTTATCCCTAATCATGCACTGAGCCTTTGTGGCTACGACCATGCCCCCTCCACTGCACTAATGTGTAAGCATGTAATAATCACAGATCATTACGATCAGATTCATGTGTGACCACCACAATGACAACGGAGGAACATGAGTAGTCATCTACACAATCGATCAATCAATCCATCAACCAGACAACTGAAAGTCGATGGGTCAGCTGGCTAATCAGTCGAAAAACAGAGTAATTAGGTGAAGTCAAGCGTTACAGTCAGTGACCTAGATTGGCATCAAGTTCGGCGCTGACGTCAACGACTTTGCTACGGAAACTCAAATGCTTGGACCAAATTTCTTTGTGAATACAGTTCAGGTCGTAGGAGTCCGAAGCTGACTAACTCGACTATCGGCCAATGATCTCTATGTGACTCTTTCAGACCAATTCGATAGGAATGTGTATAAGATGCTGACTGAAGTTACCAGAGCAAACATGTAGCCTGAGTTTGAGAGATGAGTAACGATAGAATTTGAGTTGACTCCATTTTGAGGCCACCTTTGCTGGTCCCCTCTGAAACGCTTAGACAGATGCTGTGTAATGACCTGATACTGAATTCACACACACACACACACACACACACACACACACACACACACACAGAGAGAGAGAGAGAGAGAGGGAGGGAGAGAGACGCCGGAATGATCATTTGTTTTGAGGGAACTGCTCCATCTACTTCATGCATGTTTCGTGTGTAGGAAAGTCGTTGTCACGGATAACCTGTTATTTCTAATATGATTTCAGCGTGAACTCCACAGTTACAACTATGCTCAACAGACATTTTTGCATTCGCCGAGACCGAGTGCTGTGGTTTCGAACGTTCCAGAAGGTGGGGAGGATTTTGAGGATGAAGAAAGTCAACTCATCAATCAGGATACGGGCAAAATTCTTGACTGGGTACCCGTGGCTGAGGTAAGGTGATATACCCTTCCAAAAACCTCTTTTTACACACACACACACACACACACACACACACACTCACTGGATATCACAAATTATCCTTGTGTCTGAACGACAAACAATAAAAATACGATCGAATAGTTATCTGTTTCTAGTCCCTCTGGTGAACTTCGTTCGGAAAATCAATCTCGAATGTTCTACCACAAATCGGATGCATTTGTGCTCATAAGTTTGCTATTTAATTTTGAAGTCAGACTTACTGTGAATGAATATCCCAACTACACATCTTTTCACTCAGTCCGTTTTGCCTCCCAAAAGTTGACGCGAGCCGAACTGGCCGAATGTCCTATACATATTCTTGCTCATTATCAGAGTTTCCGTGTGCTTATAGCATATCAAGAGATATTTCCCAACCTTATCCGTAAACAGCAAACGTTGTGAAGTTGACAATTTTTAACCCAGAGCTGCTCAGTTTGAGGAGATTTCGTTTATTGCAACTGGTGGTGGTCGAGTGGTTTAGAGCATTTGCTTACTATCTCGGAGGTCCGAGGTTCGAATCCCCGCCATCACGGGTTACATTCGTGGTAGACAGTAATCTACTGTCGATCGGATTATTACCACACCTGACCTATTGGGACATTATATGGTTCTTTGCCAATCCAATTCTGAGGGTCTGGTTGCCGGTTATCCCCAATAGTGCAGTGGGCCTTCGTGGCTATAGGGAAAATGCCCCTTCCACTCTTGCTCAAGCATGTAATAAAAAAAATTCTGCCACGGCCCCAGGCTTACCTGCAATGTTATTCAAGCTTACGAAAACGTGAATGTCCACAGTACACCTTTTGTCCGACAATCGTCTTGTTTGTTTGTATACAGACCACAGATTATTTATTATCTCTCGGCCTATAATTTCTTGCAAAGCATTTCAAATCGGCACGCCCTAACACGTTTTATGTGAATAACTGCTTGTGGAGGTGGTCGAACGGTCACCACAGTGGACTTCCAACTCTTCGGTCCCAACACCGGTCACTCCCGAATTCTCAGCCTCAGAGTGGCCATAACCTCCTTCCTGAAATTGTGTACCATTATTATATAATAAAGGGAAATTGATATAAAGATAAAAATTAACGACAGAGAAATATGACTATTCTGCATGCTTGACGTTCAGCTTCCATTTAAAGGGTGTTTCTACCGACAGGGAGATGGTATTTCTGTGGGTTCCCTACTAGATCTTTGGCTAGCGGACATTTTCATGACTAAACTTGAAGGCCGAAAGCTAAAGTTACCCGTAGAAAGTTTTACCCAATACAGCTGGTACATGAATGATATATTTTGTTTATCGAATACAGGTTATAACGTAAAAAACTTTCTAGAATAATTTAATAACGCCCATGACTCGTTAGCCTTGACGGCGGAGTTGGAAACCGAGGACAAACTAACTATCCTCAATGTACTGATAGACAGACGAGAAGATGGATCAATCCCACAATGGTATATAGGAAAAAGACATGGGGCTCTCAATGACGTAACTTTCCTAGCTTCGTGTTATTGCCTTATAAGCTAGATCTAGTTCGGTGTCTGGCATTCAGAGTCCGACTTTTCAAGATGGAATTACATTAGTTCACCATGTATTGTGACAGAATGGTTACCCGGAGAAGTTTATCCCAAAGAACATAGAACTGAAGTTGCCTGTGGAGCGGCCTGTCCGCCTATCGAAGTAGGAACTTTTCGTGAAAGTACCTCTCAGGAGGGATAAGCACGCAGAGCGACTGATAAAAACACTTGGGTCAGCTTCAAACTCAACGTTCCCGGCCACAAGGCTGAATTGTGTATTCTCCACCTCTCTAGTGATCCGCATGTATGTAAAAGATAAAGTGCCTGAGCGAACGTCCTTCATTACCAACAACTCGTTCAGGTGCGAATTTGTCATATTCTACAAGGAAGGCAGGGCTGGGCGTTTGTCTCAACGCATTGAAGAATATCACCCACACTGGTTCAGTCATGGGAAGACCGATGCGATTATCAGTTCGATTCTAAGCCATTTGGTGGATTTTGGTCACACGATCGACCCAGGAAAGGCATGTTAGGTCCCACCTAACTGGTCAAAATAAGTCCAGCTTCGAACCCTAGCCACGGCAGAGGCGATTGCCATTCGCCTACTAGGACCTGAACTACATGCACACAAACGACTAGTTCAAACTCTCCAGCTACCCTGACCAAGACCGAAAGCCATGGATCATCAACCAAACCTCAAAATCACGCTGTCGATTATCACTCGTGACGGTGGGAGTTTAACTCTCACCACAACACCCACACAATAGAGACCCCACATTCCCAGACCCGCACTTGTCCCCTCCCCCACTTTACAACGCTACAACAACGACCTTCACGCGGACTAATGGTTAACGTATTCCGCAGTCACCTCATCAGCAAACATAATATGGGAGCACGTTTAGCACTGATTCGAAACAGTTGTTCGCCCCCGACTATCTTGTTCCTATCGTAACTACCTGTATGCTTCAATTCATGACTTTCGTTCATTCCGATACACTTAGCATTGTGAGACTTACCCAGTAAGATGTTTTACATCTTTACTCATGCCAAGGATCACTTGGATCGGTTCTGGGAAAAATTGCGAGTTCCTGAAATTGAGATTTCCAACCCTTCTACAAAAGAAATCGTTTCGCACCAATTTCCAAATGCCGCGACCACAATCACGATCGACGACTGTGAGTTTCCGTGCTGCAGTATTATCTCATTCTGAGCTATTATATTCAACCGCGACCACTGCCCACAATTAGTTCCTTATTGTTGTGAAAATTGGCATTGCCAATAAATGTTATCTTGTATTCAAGGTGATCCCATGCTCATAGATAAGGAGTTGACATTGCGCGCTTTTCTCGTCCCAGCTGTGTGCTGTAGGTATTTGAACAAAATCAAAAAGTGAAACTTACTACTTCAATACTATAAAGTAGGCGCACCACGGCTGTAATCCCATTTGAATTGTGTGGAGAGTGCATGGACTTGCAGCCCGTTCAGACAACTTCCAAGTAAGTTCGCCTCTCTTATGACCTGTCACTTTGGCTGACTTGTTACCATTCTCTTGACAGCTTATCCTATGACCGCTGTGATCTGCAATCGTGCATCATCCAGAACATGTCTTCTAATGGCACAGTTCCAAGTTAAATCCCATTCCCGATCATTACTGCACTCCAAAGCGTCGCCGATGAATCAGATGCGAACCACATCATATGACAGTTTGTGCAAGGGGAAATATCCAGCTTTGTACAAAATTACCTGTGTTGCACTTCACTGATCTAACTGAATGGCTGTTTCACTGTTGGGCTGACATAGTTCATTGTCTTTCTGAACGAGTATCAAACAGGACATCGTGTGTAGGCCCCAGCTACTCAACCGTTTGCTCTGGGTTCGTTTTATACTAATCTGCTCGCTTAGCAACAGTGTATCTATCAGCCATACAACTGGGGTTCTTAGGAAAATAAGCAACCTCTTGTGCACACTGCTTAAAGCAGATGTATGAAATTCGACAGCAATGAAACGGAGACACTGGGATGTGAACTAAGCGGCTTCGCGGTGTTCTGTTCTGGACGGAAAAGACGGTACTCACGACTGTTTGGTTCCGTTGTTCGAGATTGAAAAAAGAGTTTGAGAAAAATCAGAAGGAGAAATTTTGACACTTTAGGAGCTGCATTTATTCTCAAAATTCACCATTTATTTATGCAAGTGTTTGTCGAAATCTAAATTAATTCAGCTCACGTGGAGTTGAATAAAGTCTGTTTCCATCTATCGGAAAGTCGTTGGTTCTTGTTCGGCTGACAGTACTGAATTTCCGAATGGGAAAACATCAGGTAGATTTTTTGTGATCTGAGATCCAGGCTAGTCTTGCCAATAAATACATCCCATGAATATGCAATAAGGCCGGATTTCCTGGAATCAAAGCGAGAACCAAAAGATGCAACCTCAAAAAATGCCATTCTTCACTCAGGTTAGCAGGTCTTTCAGAGTAATACATCCTTTTTTCACTGTATCCACTAAGATGCTTGTTGTCAGTTCTCAGCGAAAGAAATTCCGCCACTGGTCAATGACATAATAAACCTACAGAATAAATCATCATTCTCACCGTATGCTTTTGTGTGTCAAAAAATTGTACAGCTTCCTCTCCTGACTCTCAAAATAACCTCAAAATACAAAAGTGGCATTGCACTTTCAATCGCGTTAAAATTGTTTTCGAAAATTTAGACATCACCCCAGCCAATTAGTCTCACCTACCACCAATCTTTTGGTTGCAATTGTGTCTCTCAATCATTTCCACCTAGATCATCAGCAAACGATTTCAAACTCTGTTCGCCTTCAAGTGGACTGCAGTGAACCGAAGCTCCCTGTGGAGTTTACAGACCGTGCTTCTAATTCCAGTTCAGCCAATACGCGAGTTCGTACCTGGGTTCAAGCCAGCTCAAAATTTCCCGTCACACGTGAATGCCTTCCCACAGCTGTCGTCATTCCGTCTGTACCGGAATCATGTTTAAAAACATCAATTTCCCAACAGTGTTCTTCTCCCAGTATCAATGGTTGGAATACTTCACCTTAAGTTCATCTGAAGCAGAATCAAGTAGAACTGCTCAAAATTTCCAACACCACTGTGGTATCCGCACGTCTTACAGGAGCATTTTATCCATGATCGCTCATGAGTAACATTTCCAGATACCTTGACGTTTCGTCAATCATATCCACGTCTTCCCGATCGTGTGAATATTTCAAAGACTGTTCTTAATGTAAATAGCGCATTTTTCGACTCGGTAACTTTTGTTTAATTTTGGTTTGCACAAAGTTTGAACGGTTTGAAGTGGTATACTTTTTACATTGGTTCAACGAATCCGGGATCATAAAGATATTAGTTTCAAAGAACTACCAAAAAGTGGTCGTCTGATTTCCTCAAATATTAAGTCATCGAATTTTACTGGAGTAAATCATTTGTATAAATTGCACAACTTCTTGCACGTATTGTGTGGGATTGAGGATACTTGGTTCCAACAAGAGCGAAACTCGAGTCTGGTGCTCCCGACTGTAGGGTTGATCGGATTACCCGAGACCAGTGAGTAGAAGGTGGGTCTAAAGGGCAGTTAATCAGGCAAAATAAATTATTTTCTGAAAAATTATTATCGTCAAAGTGGTAGTTTATCTTGGTTTGGGCAGCCATCACCTGGCACAGTTCGTAACACATAAATACGCCACTGAATGCATTTATCTATCGAATAAGGGAGTCATGCATACCGTGTTCAATAATTCTTGTTTCAATTCAGAACTGAATCAAATATTTGATCACGTGAATTATTTTCAATAGTCATCTATTCAGTCAAAATAATGCAGGTTGGTAAATCTCCATTGGACGTCCAACGGCAGTCACAAATCCTATCTACTTCAGTCCCACTGATTAAAACTTCGATAACTTCGCGAAATTCCTCAACTTTTCGTCCATTACATCTCAGTATTTTTGGATAATCAGGGGTACAAAGTGGATTGGATGTGACAACTTCAGAGTGGAAAATTGCACCACAATGATGATATACAAAAGAGGCCATTGAAATGTGAAAATTTATGTCCCATTTGATTGATTCTGCAACGGATTCAACGCGTTATATAGCCTTCTAAGAAACGTGATTTATGATCCCGGACATTTATCCACATTCGGTACGTTTTAAATCTCCGTGCGATATTCTTCCCTCAAAGCCAACCTAGAAGAGTATTTTAATGACGATCTTAAAGTTGTCGTAGCTTTTTTATTGAAATAGAAAACAAGAACAAAAAATTCTTCGAGTTAGTCACCGTGACGTAATTGTCATCAACAATCGGAATTCTTCTTTGATTCAGCGGCATGTAAAACGATGACCCATTTTCTCACGTGGTTGAACTGATTATGTTGCAGAGAAAGAAATCTGTTTGCGTGCGCGGGATGTTCGCGCCCGTGCATTCTGGAACCATATCTGAAACAAATCAAAGAAATCTTTTTATTTCGTCGTTCCATTTGTGTATTCATGTAAATCCCCAGCTAAAGGAAGTGGACAGTGTGTTCTAACGAAGCTGTTATTCAAATTTGGTACGGAGCTTTTCTCGAGCCTTATTGTAGTACTGAATATAATGCTCTAAGTATTGTTGACTCTCTCACACGTCGAAGAAAGTACCATTATTCAAGGTGATTTTCCCCGATGATCATCAGTAGACATGAAGTGAGTTTACGTTATCATCACCTTTTGCAAATGTAGTTTCCGTAACTGTAACCCATATTTTGACATATCCACAGCGTAAATGATCTGGCTTCTTGAGCTTCTAGAAGTAAAATTCCCCCTGAGATTATTGCAAGCAGTTTTGTCAACTTAAGCTTTCCAAACCATTTTCTGGATGAGGGTGGTAGGACGGTTATCGAAATGAGCTAATGACGTTTGGGTCCCAGGTTCGAATCTCATCGCCACTGGTCAAATTTCCCCTTCGGTAACCTGTGATCAGCCGCATCTCTCACTGATATAGTATGACAATGAAAACTAAACAAAGTAAATTACAGTGGGCAAAAAGAGAGAGCGGCATAAGAACCCTAGATCATTAACAATATGCTCGATTGCTAATGTAATTTAGGCGATTTGGGAAAGTCGGATGGAAGCTCAGACAATCGAGACAATTGATGGTCTGCCAATCATTCAACCCGTCTACGATACATCAACCCAAGAGCATAAACGTAATTGTTTCAGAAATTTCCACTTGCTTTCTAGCTAATTCCCACCTTTGTGTGGCTGCCTTGTTAGTTGGAATGAGTTTGAGTGCAGCATTTGTGATTAACAGCTCTGTGTTGACACAATCCGAAAAGTGCCCATCAACCGATAAAGCCATCACTAAAGACCATTATGGTGCTCGGATGTGGTAATATTGGTGAGATTCAGGATAGGATTTTTTCACACGCGCTCAAATGCACCCAAAATATTCCCGTCCCAAATACCTTCGTGGCCAATCATGTAACACATTTTCATATCCACTCACTTCCGTGTACGAATAGTTTCACCAGGCAGTGTCAACGCTCAACTTGCCGCCGAAACCAGTGAAGCACTCACTATAGAGCTGCTTTATCCCTATTAGACAAACTCAACAATGCATATTCACCAAGACACAACCAGGACTCGAACACGGGGAGCGTGACTGTAGGTCACGAACGCCTGAATAACAGACAATTTAACCCGGCTCTCAATGGTCTATCTAACATCAACTCTTTATTATATGGTGACCTTCCTTTGCCGAATTTTCACCGGTGACAACCCGATGGACGAATTCCCCGAAGGGGCTTTACAAATAACTTACACGGCCTGGCTAATTGACCAATATAAATAGTAAGAGGTATGATTTGTAAATAGAGATTCGTCAGGCAATATCGGTGCGCATCTCAACACCGAGCGTGATGAAAGCACTGCGTAGCTCTTAGCAAATTTGAGCCTACCATGATCGGTAACCTTTCCGGATAATCAGATTTCCCCAATTGCTGCTTCATAGTAAACACAAATGAACTCATGTTGTGACCCAACCTTTTTACTGTTCTGGCTTTAATTCCTACTTTACAGTATTCACCATAAAATTTACAGCCAGATTAGGTATGGAAAAAAATCAGGCAGAAAAAGAATTGGAAGGAAAATACACTACTGGTTGAGGTATCCGAACAAGTAGCTTATTTTTGCCAACCATTTGGTAGGTGGACCCAACCCCCAAGGTCTAACTTGTTTCGTCCAACCAAACGCAGTGGTTGGAAGATTCCCATTCCTTTCCGCCGCATCATCATTTGGCCACCTCGAATTATCCTTCAGCAGTTTTCGTGTACACCAAAAACGGTTACGTGTGGGCATAAGCGGTAGATGTCCCGTTCATCCCAATCTGTTCAGATTGGATTAGTCTTTTTGAAACTGACCTCTAGTTCTTAACACCATAAGCTCTAACTCGTCATTGCTAATACGATATTCCTGTCATAATCTGGTAACACTGCAAAAGATATCGTAGACCAAACACCAATGTTCGCCTGTCTGTGTGTGTATGTATTTTACCCGTAATTGTCATTCTTGGGAGCCGCATATGCGAAATGATCGTACTGGACCAGTGTGCACTCTTGATGAGCGAAGAAATGTCACGTTGGTGTCCCAGTTGACTGAAATTGGCCAAATACAAATGAGCTTTCGGTGTGAACCGGGACACTTTATTGAATGATCGATATTGACAACAATTATTTCTCGTGGTTAACTTGAGTACGTGATTTAATTGAACACGAAAACGGCCTCGGCTATCCACAGACAAAGACCGAAATGCAGATAAAATTCTTTGGCATACCCTGTTTGTGTCTGCTTAAAGTCAGGCATACTACGGGGACAACCAGTCAGTATTCCTCTCATGCGTGGACATAAACGTGCTTCCTTATTCATCTTTAATCATACTCCATCTCGGACAGTATTGGCTGATCGGTCTTGCTATGTATTGGTCGGCCTTACTTGCTTGCGCATGGAAGCACATGTAGCTCAGCACTTGTACTTGCTCGCTTACATGCTAGCTTGCGTCTTACCCGCCGGTTGCGGTCTGGTTACGTGTACATTCCTAGGAATAAATGAAGTGCAACAATCACGTGTTCTGCTACTACTGATTGGGAACACAACATATCCTTTCAGTGATAGACGGCCTCAGAGAACTGTGCAGCTGACTGAGTCCAACGCAGCTTTCAGGTCAAGGGAGATAGTGGATGGTAGGCTAGTGGAAAATATACTTGTGTTTTTAAATCCTTCGGCAGATACACCTCCAACCAGGTCCGAGATCGGCCAGATTCTCAAGCTTTGCGAGTGCCGGATATTTGGCGGATAATAAAGATCGCTAAAAGTTTAGATGTGGTATTGTCCGAGGTAATTCCTCTGCAAGTCCCACAGAAAGACTTGCTCCCTGTGTTTTCAACCGGAGATTGAAAATATACTTCTTCGAGACCAAAATGAAGTAAACAAATTTCGGACGAGTGTGGTGCTGAATTTCACACGTACACATCCGGTCGACATGCTATCAACTATCTTTTATCTAGAACAGCACTCACTCACACATAACATACATACTGACCTTGTTCGTGACTGGCTGTTTCTTACTCCGATGTCCGGTAACCTTCTCCCTTATTGATTATTACATACTTGTACTGAGCGCAGCTCAGTATGGTCGTAATACAACTTTCCGCTTGCTTTGAGGTCATTCTTCTCATTTCTGTTGTCTGCCTTCATTTACGGACGCAATATATGGCATCAACTAAAAGTAGACTTCCCGGTGGACAGCGATTTGTTGCACGATCCGAGTCAACGCGTGACCGGCACTATCTCACGCAAAGCAGCTATGAAGCAATCCTTATTGATTCAAGTCTGACTAGCTCGGTAATTAACGCATATAACTCGCAATCATACAAGCTACTTTTAAGTACAAGTTGGCATATAATGGCGTGGACTCATAGTAATAATAAATATAATAATGGTAATGATTTCTCGGTTTATGCCGATTATCTGAGTGCTGCAACTGTATGAGAAATTACTTCCCCAAATGAAATGAAGTTTGGTGCACCAGGTTAGTGTGAGGGTATCGGCTTACGCATTGGTAGATGGCGTAGTTCCGTCGGCAAACAGCACGTCACTGTCTGCCCGAAATCGATGACAAAGTTCAGACCAAAGAAGCGGATCGATGGCCCAATCAGTTCATGACGAACCGAAAAGAAATCATCAGATCAGCTGCCAACAGTCGCTCTCACCAAACCAAGCGGATTCAGCCAATCAACGACCATGATTATTTTAGCCGAAAGAAACTATAGTAATCAAAAAACTGCAAACTATTGTTTTAACCGACGGCCACGGAATCAACCGATCGGGGACGTAACCAAAAGACCCATTTATGGGAAGCTTTCTGGACCAGTGACTCGTCGTACTGCGATTTCAACTGCAACTATTCCACTACTACTATTCTGTTTAAACTGCTTGATTCCGTTTAATAAAACGAGATGGTTAGACGGCGGAAAAGTACTGTCATCAGAGCTAGTCAAACAGTCTAAAATAGTGAGTACTTTGCCAGACAAATGTTCTGTCCTGCTAGCTTTCTTTTCAGGATAGCAGCCTATTTGGTTTACGCCTGGCATATAGGTTTAGACGTCACTGTATGACAGCAGTCATCGATTCATAAAGCCATAAAACTGTTGACATCTGGCATCAAATTTCGTGATTGGGAGCCTAATCATACACGCGGAACTTCGATGATCGCCACAGCTATCCGAATAAGATCGGGGTTGTAGGTTTTTCTTTCGGTTCTATTTTCAACCTTTCCGCTCAAAAGTTTTTGATATTTGACTCACTTGAACTTGTTTTCTATCCAACTGAATCAATTCGGCCAAATCGTTCAGTTGGCCGGAAGTCGGATGCGGATCTCGAAGGAAGTAAGCACGCAAAATGCTCAGCTGAATCGGGTGGAACGAGGTGCGTGGTTTTCGTTGTCCGGTTTTGGGCAGCAACCTGTGAGCTGTGTTCCCGTGTGTTACATAATCCTGTTCAACAGATGCGTTCGGGCTGTTCAGTTGATCGACACCGGACTGGTCGGGAAGAACGTGCTCTGTGTTCCTCATTTCCACAGAATCCGCACTGGTATTGTGGGAATTTGTTGTAGATAATTCCTGTTCAGAATTAGGAGACACGGGATTTGCAATATCTTCATTCTTTATCTCCACGTTTTCTAGCTTTTCCGGCAGGTGATTTCTTGTTGAACAATCCAACAAACTTCCGTCTATAAAATTGCATGAAAATAAATCAAACATACAGTTTCAGAACAGCCGTGCACAGGATCTTATCGCAGATTCGTACAGATTGTTCGGAGTGTGATTATTTGCCTCACATTTCTATCCAGTATCTGGTTGAATGGTGATCTCTGCGAGTCTCAGGTGTGTTACGAAATGATGGTTCATACAGAATCAAAGTTTCACCTATGTGTTAGTAACTGATAGTATGAAATACACATATATGCCCCCATCCATTCCCAAGTGAAATTTATGTTTCATGTCAGTGGATCGAGATGTGTGCGTGGAAGAGATTAATATTAATATCTATCCACAAGTCAGTCGCGAATTCTGTTTACTTCCGTAGATTAAAGCCTTTGTGACAATGGGGTTTACTCCTTCCTTTGCACTCGTGAACAAGTATGTAATAAAAAGACTGATCGGAACTGTGCACTGTTTTGTAGCTTTACCGGCTTTTGGATCGATAACGGAATGCCTCCAGTCTGATTTGCTCATTGCCTGTTGATCTGTAGCCACAGACTACCCCAGTTACTCACATACACGCACCTTGTGTATGACTGAAACATTTTATCTACTCACATTTCGCCACAATCCAGGTGGTCTTGCTTGGCCGAGCCGATTGCATTTACAGGCTGTGGTTGATCGGTTTCAGTATTTACTTACTTACTTGTTCCCTTATGTACGGCTAATAAATGGATTTCCTAAGTACTATGTACTCTGATTGATTGCAAACATAAAGTTAACATACTGAACAGTCCCAAAGTCACTTACACTGGTAACTAACCCTAGAGCTGTTCTAGACCCTAACGATTGGGGAATTCTGAAATCGAGAGATCAAACAAAGTTTACTGAACTTAAGCTAGAATCAGACGAGTACTAGAGACTGTGCAATCAGTGATCGCAACCTCACTGTAGTAGCTCACAAGAATTGACAGTTGGCTTCTCGAGTTGGTATACTGAAATGAAGTGCACGAGAACAAACCAAAATCTAGCTGATCACTGATCCTCTTACCGGAAAGCTTGGGGAAGAAGAAGTTCGAATGAACTGTAAGTAATGAAGTTGAAGAAATCCAGTGAAAAATGAGGATACTCATTTTATTACGAACTGACCTTCAGGAGACCAAGGAGAATACGTACATTTGAAACCTGATTCAACTCGGGGATGAAGACTGTAGCAATCAATAAAATGGCGCCGACTAAACACTGCATCCAACTTGATTCATTTTGGGTATAATTGTACATTATAAATTGCGCTTTCGCTCAGCTGCTTTATGCTTGCCATAAACGACTACATATTCGTAGATGTACCACTATGAAGGCCATTAGACCATGTCAGTAGATTTGTGTGATCACTTCTTGGTTAAACACTACACTTTTGTAGTTTTACCGGGTGACTAAAGGTGTCGTCGATGACTGATTCGAAAGGACAGTCCAACGGAGTTTTTTGGCTGAGATCAGTTAAGGCCAACAATTAACAAATACGATCCTTTTTTGATAGTCAAATTGAAAATTCGGACCAACAGAAAGGAGACCTTATTTAATGAAAACACCGCACATTAGGCCACCTTCACAGCGATCGTCTCCTGTGATAGGCTTTTTTCTTCGAGAGCAGTTTGACGAATGGATATCACATTAGCTGATGGTGGGTAGCAAATCAGAGCGCCCCTGGTGACAATCCCGAAGAATTTTGAGGTGATCCAAATGTATAAAGTCTTTGGCCCTGGCTAGTTCACTGTGGTGGATGCCACGTGCTACTGTAATGTGGGCGGGTATATTGTGTGATCCATATGCAGAAAGTCGAAGGTCATTCGGCGTGACCTCGTAGCTCAGCTGGTAGAGCACTCGCGGTACTAAAGCGAGGGTGGTGACCATGCGTGGGTTTGAATCCCGCCAGGGCCAAAGACTTTACACATTTGGATCACCTCAAAACCTTGTCAGATTCTGACAAACATCAATAAATCCCTAAATTGGCAAGGTCTACGCCCACTCTGTCACGAGAAAAGGATTGGCCAACAGCTGACTGGAGTTGTTCGGGTGGTTTAGAACGACTGATTACCACCTCGGAGGTTGGAGATTTGAATCCCCGCTATCACCGGTTACTTTCGTGGTAGACAATACTCCCCACTGTCGTCTAGATCATTACAACACCTGATCCATTGGGACCTTATGTGGTTCTCCATCACTTCGAATCTCAAGGTCTGGTTTCCGGCTATCCCTGATCGTGCAGTGGACCTTCGTGGGTGTAGGGTATACAACCCTTTCATTGCATTCATGAGCAAGCATGTAATTAAAAAGAGGTACAAGTAAAAACTGATCCAGTGAGTCTAAGTCGATGATCACTTTGGCCAGAAGTAAAGTAAACACAGCTAAACGATGCAACGAGATCATCCGGGTAAGAGTTCACACTGATAGCTAACCAAAGCCAAGTTTTGACAGACCGGTCGTAAGCCGAGTGATAGCCGGACAAATTACAAGTATGCGTGTGAAACTGACCCAGTCTGCTTAATGTTCTTCAGTGCCATTTTATGTTTTATTACAAAACCGAGAAGGTTCGGATCGTGGCACGAGTTGGTAATGGGACTACCGAAGAAAATATTAAGTGTGTGTGTGTGTGAAATAAGCCTTAGCGGTGCAAACGAGATAGCCTAGCAGCCCACTTGTGAGACCAGGAATGCTACATATAGACCGGGTATGAACAGTTACCAGGTGGGAACTGATGAATACACAGTTCATTTGATTTCTAGAGCTCCAAGTGATTGAAGGCGTGAAGTGCTTCTGGACCTAGTAACTGACAATTTATTTTTCCGAATTCATAGAAAGACTAATTAGTACGAGGTGTCGAAATGGAAAATTTACTTTCAGTATACACATCCAAAAGTTCGTGGCACGAGTCGGAAACGAACCGATCACCTTCCACTTTCACCATGCAGTTGCTCTACCAGATCATGTATTGCGACACAGTCAGTCAGAGGCAAATGACGAAAGTAAATATCCAGTGATATGTACCACAATTTCTCCGGCTTCAGCCACTTCCAAGTGGAACCAAAGCCACCCGGATGAATGAGATCCAATAAGTATTGTGATACATCCGTAGAATCTACCAGTGCCACAAGCATATATATATATATATATATATATATATATATATATACCGCACCAGCCTGATATCAGGCTGTGCGCCGAACAAAACAGAATAGAAGACACGAAACTGCTTCCTCTGGTCGAGGAGATAGCAGTGACACGATGAATACTAAGGCTGTGTATTCAGAAATAACTATGTGTCATTATATTCACCTTGGTGAAACGCATATTCATAATTTTGTTGTCATGCTTTCGGTCATATATAAATTTTGGTATTAACAGTTTTCTGTAGTATTCACTGTGTAGAGATGCAACGAAATTTTCCCGGACATAAATCGTGCGATATTGCAATTCTGACTTCTCTTCCCACGAACATGATACAATCGGAAGGAAGGGCTAAATAGAATAAGATTCCATGATTCGTTTATGAGCGCAATACAGCCAGGTTTTTCAGGCCATAGCAGGTGGTTTTCATAGGGGTTTACAACCGGAGCCTTTAGCTATCCAAAGCTTAACCCGCAAGGCAGCGGGACGATACTTGGGGTCCGTAACCCACTGAGGGCCAGTGACTGAATGTTCAGTTCATACGCTATTCGGATGAGGCCAAACGTGCTGGGTGCCCAGTGCCCTTCTCCGCCACAGATGTCGAATAGCATGGTGTTGTACTCCTCACACTCCACTCGTGATACGTTTGGAATCAGGGTTGAGTCATCTGCCCTAAACTGACTATCAGCTGGCTAACCCCGAGGGACAGCGGCTTGCATTGGCTTTCGTCCTTTCACTTTAGCTGGAACACCACCACGAGAAAAACGTGGGTAGGACTTCCTCGGCAGAGGCTGAGTTAGACTCACGGTCATTCAGGAGCTTTTTGAGAAGCGTTTAGGAGGAGTGGCCAACTTGGAGCCTGAGACACCCATCTCCGACCATACTGAGGCTACAAGTCGCAGTATTGATGTAGATAAAGAAAAAACCCACTTACATTTTTCGCAGTGTTGGTTGAGTATTACCAGATATTTCCCTGCTTTATCAACATCCGACTGGCGATACCGAGATAGCCTAGCTGTTAGCACAACTACTCAATGAGAGCGGAAGATCGCCGGTTCGTTTCAGTTTCTTTACGCGGACTTTTGGGTGGGTGAGTCTTCAGTTATCTGTGCTTTATGTTTTTTAGCACCATAGTTTTAAACCTCTTTTATGCTCCAGAAATCATAAGTCAAACGTGAATCAAATTAAATTCCACAGAACAAAAAAGTAGAACGGAATACGGACGGTCTCCGCTGATGCTCGGAGTCCAGGAGGAACAATAAACAAGATAGCATTTTATCAAACGAATAAACATTTTGCTGCGGGAGCTATTATCTGTACAATTATGTCAAAAATCGACCTCACAAAATTTCCTGGTTTGAACTAGATTTTCGAGTGAAGCCAAACTGCACTTTACAAAATTCACTTGATGTACCCTCCGGACATAAGACTTGTGCAGCTTTTTCAGGGACCGTCATTACTTTTCCTATCAAAAGGGGACCAAAAATTGCGTCGTTTTTCCTTAAGGTTTCTCGTTGTGACGCTTGATTCGGAACATAATGGCAGCTAGTTACTGTGGCCTTTCATGGTTAGCGAAGCACATCCTTTTCTTCTTTATGAAAATAACAACCCCATGTTTCAACTACTGTCTAATCGAACAGTAGCTGAGCCCAGAAAGTATAACGTTGTCTTTTGAGAACCTCACGCCGCTGCACTTCAGGAGTGGTACTGTACATTTTATTCCAAAGACGAGACAAATTATTAGTTTTCTTTTGCTTACTGCATAAGTCCATCTCACCCGTGCTGGTCGTACCGGCAGAGACAGACAAACCAGAATCGGCTGAACCAACAGATAAGGTGCGCGGTCTCTCCGAAGGATACTGGTGACTATCGGGTGACTCAACGGTTTCATCTGTACGATGGTGATCCAGCTGTGTCATTTGTGATAGAGTCTGCTCCATCACGTGTTCTATGCACACCACTCCCAATCCATGCACTTCGTCTGAATGAGTTATCACGCAGCGGTCACCTTGCACTAGGACACGACTGCATACCGAACAGGTCAGGCACTCCAGGTGGAAGCGTGTGGAACCCAAATTTTGCACATTACTGTGGTATTGTAGCGGCTGAATGCACCTGGCACAATGTGTTAACCTGCAAGAGATTATTCATAATAATAATAAAATGGTAATAACAATAATAATAACAATAATCCTACTGTCGTTATCTCAGAAAAACTAGATCTATAATGGTTACTCTTAAGGCCATTCTCTAGACACCATTGCATATACCTCTACGATGTCTTTGTGCCTTAGACACGTGCCCCATAGATCGGAAGGTTTACTGATCGCATTCTTCATACATGTCACAGTCACCGCAATGGGGGACGGATGACGTAACCCTTATTCCCAGTACCCGGTCTCGCCGCAAGCACCCGCACAGAATGCTGCACCGATCATCGACAGTTCAGCCCGTCCGTGAGGAATGTCAAAACCATGATGGTACTGTATTATATTGGGGACCATTATGGGGTAGAGAGATTTGCTGGGGCAGGTGATATGAATAATCGTCCATAAACAAACTGCTTTTGCTTGTTTATGAGTAATGTCAAAGGAAGTTTCTTGGGTAACACTTGATGATACAAAGGCATTACCAGAATTTCAAGTAGTAGACAGGAACATGAAAATCCAACAAAAACCGATGGTGGCCGAGAGGTGTAGAAAGTCTGACTACTACCTCGGACTTTGGAGGTTCGAGTCCCCGCCATCACCGGTTACTTTCGTGGTAGACAGTAATCCACACTGCCATCCGGCTCGTTACCGCACCTGATCTATTGGGACCTCATGTGGTTCTCCATCACTTCAAGTCTCAGGGTCTGAATACCGATTATCCTTAACAGTGCAGTGGACCTTTGTGGATGTGAGGTATACAACCTTTTCATTGCATTCATGCGCAAAAGCGTAGTAAAAATAAAATATACAAAATTATCACATAAACTCGAGATATTGAACACATCCAAATTAACTGTCAGATTTTGAACCATTGGGCCCACTTCATCCAGTTCTTCAGAATAGAACGAGGGCAAGGGACAGTTATTTCGTTCACTCTCATCGATCATGAACGTCAGGTTCGTCAGGATATGCTTAGGTATGAGAGCAATGGAAGGGGTATATATCCGGTAACCTAAAAAGGCCCGTGGCACCATCACGAATAACTGGTAACGTCACCCTGAGAAACGGCTTGGCAGAGAACCACATGAGGTCCCAGGTAAGTGAGGTAACGCGTTAAGGGACAATGGACTACTGCCTACCACCAAAGTGATTGGCGAAGGTGGAAATCGAACTTCTAAACCCCAGGTTGGAAATCAGACACCACAAACCACTGGGCCAACACTGGACACCGGAAGGGACATTGTAGTGCAGAATCTATTGTAAAGAAACTTGGAGTGGACTTTATTCACAGTTCTCTAGTTTCACACCGTGGCTTAGAACTCCGCTAATGAAGGCACAAGAAGCCTGTATCCAAATTCAAGTGCAAAATGAAGAAGAGCTCATAAAGAGAATATTGCTGACCAGCTGTTTCCCCGGAAAATGTTATTACGCAACACCGAGAACCGAGATCCATTTGCGAACAAAGAATTACTGTTGAGAAGAAGCACATTTCCCCCAATTTGTCTTGGAAAGGTCACTACTCATGTACTCAAATAAACTGAATTTTGAAATCAGTCATAAGACAATATACACAGCAGCCCAGTAGTGTTTACTTCTGAAAAATAAAGGGTCGGGTTCTCAAAATAACTCGAACAGCTTTGCCGATCCAGATGTCTCACATGTTATCCGTCAGTTTACTCGCAATAGTGATGACGTACGGACTGGCAGAACGGACGGCAGTTTAACTTATCGAGTGTCAGGACAAACCTCAATGGTTATGAAAATCGATGAAGCAACCCGCTGAAGCCACACAGGAAAATGTTCAATCCTCGGCTTCGTGGGCTGTCAGACACTTATTAGTATCAGGACACAAAGTTGACCCAAATCATTCTTTCAGAGTAGTATTGCGCAACCAAAAACAGAAACTGCTAGCCTTCCGTGGAGCGACGCCTATCATGATGTATCAGCCACTATCATGTGCACGAAAAAGCTTGACAAAGATTATTCGTTTATCTAGGCATTAACCCAACGGAACTTCTTCGCCTCCACCGTACATGCTGGTAGAGCTTTCACTCTAGCCTGTTCTACTGTTGAAGTGCTGAAGCTGCATGATGGATCTTATTATACAGATCTAATCTCCTACTACTCAGTTGAATTACTTAATATGTTGGACTCAGTGTTCTGCCGTGGGTGGAGTTGTACGTGCAGGACCTGCAAAGCATCCAGAAAATAGGAACTTGATGAGGCAGACCCCAGCTGGTGAATATACAAACACCAACACTTACTCCGATAAAGATAGGCTTGGTAATGTATACCTGAGCGCATTGCACAGCTATTAATGCTTGCTTATGCACTTACTGAGCTTTGCCTCGACGAACTTCCTTGTAGTCTTTTTCTTTTCTTTCACGCGACTACCTCCTGTTAGAGGATAAGTCAGCTCCGTGAATGTCGAGAAAATCATTCAGGGAGATTCTTGGGAATATAAAGCAAGGTGGAGTCTTTCGCACCATTCGGGAGTGGAATGGGAAGTAAGCTGACGGTACCCTATCCGGCCTTTTTGTTCGAAAGTGCTTTTCTGGCCCTTGCACAATCGACTTCAGTCTGCAAGGCAGCCGATGAGCCGGTGGCCTGTTGTGCGGCTCGTTCGCCTCTTCCGAAATATTGGGTCAGGTACGCTGGACAGTTTTCCTTTGTATCCGCTGGATCAGTAGATCTTTCCGTCCATTCAGGAGTATGTCTTTGCATGCCGAACGCCTTCTTGCCGAGGTTTTGAGGCCTTGGTTATCCTCAACCCGGGTTAGCCCGTCAGTCGAGCGGTTTGCCCTGGGGTGGTTGCTGATGCATGCTTCAGCTGTGTTGAGCCACAATGAAAGCCAGGTAAATGACGGAGATCAAGGAGATGGACGATGTTTTGTGGGACACAACAGTCCACCCCTTCAGAGATGCTACTGCTCTCGGAAATCCCGTTCACCCTGTGTCGTTGCAGATCGTGCCCGCGCAACTCCTACTAAAGAACACTGCATCCCGCATGCTACATTATACACCCTCCTTGTTATACCATACATATGCTGACATGTTTCGCCTTAAGCAGTATTCAAAGATGGGTAGAAAGTTCTGTCAGAGTCAAAAGCACGGTCTCGCGGCTGCTGCCGCTAATCAGGTATGCGTGTGCCGTACTCCTCTGCCTACCCATTTGTTCTAATACTTGTACACTTCGTAGGTGTTTCTTCACAACAATCTAATTTTTGTTTCAGGAGTGTGATTGGAAGCTCATATTTGCAGAGTAGAAATGGTGGTTTGCTAATAGTTCTATGTGGGTTAGATGCAGTTAACCTCATGAACGACGACACAGTGGTCAAGAGTTGGCTTTTCTGATTTAAGTAGTATCTACAGATGTGTGGACAAAGCTCACAATTTTGATTCATTATTTTTCTTTTGCATTCTACAGTAGAAGACGAAATGCACGCCTCTAGCGACTAAAGCCGTCCTTCTGTCCTGTTAAAAAACGGTATTCTAATGAGGACATCTTGCCTAGTACGAAAATATGAAATTAATCAAGGGAGCGTTGGGGTAATGGTGTTAGTGGTGCTGGATGGAGGTGCCGAAGACGACTTAGTCGGCGACGGCAGTGAAGCTGTAGAAGCCGAACGCTGATGACAGTGTGGAATAATTGGTTTGCCGCTTGCTGTTGTACGTCAACGGTGAGTTCAGACTTGATATTTCTAAAAAAAATTAAATCCCTTACTACTAACACTGTTTAAGTAGCAAAGCCATTTGGTGTTTTAAATAGCTTCATTGTAATTGGACCCTTAGTTCGAAGGCATCGGCCAAGATAATTGCTATGTGCGTGTGATCATTTCTCATTGTTTGAGTTAGTAACTATGGGTTGGTGGTACTAGTTATCTTCTTGAGAACCAATTTCGATTGCCTAACGGATAGTTCCACGCGCATTCCCCATAGAGTCGTTCTTCAAGTCACGCCAAGAGTAGGCTTTATACTTCCGAAGGTGGATGCTCAGCAGCTACATAATCACTTTTATTTACAGAACTGTATAATGGCAGAAATATGGTGTCAACCTAACACCGAGTTAAGTTCTGCCGTGGTGAAAACCGGGTTGGGGGAAGAAAGAGACAAGATATAGTGCAGTAGAGCATTTGTAGGTCTTGCTACAAGCATACAAAAGTTCACAGCGAATCGTGTGGATAACGTAGAAATATATTTACTGAAATTAAGGTAACGGGGGTACGATTCATCAGCCAGTATCCTACGGGTGAACTCTGCACATGAATTAGGGTGTTGGTACATCAAAGAATAGGTTAACTGATTTCGAGGTACACCACTATCTCTGGATAAGAGCTTCCGGGAACAGACTATTAGTTTTCAGTCTTTAACGGGCACCTCAGGCAATGTTATAAGAGAAAAAGTACAACCTTTGGGGTAGAACACAGGAATGAACAATTTTTGTATGATATGAAATGGAGTACCAAGGGATCCAAGTCTCAAGACAAAGAGTAAGTCAGCTTATCTTCAGGAAGACCATGGAGACATGTTCAGACCAAGAAGAAGATAAACAGAGGTATTTCATTGATTAACTGCTCCCGATGCACTGACCGTTTAAGAACATTGGGAAAGTGGATTCCAAAACATTAGAATACGTAAACCCTTTGTGAAGAAAAGATAAAAATAGGAAGATTTTGAGGGATTCGTTCGCTGTTTGTTTATGGAGGGCCAATCAGAAAGCCCAGTTATGCTCTCCTGTAGAAGATGTTGTGTAGACTGATTAGGGTAAGGCATACCGACAATCACGTCACCCATATGTTCTATAACCATACATTCGTTCTTAAGGGGTATAGAAAAGATATACCTGGATAATGAAAACGGAGATAGGATTGCTCTTTGTAAGACACCTTGTGTGGATGGAAGCATGGAGGAGGTTTTACCCCGAAATCATGCTAACTGTTGTCGACCGAAAAAAGAAACTGGACATCAAGTGTACATATTTTGGTTGAATTCCGCTATCCGTCAGACTCTGTAGTAGCTTAGATCTGTTGTAGTGCGCAGGCTGTTCGTGGCCGTATTGGTGTTCGACTAATGTAAGTGTAGGATCCTGTTGATGCACTTACTGAGCCCTTGGCTCAGTCTGCACAACTGACTACATCAGTGTAGTCTAAGAAGCAGATTCTAACGGCCGTGCACTTCTGATCCAGCTAACGTAAAACAGGATGTATGAGGGATGCAAGGATATCAAAGGTTGAACGTGAACAAAGGTAGGCGAACTGGCTGGAGTCAGGCACCTTCAGACGCGTAAAAAATATACTTGACTTAACTTGACTTGACTTAGTCCTCTCAATAACTAACCTTACTTTATCATTGCCTGATATGACTTCCGTTCATCACTGGCTATGAATGTATACAGTAAACTGGCTATCTTACGTCAGACTCTTATAACGGACCTTTCCGTAAGGGGTCAAGCAAAATGAAAGAACTTTCAAAAACTCACATACCTTATTTGCTTGGAAGTTCATATTGGGTCCACTTCTAACCAAATATGGCGGTTTTTTATATCACAGGAATAAACATTGAATAAATTACCTTTGTCGGCACACAGCACAAGCGACACCAAGTCCAGAAATCCAACACCGTACTGTTTTGCAAGTCCCCGGCTCGTCATAGACGGCAATTAGGTCTCTGCAAAATCGACACCGAAGGCAATCGGAGTGACATAGCTCAACGGGGGATCGACCAAGCATCTCGATCATGTAAGGCCGTTGAATTGCACAAATTTCCCGACTGTCGGTTGAGATGATTGATTCCATGCATAGAGCACATTGCGTCACAGTTTGTAATGAGTTCTGATTCGTTAAAACAATATAACCAGTGGATTGAACAAATTGGGAATGCACCAGTTGGTCTTAACAGATTGGGTTCTTTCATACTTCTGGGTGGAATGTGAAACTTTTGGATATCAGACAACAAATGGGACACTTCTGCATTTAATGGAACAGGACCTCAGTACTTAAACAGTGATGTTGACGAAATTCTTGGCTTAGTCTCCGCATAACGAGGATGCAAACTTTAGGCATGGTGTGTGTTCCGAGACATCTCGACACAACCAGATACTTTGAATTCATTGTCTGACCTAATGGACATCATGGCATCGTGACGTATTCAGGCTTCGCCTGTTTGGAGCTTTAATATGCGGACAACATCATTTTTTGGAGAGAAGATTCGAGCAAGTTCGAAGCCTTTTTGGAAGGTTTGAGCAACTGTGCAGCGATGTTAGGTATACATCTTGCACCCTGTTGTAAGGCCAAAATTTCCTGCAGATGGGGAAAATATAAAACTAGAAGATAAGTTTTGTTATCTGGATAGTTGCATTTTACCCGGAGAGTGGGTATCGGCTGAAGTGTCTTCGCGTATACAGAAGGGGCGTTTGATTTTTAATGATATCACTCATCTGCATTGTCAACACGACATCCGTTTATTTATCAGGGGTCAAATGTAAGCTGCAGCAGTCAGGCTAGTTCTTATCTATGGTTCGGCAACCTAATCACTACGGGCAAAGAACTATACGAAATTTTTCTGTATTTGAACGTCGATGACTTCGTGGTATTGTTCGAATCTGATGGGAACATAGTATCAACCGTAAAAAGATTCCGAATGGAGTTTTAGATACATGAACCAAATTGATAAATGATGCACCAGCTCATCAGGCAATGTTTGGGATATGTGTTGCCAACCTTTGCGGCTAGGTTTTCCGACTGGCATTAATCGCTGAAGAGGTTGACGGTTGGAAGAGGAGTAAGTGTGGTCGGTCCATGATGTGAAAGAAAGAGATAAAAGAAACCTGACCCAAGGGATTGGTTATACAGAGCGCGTTAGGCTTCGTGAGTGGGGTCCAAGAGATTCCTCCATTCAATGGACAAAGACGGTGGAAGATGTGGCTAGGTGTCGCAATCAGCGGCTCTCTTGTATTCACAAACTTCGTTTATCGACTTGACAGTGCCACCTGTATTTCTCATCTTACTCTATATACTCCTGTTTGTTTTTTTATTTACTTATTTCCGATTGATTCTCCCGCTGAGAAATACCAAAGAAAATTGCTGCACCCAGTGCATGACTGATGCTTGTTCGAATTGAATTAGACTGCATGTTTATCGATTGTGGTCCCGTGCAACAAATGACTACCAATTCAACCTAAGAATATGGCGATTTATTTGAAATTGAATGCTGTATCGGCATTAGTTGTCCCAGGGCAATATATGAATATGACATTACCATTTCTATCGTTTGATCCATACGCTGTCTCTGTTTCATTACCTTTCAGGTCTGCATGTCAACCGGTCCAGTCCACAAGAACCTCCCAATGAGACTGAACTCCAAAGAACCTTTTCCTACCTTTTGTGTTACCTTCGTCCCTGGGACTCCCGGCGCTCAGGATGCTAACTGACTTTGACCTAATATACGCTCCTCGCTAGTGTCTGTGCTCTTCCTGCGTGTGAGCTGTCAGAGAACGGTGTGTTGATCGGCGGCCCAGTGTTTGTTTATCAAATACTAACACCGAGTCTATCTCGGATTCATTCCAGACCGATGGCCATCTCGTTGATTTATCCAGATCAGCCTTGCCCGGTACAATGTTTTGTTGTTTGGAGTAAGTTGTTCGTTTCTTTTCAAATGATTTTACATTGTAGATGATCGGTATTTTTGAAGTCTTTGTTTGTAGGTCTCCGTTGTCATGTCACTGCTTTACGCGCCCAATAATAAACACTCAGTACTCTAGTAAAGACCCTCGAGAAAGAACAAAACTTGAATAAATGAAGGGAATTTTCAGCATAATATTTCAGGGCTTTGGGGACAACTTTGACATTTTAAGGAAACATGGAAAGTTAACAAATTGAGAATAACTTTATGCGTTAGTGTTGGGAAGTCTGGTGTTTAAAACGGAACCCCGCTGAAGTACATTTAATACGATCTAGATAGGCAGGATGTGACTGTTCAGGTGGTACCATCTAATAAAAAAAATTCAGCTAGGCTTTGTGTAATGGGGATTAGTTACGCTGGTTGTACTGATCATCGAGTATTTCGCAACATCTAAGGGTTTGCTTGTCGTTGTTAAGCCTTGTCGCTTCTTTTCTCGACCGCAGATGATAACACGCAGTCAGAAAGTAACATTCAGCATGTAGTCTACTTAATTGAACTCTCAGATTTAACCTCATAGCTATGAGGAAAACGGCAAAGACGAGCACTGACGGTGTGGGATGACGAGTGACCGTTTTTTCGAGGTACTTGATCGATGTTGTTCTTACTGGGTTACAACCACTTACGATTCACTTCCGTCTTGATAGTAGATCCGAGGGCTGATTACTTTTGTGAACAGAAAGTAAAATATCGGAGCACTTGAAGGAGTCAGTAGATTTCTTTTCGTGATTCACAATCTGTAAAATTCCTACTAGGCTATCTCCCAGTGACCGCCACTGAGGCCAGAGTTGGGCTTCTCTTGTATTTTGTAAACAGATATGGATAGCTAAATTTTACATATAGGTTGCAAAAAGTGTATCAGTAGACCAAGAAACAACACTGTTCCCGTGAAATCTTCCGTTCTACTGACGACAAATTGTTTCTCACCCAAATACAAAACTCAGCAAACCAGGAACTTAGCAAACCACAGTCGTTCTGACCTTCTAAGAACAGGAAGTTTTTCTGGTCACAACCGGACTTCAATATCTGACAGACATATCTACTGTCTGCAGGCAGGTAATTGGCATAGATAATGAACCCAGAGGTTGTCGATTCAATATGTGATCAAGGAAATGAACATGGGCAATGGGAAAAACGACCCAAACGACTGCATCAAGTAGTTGGACAAGTGCCTTTTCTGACAATAAAGCATGCAAATCACTGCATACAGAGTATAGCACTTACCGTTAACAAGATTGGTCCGGTCTCTTGCACGTACCTCCCTGGAGTGGATGTTCTTAGACTTTCTGTCCAATAATGACTATCATCATCCAGAACTGAGGCGAGCATCAGAATAACGAAGTAGTTCACTGCACAGAAGCTTCAGTGATCAATTTCTGTTGTGTAATGGCATTCTTATATACCCGATCTCTTCACGGTAATTCACACGCACACGCAAATCACGGGAATCTACTGAGAGAACCAAAAATGGTTTGGTGTGAGTCTCCATCTATTCATCCTCCTTCCCCCCTCATTGTATTTCATGTTCTTGTTCAAAACGGGAATACCGAGCCATCTTGTTGTGAAATCATTTGCGTTCTTTTCCACGGAAAGACCATTTCCGTGGTACTCCGAAGAATCGGGGCTGGACGAATGCTCGCTCAATTGTGTGTATAATCCATGACAAAACAAGTATTTTGGGCTCGTCAGCTTTCACTCGTTGTCCGACCCCAGTGGGGCTGCTTCCACCTCCCCAGCTTCGATCCTCCCGGGGTTATCCAGATGAGTGAAATCTTTCGCGCTCCCGTCCTTGTTCTGGAGGCTTGGCCCATTGTGCGCCAGCTGTCCAGGGACTTTACATCCATGCGAAAGAACTGTGGAATCGGCTGCTCAAAAACATTCGGTATTTTCATTGATTCATCATGTGCCGGCATTTTTCCCATTTTCAAAATAACCCCTCGCACTGGACGGGGGTGATGGGTTCTACGCTTGATCGATCAGTTCTGATAACAGATGAAATTGTTTGATTGTATTTGTTAACCCATCTGTGAATGGAGAGGGGGGAGACTATGTGCGAGTGTGCATGCTTTGACGCACACACACACACACACAAGATGTGGTCATTTGTGAGGATTAGCCATAATCCGAACTCTAGTGACCAGTTTTCCGTTATTTTTCGCCTGAAAACGTGGTCGGTCTATTGAGAACAAATTCACTTGAGAGTTAGTCGAACGAAAACTGTTTCTCGCGGAAGCCAAAGTGTTCAATAAGTAAATAAATTTCATTCACAGAGTACGAACTAACCCCCATTGACAGTACGGTAAGATGGCTATCTAGTCACCAGTTTCAACGGTTAGTGTTTACGTACCCAATCCATATCAGATTATTTGTTAATTTAGTAAAAGTGTTAAACCTGGACGCAAAAATGAGATAGTTTTCCTTTTGGCAATTATATTATTACTATTAGTATTATTATTATTAGTGGTAGTATTAGTAGTAGTAGTAGTAATAGTAGTAGTAGTAGTAATAGTAGTAGTAGTAGTAGTAGTAGTAGTAGTAGTAATAGTAGTAGTAATAGTAGTAGTAGTAGTAGTAGTAGTAGTAGTAGTACTAGTGGTAGTGATAGTATTAGTGATAGTATTAGTAACAGTAGTAGTAATAGTGGTAGTAGTAAAGTAAAGTAGATCCAGACGAGGTTTTTGTCACCTATTTTTTACAATCAGCGACCACTAAAAATGAGAACCTGGGAGATTTACCAAAGGTTGTGCACAAGGTTGTCAGCTTTATCGACTAATATTATTTTTGTTTTTATTTTCTTTACTATTATTATTCTACACTTGTAATTTGAAGCATTTTTTGACCCAATCCAGCAAAAACAAAAACAATTTAAACAGGTCTGGTACTTGTCAATAATTTTGTGAGTTCCTAGTCAGATGATCAGGCTAAAGGCAAACGATTATTTTCCAAAATAAAGGGTTTCAAAAGGGCTTGGGTGGAACACAAGAAGAAAAGAGATAACACAGTACTTGATGGACGACCGGATATCAAAAGAACAAAAAGCAGGGTATTTTGCATCATCTCCAGATCACAGAAATGATTTTTGTGGAATTTTTCAGGTCTGTGATCAATGCAGATAACTACAGGATTAAGATTCAAAGATCACTGACAGTCATGTCAATCCTAATGCCTCAGGTGTTGTCTACCAGTTCACTTGCAGTTGAGGTGACGCGTACATCGGTAGAACAAAACAGTACTTGACTCAACGAGTGACTGAACACATCCTGAAGTGGCTTTTGCACTCAGTGACTCAAATGGACTGTAAAAAACAAATTTCGGCAAGAAACCCAATGTTGGCTATCATGGGGCCTCTACTTTTAACAGGTCATCGAACTGACCTGATCCGGTCATCCAGAGTAAGGTTACGCAACCGGAATGCAAAACTGCTGGCGTTTATTGAAGTTATTTTGATCAGGACAAAAGACCTCTCTTTGGACACAAAAACGATCATTGCAGACGGTCTGCCTTCCCCGTCAATAACCACACAGTACCGAAAGAATCGCTGATTTCCCCATTGTGTATTCCAAGTACCATATCACATATAAAGTGACATGTTTCACGCACGTTATCGACAAGAGTGAACGGAATGCTTGCATCCCTCAAAGTATTCTTTATTCCGTTCTCATTAGCAGTGGTCATAGCGTTGATCCAGGGGTTTGCATAGGGCCAATTCCTTTACATTTGTGCCAACGCTTTCGTGCTGCTTGAAGTCTGGTGCGTGTGTGCATCCAAATTGGCTTTCGTGATGCAACTAATTTTACTGTGATAAGCAAGTCATCACTTCACATCGCCGGTCCTTTTCCACATACTTTAGTAAGCTGGACGCAGTGCTCTTCCTTGGGGGCTGCGCGTTGATGTATTCGTGATCCGTAGTAGCAGAACACTTAATTGTTACACTTGATTTATTTCGTAAGAACATAAATTCAGCCAAACCGCAGCCGGCTCGTGAGCAGTGAACAAGTAGGCAAGTGAATGAGCGAGCGACGGAAAGAGTTGAGCTACATGTGCTCACATGCGTAAACTAGTAAGGTCAATCGATCTATAGACCGATCGATCCGTCAATACTATCAGCGCCGAAGCACTACTAGAAGTCAGTACCAAGAAAGCGTAAGTCCAGGCACGAGGGGCATATTGATTGGCTGTCCTGGTTGTACACGCTGTACACATGATTTTATCCCGACACAACTCACACGTGCCCGATCTGCAAGGACTTGATAAACCAGAGCTGAGCAAGTGTAGAAGCAGGTATCCAAACTTCTTCATAACAGATATGGGTATGACGATCCTTGTCCAAGGGCTACAGTATCCTTGAATGACTCTAATTTTATTTTCGGATCAATGACGCCCAGAAATGGCTTCAATTGGAACTGCTGTAGTATGTAAATTATCTCGCACAGTTTTACATTCCCCTAAAGTAAGGGACATTTTCATATCGGGCAAGATAGCTTTCAAAATATAGCACAAATTCATGTGGAGTGAGTCAGACGCATGAAATGGTGTTGGGGAAATTTATTCCGATCTTCATTTCAGCTCGCTGCACTAGGAATTAGATGGTGGGGGTTGACTTCGTATTAGCTTGATGACGCTTGTCTTACCCAAAAAGATCCGTCTTCTCTTTTACCTGTTCTTCAACGTTCTTGATTCCCAATTTTCATGTACTGAACATTGAAACTCATGCTAATCTTACTCATTATATCCGATTGAACGTATTTAACCAAGAGATCAATTTTCCTGTCGCGGCTGCTTGGTTCTTGTCTTCCATGACATTTCAGTGAGAATTAGGGGAAAAACTTTGCACGTTCAATGCAAACCACCTTGCATAGTGAAAAACCCTAACAGGGGAGAATGTATCAAGAGAAAAGTGCTCGAAATGTTTGTGCTCATGTTGTCCATTTGTCTAACTTATACAACCTTTCACCAATCTGTTTGTAGTAAAATAATTTCTCCGTTAGTGTATACACATCAGCAAGTGTTCCAGATTTTGACTGACTGTTTAGGTCAATTTCTTTGCCTTCCAATTCCCCTTCCATTTCATTAAAACCCGTGATACGGAATGAAACGTTTCATTGTGTAAAGTAATTCCTTAACTTTTGCACGATCAGCTGACTGAGAGCAGAAAGGAGTGACGGCGTCAAATGGCATTCCAGCTGAAACTGATCTTCTTTTTAACCATACCATTCATCATGCACTAGCAAAGCCCCACTCCACACTGAAAACCGCGGAAATGCTGTGTGGTCGTTCTGTCCGGCACATACGTAATCAACGAGGACAGAAACATGACATAGGTCGCGAAATGCAAGCATTTCGTTTATTCTTTTCGGCCGCGAAAGTGAAACATGTCAGTACCTATAGGGTACTAGGGGAATAGGGAAAATTGAACCAATCCATGACACGGTGCGGACAAAATGCACGTATACACTCTGAGGAGGTCGAAGTTCGCAGCTTGCTACTCAAAACCTTGCTATTGGGCAAAATGGAAACAATATCATGAAGCAAATAACGGAGTCAGCAGGGAAAGTGTACTCGAAAATCGGATGACATAAAAGCAAATAAACGGATTTGATCGATATTTATTGTCAAGTAACATCTCTAGTAACCTAAGTTAACTCAGACGAAGAGATAAGAGGTGATATACTCATCTTAAGCATGTGGGGTACTAATGAAGATGAAGTGTGATTAGGTCAATGGTCCAGACGCGTTTTCGTCAAGGACACAAACTGAATATGCTCTCATTTCATCCGCAGCCTTTGCATATTTATTAAATCAACTTTTGTCCCGTGAACATACTCTGGATTATGCTAGAGTTGCATTCATGATGCGAGTGCATGTTCACTATCTGCAAGATATATCGTGTAATCTAACACTGTGGACTTGAGTGTTCGAACAGTTCTATTGCATCGAACGTCCTCTGAGATATGAAAAACTGGTCCGATCAGCTTGACCATCGTCACTTAAGTGTCTCATTTACCGTCGATCAGTCAGGGCAAAGATAAGAAGAAATGAACAATAAAAGTAAGGGAAACGCATGTTCAACCCATAGAGTCTGACTACTGAAATAGTAGCCGGTGACAAAACATGTAAAATGGAATCACACGAACAGTGTTACGTGCGTGACGAGAAAAATTCCAAATATATTAGGTGTAGGTAGTGGTCCGCCGTCTACCGGTGGTCATTCATATGACCCCTTCACCAATCGTGAATAGTTATCACGTGGTCGTTGTCACAACGTATTAACTAATTTCAACAACAGAAGTTCTTCAGGCTATATCATTTCACCACTCTGTTTCCATACTCTTCGTAAAGTCTATCTTAGGACTTCAATGAATAAGTTGTTAACTGATCTATTTGCTTCCATCATTTGGTTGTAATTCGTAATCTAAAACTTGCATGCTCGAGTCCCTTGCATATTGTGTTGTTCATCACAAGGCATTTCTCATCATGTCTCAAAGGGATGTGACGAAATGTACGTGATTCACAACGTCCAACAAATCTGATTGACAGCTTACACCAGTATCATCATGGAATTTTAAGTGCACTCCTTCGGCCTAAATATAAACTCTCGATGGGGGCGATTCTAATCTGTCATTGGACACGGAATATTTTCTGCAGTGTAGCCGAGGTGACAAGTAGCCGTTCGAGTACTGGTGAAGAGACTAGCACTACTAAGGATTGACTAAAAGATGAAAAAGGACCGTGAAGCAATAGTTGTGAGAGATCTATTTAGTTTTCTCGTACACTTTCTCAGCTGACTCCATTATTGGCTCTGTGATATTTGCTCCGCTTAGCCTACTACCAAGCTTTGAGTAGTAAGTTGAAAAATTCGACCTCCCCGGTGTGTATCCACATTTTTGTCCACACCTTATGTTGTACAATGGTAGGAGGGAAAAAGAACACTAAACTAAGAAAGATGGAAGGTCCACACAGTGCGTACTGGAGAGGGATGGCCCTCCTCCAGTATCACTCATTTATTGTACTCTTTAAGAACTCTACATTGTTAGGAGGCATCAGCAGTGCACATCCGCCAAGCCCCAGCTGAGACTCGAAATCAGGGTTAAATGACTTTGACTGGAATACTTCATCATCAGGCTATTTAGCTGGCTCCGTAGGATTTGTTGAATATGATTTGCGAAACATTCGATTTGATTAGCAAATAATTCACCATGCAATAACGAAGCTCATCTCATCTGGTTTTTCAGGAATGTGCTGGTTCACCATCCTGCTGAAGGAACATTTTCCGCAACATGGATATAGGTAGATTTTTTTAAGTTTTCTCAAATGTGTCTTTCTCACGGCGTGCTAACAGATGCTCATGAAAGCGTGGCTCTGCAGTACATAAGGATCCGTGCTCCTCCATGGAAGGTTGTTTGTGTCCGATTCGGAAAATACAAAGAACAAGGAAAACTCCATGAGCACTCCAGGTTCAGTAAGTGTATCAACAGGATCCTACACCTATATTAATCGAACATCAATATGGCTGCCCACAGTCTGCTCACCACAGTTCAGTGGTTCCGGATTTGCGTGGCCCAGGACAGTGCTGTTTTGGACATCTACAGTAAAGCAAATCACAGCACAGAACTGAACCGTAGAACGAAGCACTGCTTCTTTTCCAAACAGAACAACGACTACTCTGTCCTTTCAAATACCATCAAAACTTGATTGTCCATTCTATTGTCTAGCTAGGTAACAGAGTTGTGAACCGCGTACATTCTGCATGCAACACCACGAATAAAGTAGTAATGTGAGTCGGACATGCGTTAAGTGTAACCACTAGTTGGGCAATGTGAACCACTTTGTATGGCGTTAATTAAGGCTAAAAGTGTCAAGGATAAAATAGCTGTACAATGCTTCCATGATTTGAAAGTTCGCACTGTATGATGAATTTCTTTACACAAAAAAGTTATCCCCTTCTGCTTACTCTCATGTAATGTTCAAACTCCGTAGATCGTTTAACGAAATGCCTTTGTTGTACTTTGGTCCCTGTAGAGAAGTCGTGCAGCATAGGAGCCGCTCGCTATGCGGGAAATGCTCTGCTAACATTTGAGGCCAGTGGTGGAAAGGCGCTACATCGTGTGGTGTATAATTTCAATAAACCGTTTAGAGCAAGCCAGGTAACCTTGTGGTTGTGTTTGACTTACAAACTTCGATCCCGGGTTCAAGTCCCATTTGGGGATCGTTGGGTGCGCACTGCTCATGAGGCCTGACAAGGAGGAATAGTTGCAGAGTGCTACCATGGCTTTCAATGGTTTGAACATTCATACTGCATGGTGAAGCACTTTATGTAAAAAATCCTTATTTCCTACCGCTCACACTCATATACCGTGGCCCAGCGGGATTTCCGCCATGGACTCTAACTGCATTTTCTTTCATTTCACCTTAAGTGTTAACATGTTTAATTAACCCCTGGGAACATCAAGGCGCATGGAAGAAAACCAGTCATCGTGTCAATCAAAGCGCAATTGCTATTGCTAGGTCAGGGGTCAGTCAACCAAAGCTCGTAAACAAGATGAGCTTCACATCACTGGTTGGTCGCTCTCGATTTGTTTTCTCAATAGACCATCTTGAGTAGTGAACACAATGGTGCATTTCATGACGTCATGTGACTCATCTGTTCAACTAGCTACCCAAAGTTGAGTCGTTTGATGCGCTCTTGTTTGCGCTCCGTATTTACCGAGCTGGATTAACTGGCCAAATTCGTGAGTCAGAAGATGTGAATTATGTGCGTTTGTAAAAGTGTCTGTGTGTATACACTACAAATGACGGTGAATTGAGAAAAAAGGTCGACTGCTGTTAGCCAATGACGAAAACACACTACTTTCGTCACTAAGCTCAGTGTACTTCAATTAAGAAAACGACCAAGCCTGTACTAGATGCTGCGGTTTCGAGGGTTATTTCTCGGCCGGGGCATCAATCGAAAAGAATCAAATAAAAACAAGGGTACACAAACAGTAAGAAGAGAACAATAGGTGGTACCATCTAGTCGATAAACGGAGTTTGGGAATACAAGAGCCCTGCTGATTGTGACATTTGGCCATATCTTCCAGTGCCTTTGGCCTCCAAGTAGGAGAATCTCTTGGATCCCAGTCAGGAAGCCTAACGCGCTCTATATAACCAATCCCATTGGTCAGGTTTCTTTTGTCCCATTCTTTCACATCATGGACCAACCACACTTACTCATCTTCCAACCGTCAACCCCTTCAGCGAATAATGCCCACCGGGAAACCTAGCCACGGAAATAAGCAACACATACCCCAAACACTCTAGCCTGATGGGCTTCTGTGTTTCATCTGATGGTTCTGTTCGCGCACTCAGTATTCTAAGCCTAACCTCAGCATTGCAGATACGGCGTTCCCCCCCCCCCCCAGATTCGAGTAAAACTGCTAGACATCGGCTTTCGGATACAGACAATCTCAGCATATCTTCTACTCACAGTGACCGCATTTCTGAGACACACAGAGGCTCTGGCCAGACTTCCACGGCTTACGCTTGACACTTGAAAGATAAACGGAGTCAAGTCGAAGCCACAGATGACTTGGGTTAGCAAAAGCCAAATGGGCCTACTGTATACGCGAAGATGCTTTATCTGATACCCGAACTTCTGGGCTAAGTGCAACTACCCAGATAACCGAACATATCCGATAGATTTATAGTCTCCGCATACATTAAAATACCTGATGTTGAACCATCCCAGTCCGGCAACAGCTTCTTGTAATTTTAAGATGGAAAACGCTTACTTAACATTGTTACCCAGTTGTTCAAGCTGTCCGGAAAAGCTTGTAACTTACTTATATCTTCACTCTAAAGAAAGGTACCGTCTGAGAGGTCTGACGTGTTCTCACCTGGATAAAGTTTAATATCTCCATTATTACATGATAAAACGACAGTCCCTAGCACTATACCAATCAAAGAATCAAAGAGAAAAAGAGAGAAGGCAAACCTGAAGTCCACCACCTCTTATGGTAGACTCCGGCGAAAGATCACTGTCAGCCCGAACTCGGCTCCGGCTATTCATGTAAAGAGACTTTATGATGGAAACGAACTTGAAGTTGGCTCGTCCAGCCACGAGACATAGATCTGAAAAGCAAGCGGATAAGAGAGTGATCAGTGTCTACAGACGTGTACTAAAATGGGCCACAATCTTGAATTGGCCCTCGCCAACCGTGACCAATGACAATGTGATCGACATGAGTCATGTTGTGTTTCTAATTAGTAATGATCGCATTTCATTTGCTTCTACGAATACAGACACAAAACCCGACCGTAACCGGCAAGAAAGCAGCAAGCAGGTAAGTTAGCGAGTAATCAAGCAAGTACGTAAATAGTTGGACGAAAGCCAAGCAAGCCTAGTCGGTACTTCATGGGATCAATCAGTCAACCCCGTCCTGGCCGAAGCAAAATTAAATGTCTACCGAATTATGTCGATGCCTGTGGGGGATTTCGACTGACAGTTCGGATAAAACAAGCCCAACGTAGTGATGGCTCATGAGGACGCTGTGTAGTGATGCTTCGATCCCGCTTTTTGAAAGACACGATGATAATTTTATTATTATTGCATGACCTCGTTAATGCGGTAGATCAAAGTTGTCACCACCATATATGATCAAGTAATCATCGCCTTACACAGAGGCGGGTATAGACAAGGCTGATTGAATGCACTCCATCGTGTGCTCCAGCGGCTCCGTCCACGTAAGCGAAGCAGCCGACTGAGTCAACCTTCGGCCACCGAAAACTCATTCAGCTTTGGGCTTAGTTGGTTTCCTGACCATACAAACTTGCACTACTGGGATTTCATGAGTGTCTGTGTGAGCAAGATGCAGGATGCGGATTCAGCAATGACCACCTATTGCAACCGAAAACACGGTAAAGCTCTGGATCATTCTCTCCTACTAGCGAGACGGAAAACAAATTCATCATCCACCTATGAAACAAACTTAGTGCTAAAACACTATCTTCTCAGCCGACAATATGTCTCTCTCCATAGATCTCTCACAACTATTGCTTCACGGTCCTCTTTCATCTTTTAGTCAATCCTTAGTAGTGCTAGTCTCTTCACCAGTACTCGAACGGCTACTTGTCACCTCGGCTACACTGCAGAAAATATTCCGTGTCCAATGACAGATTAGAATCGCCCCCATCGAGAGTTTATATTTAGGCCGAAGGAGTGCACTAAAAATTCCATGATGATACTGGTGTAAGCTGTCAATCAGATTTGTTGGACGTTGTGAATCACGTACATTTCGTCACATCTCTTTGAGACATGATGAGAAATGCCTTGTGGTGAACAACATGAAAGCCTAACACAATGTGCAAGGGATTCGAACATGCAAGTTTTAGATTACGAATTACAACCAAATGATGAAAGCAAATAGATCAGTTAACAACTTATTCATTGAAGTCCTAAGATAGACTTTACGAAGAGTATGGAAACAGAGTGGTGGAATGATATAGCCTGAAGAACTTCTGTTGTTGAAATTAGTTAATACGTTGTGACAACGACCACGTGATAACTATTCCCGATTGGTGAAGGGGTCAGATGAATGACCACCGGTACACGACGGGCCACTACTTACACCTAATATATTTGGAATATTTCTCGTCACACACGTACCACTCTGTTCGTGTTTTTCCATTTTACATGTTTTGTCACCGGCTACTATTTCAGTAGTCAGACTCTATGGGTTGAACATGCGTTTCCCTTACTTTTATTGTTCATTTCTTCTTATCTTTGCCCTGACTGATCGACGGTAAATTAGACACTTAAGTGACGATAGTCAAGCTTATGGGACCAGTTTTTCATATCTCAGAGGACGTTCGATGCAATAGAACTGTTCGAACACTCAAGTCAACAGTATTAGATTACACGATATATCTTCCAGATAGTGAACATGCATTCGCATCATGAATGCAACTCTAGCATAATCCAGAGTATGTTCACGGGACAAAAGTTGGTTTATTAAACATGTAAATGCTGCGGATGAAATGAGAGCAAATTCAGTTTGCATCCTTGACGAAAACGCGTCTGGACCATTGACCTAATCACACTTCATCTTCATTAGTACCCCACATTCTTAGGAGGAATATATCACCCACTGGCTCTTCGCTTAGGATTAGTGTGGAGCCTAGGGCCATTATTCGACATTAAATATCGATCAGGTGCGTTAATTTCCTTTTCTGTCATCCGACTTTCGAGTACGTTTTTTAGCTGACCAATTACTTTGTGGCATTTGCTTCACTCTGCCTACTAGCAAGATTCTGAGTAGCGAGTTGCGAACTTCGACCTCCCCCGGGCGTATACACTTTCTTTGTCTATAATGTGCTCGCTAGAAATAGTCTCGTATCAGAACCTGGTTGTAAGAACCGATCACAGGTCGGCTGTAATGACAAATCGGCATCCCATATGTCGCTCCATCTCTTTTAGGCTTCCAAGTTGGGCTTTGAACTCACCAGCAACCACAGTTATCTTCGTAGAGCCCACTCAAAGTGGTCGAAGGTTGACGGCAGCCAAGGAAAGAGAATGCTTAGGTCTGAGAACTTGTTCTCTAATTTTCCTTATCTCTAATTCAGGGTGGGAAGGATGATAAGCAGAGAGAAATGTCTTTGCAGGGGCTTTTGGAGATTTCTGGTCAGATCATAATTCGCGAAGGCCCTCGTCTCGTAAGGGTTTTTTCTTTGGGAACCCTAACCGGAGTCTGTGACTCAAAATCTGACCCACAAGGAAATGGGGCGTTAACCTAGCACGGAAAAGTGATCAGTCTGTCACATGAAACCTCATTTTTAATCCCATCGTACTTTGGCTGCGCTGGTACTTTATCACCCATCCGCTTTTCGGATTGAGTCCTCAGCCCCATGCACCCAAAGAAGCGATCGGGAAGTGGACCGGACATGATCCTTTGGGCCGGGAGCTACCGACTTTAAGCGGACGATAGTTCCCAAAATGTGCGATGACTACTTCCACCGTCGAATGAAACCCCAAGTATTCCACTCTTACATCTATCAAGTGGAGGGTTTTTACCGGTAAACTGCTTCTCTCCGTGTTTATTCGTTGGACTTTCCTCCCCAGGAGCTTAGAGGCTAAAAACAGATGCCTTTTATCAGGTGACTCGGACTGGTTGAAATTTGTCTAGCCAGTACCAGCTGGACCGTCAGGCATGGTTTTGTCAGTTTAAGGAAGTCATTCAGCACAGTTCCTTGGGTCATAAAGGCACGCAAGTCACGTGGAGCGATAACAACACGTCAAGGTGCAGTCTCTTTGTAATGTATTTTAACTGCAGTGTTCCCTCCTACAATCGCTAATCCGGGTCCGAATCCTAGTGGATATGCACTGTTGATAATTCCTAACGAGGGTAAAACAGCTGGTTTTCAAGGGTTTAAAAGTTCTTACCGCATGACGAATTATTCTATTTAAAATATAATCTTCTTGTGCGTCAGCATTTGTGGAACATTTCGTGCAGTAAACGGTTTCCCATTCCGAAGTTATATGCTAGAAGAAGTCAGTTTAAGCAACTGGCAATCACGAACTGGAAGAGGTGATCTCCGCTGACATGTTGTATCAGCGGCCCCACTGAGAAGTAAGATCAACCACAAGTCTAAAAAAGTAGGCTTGGATACTTGAACGTCAGTGATCACGACACTTATAGTGCTGTCTCTCAGCGTCTTTAGTCAGAGATAGTTTTTATCTCTTCGAACTCATTCAGAAGCCTAACCACCCGGAACAAATCCACTTGTATTTTCACATCCAAAAGCTCATTCCACGAACCGGAATCAAACCCGTGACCTCTCACCTGGAAGTCGTCTCACCAGCTAAGCCATCTCCAAGCAGCCAGTAGAACAATAATACAGTAAATGAATATCCAGTGATGCGCAATCGCCATTAAAGTAGGTTATGAGCTATTCAAACTCACGCATCTTTCATCTACTGCCAGTCTCAGCGAACACTGGCAATGATTTGGTTGTGGACAAAGGTTAGCTGAGAAACCGTTTGTCTTCCTTTCCCTTGGTTCAGATGCAAAACCGTGCTCTAAGAATTGGTGGATCGATAGTCTGTGATATATCACATATCATTTAATTGAGTCAGTGTCTCTTCCCTGATTCTGGCATGGAGGTTTTATGAAAATTATCTCCAGTCTGTTTTTTGCCACTCACTTGTGCGCATACACACAACAGTAGTACAGCATTTGAGGACCCGGAAAGCTACCATTTGGAGACAGTCCACGTGCAACTTGCCAGGCAGGGTCTGAAACTCCAAGACGTCAAATCTCGGTGCCTTTGGTTCATTCCGCACCAATCAAAGATTACGCAAAGCGAGTTTTGAAGGAACCATACGAGGACGAGGAAGTTTGCAGAAGTTGTATTTATGAAAGCACTCTGGTTTTAACAAAAGTTAGATCTACATAAATTTCTCAGGGGCAGAAGTTTTCCTCAAGAATTTACAATCCACTCACTCACCTACTTTTTTTCACTTTCAGTAAAGTATAGAGACGGTGATTAAAATTGTGTACGACTCTGATAAGAGAAACTGACTAAGAGAGACAATGAAAGCTAAACCGCTCGTTCATTTTGTACACTGACCCATTGTGTGAAACTGTGTGATGGAGCATGAAAAGAAATCATCAGCCATGGAGCATCATTCGTTCCAATGACCGGCGATGGTCAAAGAGTCGTCATGGTGAATTTTATACCTGGTGGCCTCCGGTTCAAATCCTGCCGCCTTCAGCTAATCCTCCCAATCTGGCATCCTCCAACTGGCCTCAATTCCTTTTCTGAAATGCCATTTAAACTCACGTATACTGAACTAGGGTGGATCTAAAACATAAGTGTGATTAAGATAATAATTCTGCGTTTCGCTAGCTTTCATTATATGGTTAGCAATGGGTTTAGTTATATTGTTCTTATTGTTGGCAATCCACTAGATGTTCCTGGGTAACAGGCTGGCCGTTACAAATAGCTTGTTCAGACATCAACAAAACACACCAAACGTTACAAACATGCATGTTTGCAAAGTCGCTGTCATTTTCACCTGAAAACAGTCACAGTTGTTGTTCATCTTAGTGCGTTTAGTCTCTTGGGCATAGTGGCTTTGGTAATCCACAACTGACTATAGTTCCGTTTTCAGCAATCAACTACTTACCAAGTATCATATACACTCACCACAGTAGTAGTGGCAGTAGTAGTAGGGTTTTCGTCGAGACTGATATCACCCTGAAGACGGAGGTCACACAAGGTACTTTCCCTTTGGAAAACACAATGTTGAATGTAAACATCCTATGATAGACTGCTGAATGAAGAAAAAAGGATGCGATTTCTTACATTCGCGGTGCTATTTTGTTGTCGAAATTAGAGTGTCAAGAGTTAATGAACATTATCTTGCATTTGACGTTAGCTGCCTCCCTTCCGGTCTATAAAGCTCTGTTGTAAGTGCCCTAATAGATCTGCCCTTGACGACACACAGAAGATATGTGTTCTGACCGACAAGTAGAAAGCACAGTTGATAACCTAGTACCAGGTCATGGTCCGGAAAAGGTAGGTTACTTCATAAGAATGTAATGGTTCCTCAGCCACGAGTATTATAATTCTGACTGCAATCAATTTTTATTTTGTGGTACCCAATTATGACCGGGTTTCTTGTCTTTCAAATTACGGAGCCGCTTCCAAAGAAGTTCACAATGTGTAAACTTCCTAAAACCTTACTTTCGGACAAGATATCAGTTCACATGTGATCTACGAGTCACCGACTGGACGGGACTCTGGAGCAATCTCTTTTCAAATGTAAAAATCAAAGCTTTTTTGTACAGCATCAGTGAAGTACGTAAGTTTTGCTTCCAACCAGCCCAGCTACTCCTCATCGTACTACTGATCCAATAAAATCTAACTCCGTTAGTGAAAAATCCTTTTCTCTTGACTCAACTCAATAGAGCGGAGAAAAACAGTACACGCAGAATTGATATTGACCATCAATTTTGAGTGCACTGAATCAGCTACTAGAGCAAGTATGATTTTATTGCTGATATTTTAAAACTGTTATATAACTTGCTGAAACGGCCCTGTCCTTTCGTAAAACCAAGTCACCGTCGAAAGGACGAAACTTGATGCGTCTAATGAAGTCACATATGGAAAACACACTTGACAGACCCGCCCAAATGAAGGAAAGAATAGCCTCTCTAACTTTAACGCAGAAAGTCTCAATTTGGTATCTTACATCAGGTTTCATAAATTCAGCAGTAGACTTCAAATTCCATGTCGATCTGATATGATCAGAGGACTTTTCGCGGACAAAGACCCAAAAGAACCACAAAGGTATTTACAGAACTTGTAACAGTTCACCTTAAGCCAATTACCATTGGAAGTACTGCCTTTGGGCTTTAAGTTTTGTGCACCAATTACGAGGCCGAACAGTTCTCAAGTAGATGCGGATTTTGAGAATCTTCCGTACCCACTTAAAGACATGACTCTTTGTGCACCCTAAGCTACAAGTTGGTTCAAAGCTAGACTAAGCGATCTTGCTTACAGGTTTCGAGTTAAAAAGTGTTTTCAGCAGAGTTTGATAGCACTAAACCACTTTAAGGCACTCAAAGAACCTAAATAGAAGGGTTACGGAGAGATCATACTCAATAAGAACGATTATGTTCGGAAAGTGAAAATCATACGGAGGGATCGTGGCCGGTTTCAGATAGATTCCGAAGGAAAGGATGAAACGGAAAACCCACTTGGAAGGAATGTGAAAGAAATATTTATCCAAAGCACGTACATTTGCTGATCTAAAACATCGAATTTCATGCATTCCAAGAATGCACGAACCACCGAAATCGTACGAGACAGATATTCCTGCTCGACCCATCTTATCAGTAGTGAACTCCGCCCAACACAGGCTGGCCCATTGGTTATGCAGGCGCATTAACCCCTTTAGTGACAAGTTATCAAAATTCACATTAAGCAATACCTTTCAGCTGGAAGCAGATTTACCCGACGTAGACTAACACAACTGTTTCCTTGCCTCGGATCACATCATATCTCTGGTCATAAATATCATAATCGAGGAAGCCCTGAACCAAGTACGAAAACACTTTGATAGCGTGGTGCTTCCCATGGATGAACTAAGGGCCTAGTTGAACTTATGCGTCCGTGATGTCCAGTTTACCTTCAGCGGAAAGTTGTACAAACAAACAGACGAAGTAGCTATGGGGAGACCAATTGGACCGATACTCTCTGATGTGTTCATGTCAACTCTGGAGAATAGACTACAGACTGAACTGAATTCCGTTCCGCTGTCGAGCTGGTACGTTGACGATGCCCGGGTAATTCAGAGGAACGAAGCGGATGCCAAAACTTGCCAGGAAGGCTGAATTTGTTGCACTTCTGTATCCAGTCCACACTGAAATGTGAAACCAGTGCCAAATTCCCGCTCCTAGGACTGCTTCTCAACAGGCTACCAGACAGTAAACTGCAAATTTCCGTCGATCACAAGCCTGCTTGGACAGAACCATACTTAAATTTTTGAAGCTTCTATCCCTAGGATTGAAATGGAGCCTAATTAGAACGTTATTTTGCTAACTAGGACAGTTTGGTAACCCTGAAGTGGGGCCAGCGAAACAGGCAGACGAACGTAAAACACTGAAAGACAACGGTATACCACTGACGTTTATTTGAAAGTATGTTTTCCCTCTGAATCAAACATCAAGATATCAGTTAGCGAAGAAGAAATACGTGTTCATCCACCTACCTTTCCAACGAGATAGTATATTGATTAGAATAAATCACCAACTCAATGCACCAGTTGAGAGCACTTTCTACATAGTCAGTTTGAAGAAAGTACTTGAAAATCCTCGTTGCCTCAGCTGCACTAACTTAGATAGACCGGACTTTCATGTCACCTTTAGTTGTATTTATCAATTTCAGTGTACCTGTGATATAAGGTACGTCAGAATGACGAAGCACCCTCTCTTTCTGCCAGAATGTTTGAGCACCTCCCGAGCAACTAGGGTCTTTGTAGCAGAAAATGACCATTTGGTGCAGTGGCACGTCATTTGTTCGATTCAGCACTCCTTGCTGACCCAAAGAGAGATTCGGGAATCATCAGGAGACTAGGAAATCAAAGCTTCCTCACGTTCACGGAGGAATTATTCGTTCTGTAGACAAAACCTGAACTCTGCATGCAAAAACTATTCGTTAAGCAACTTGTGTTTTCATGGCAGTGGCCTGTGGCCTCATCCTGATTTGTCTCCCACCAGTCATTTTTTCGATCTAAGTCGTGTTGTACGTTTCGGTGCGATTGACTGTATCAGTCGGTTTGTACGTGTGTAGCTGCCTATCCTTTGAATTCTACGTATTTGTATTAAAGATGTCTAAGAAATTGACTGAGAGCCCGCGAAAATGATGGCCCGAATCAATTCTGCCTACAATGTTCTTGTCCTAACTCTGTTTGATTGTAAACTGAAACCGGCGATGATTAAACTATCCACTTGCTGAGTTCTAAATCTTCCGAACCCTGGTTTGATTCCTTCCGGCTTAGGTCGCTTCCTCAGCAAACAAACTATGAAGGTAACGTAAAAACCTTCGAAGGTGAACGAGCCTGGGTTCATACCCCATTGGCGGCAAAGGATACGCGCCACTGATGAGCTAGCTCTGACAAGAGCGAAACGAGAGCTTGGTACTTCCGAGTGCGGAGTTGATGGTATAGCCTGAGGTTTGTGCGTAAAATATGGAATCCAAAGGAGAGTCAGCCAAGCACACTGTAGTGAGTTAAAACGGAACTAAATATCATTTTTATGAATTATGATCAATGAGCAAACTCGACCGCTCAGCTTTGACTATTTTTTCGTGGAGAGTGCCAGAAAATATTGACTCACCAGGATGACGCATTAGTAGTCCTAGCTGCCAGATATTCTTATAGGATGAGAAAATGCAAGACTGGTTAATAGAAATGAATGTGGAACTTGAAAATAATCTCACCGACTATCTCTGACCGCACCCATCTGTCCTCTGTCCAAAATATCGGTTGAAAGTTTGTTCACTTCCGTAACCAAATCCACAAAATCTTCTGTCCCCGCTATCAGACTATCAAATACTATCTCTATTCATTAGACTGAAGATGTCGGGTTACCTTAGATTACAACAACAAATACCCGTTCACCAGTACATACAAACAGAAATTGACAAAATCACTGTGAATTTCAGAAGTTACTTCTACTCTTATACCTGGAACCACAGTAATAAGGTTACTAATCTCTATTTAATCGAAAGGAATACAAATTTCCCAAAACGGAAGCATTTTTGAATGAAAAAGACTGTCTTTGGTTTACCCCTTGGCAATGTGAAAATAAACGTCGGACGAACCTCCCTGGAAAAAAAGCCAAGCCTTGTTCCTATGGGAACTAATTAATCGATGATAAATAGATTCTGTTGCCTTTTCGCTCTTCTTATACCCTCACCTAGACGGTCGGCTATCTTGCCACGCGTCGTCCACTCATGGATCACGAGTATGAATCGAATTGGATTCCGAAAAATATAACCAAAATCATGGATTCTAATAGTGGGAGAAAGCAGTACCCGTATCAAAGTTTAAGGTAAACCAAACTAAAATTTAAACAAGATTCGAATAGACATTGGTGAGTAATAACAAATCCTGCTTAAGGAAACAGTTAGAAAGTGAATTCTAACAAAATATTCGAAAACATTTGTCACTAATGGAAATATAACCAATCAAATGAGAGATTCTAATCCGGCCGACGTACTGACAGATGTAAAACCTCCGTATGTGTCACGCTACTGCCTAACCTGTTAGTAGGAAGAAACGAACCTGAGTAAAATCGTCCGCTACCGTTTGACCACACGAAGCCATTTAGTAACCCTTGAGTTCTATATAGCAGAATCAAGATATGAATCATTCTCTGCCTCTCATATCCATTCTTCTACTTCCACTCACTTCCCAAAAAGTGCGATTGTTTTCGGTTACGGTGATGGACTGCATTAAACTTCGATGGACCGGAATCCCTAAGTACAAGAACGTTTTCACCAGAATTTATTTATTTTGAACAGTGTACCAAATCAGAATATAGTGGTTCCCTTCAGATTGAAAAACCTCCCCCTACTGGTTTCCATTGAGTTTCTGAAAAAAAATACCTTCGTTGTGCAAGAAAATCTTTGTAAATAACCTCCCACAACGCGATAAACCCCCAGAACCGCGCAAGAGAACAAACATTTTCGAGTCACATTTATTTGAGATTTTTCCGCCGAAATTGATGACACATTTTTGCCAGGGATATAATATTACCTAGGATGACTGCACCACTGGTTTTGGTGAGTCCTAATCATATAGACGGACTTTTATCTAGAACAGACAGTGGTAGTGATACAGTACTAACCTGTTTCGGTTAGGGGCAATTTTTCATCTGACTTCGCCATCAGACGTGACGTTCGTCAGTGTCCCTTTCTATTGCCTGCCCTCTTCAACTTTTTAATGTAGGCTGTTCTTGAGATAGCCTTGTTGTGGTAATGGTGGCTCTGACCTTTGCTCAGACGACATTATTCCTCTGAGTGAAGATCCAGGTAATTTGCAAGATCTCCTAGATAGCCAAAACAATAGTGTAGCAGAGCCTGGGCTGAGTATTGCACCCATGAAAAATAAAATTTTGCGAGAAAGGATGGGTTGTACACCAAAAGCTTTGTCCTAACAGGGGAAGTCCCGTCTGAAGTAGGTGAGTTTTGTTACCTAGGCAGTTACATCTCACCAGATGGTCAGATAACGGATGATGTGTCGTCGCGGACAAAGAAGGCGTATTCAGCTTTTTCCAACGATATCCTTCTGTGGCGCCGGCTTGAAGTACGATCGTCTTTCTAGACTCAACTACACACCCCGGTGGTTAGATCCGTTCTTACACACGCCTCAAAGTTATGGTCTTTAAGGGTAGAAAATAAGTGGAGGCTATCGGTAATTGGGCATCGACGTCTCCGTAACATTTTTTGAATACCGTGGGAGCACCGTATCACCGGTGCCGAAGTTAGGCTTACTTGCTTTTGCTTTTGTACAGCTAGCTCCTGCCAGAGTATCAGCCGGCCTCAAGCATGTCCCAAATGAAGGGAAACTTTTCATGAAGATTTTTGGGAATTTTGTACAAAAGTGACGTCCACAGCCCCACTCGGCTTTTTGTTCGAGGTAGTAACTCCAGCTCGTTCACAGCCAAGTGCTACCTGTCGGGCAACAGTGAGATTTTGTGTTGGGAGCTGGTGACCAAACAAGCGGTTCGTACACCCTTTAGATGATGGTTTTCCAAGCCGGGAAATCCAACGCCTCCTAGTGATCTTGGAGCATGGTTGCCGGTGATTCTCTAGGAGCTCCTTCGCCATTCAGTAGAGGTCACCTAGACCCAGGGGTCCATACAACCCTGTTCATTGGAGGGACTTCCTTGGTAGCGGTTGGATCGTGGCAGGTCTTTTCAGTTTACGCAGGAGAGTCGGTCTTTGCATGTTGGGTGCCGTCCCGTCGAGGTTTTTGGTCATCGGTTACCTTCAACGTGGTTTGGCCCGCCTTTCGAGAGGTTTGCCGGAGTTTAACCGCTGATGCGTGCCTCAGCTTCGTGGAGCCACAGATGCCAGGTTAGAAGTAGTGTTTGGATCCAGTGATCAGTTACCGGAACAAGTGGTGAATCTGAACAGGTTAAGACGGCTTGGAAGTGCATAAGACATTCCTATCTCGGCGCACGTTGTTCGCCGAGGCAGGTATCTGTTGGAATGTAGTTCGAGGTGACATGACAAAAAGGTATGAAACCTTCGTCATTGGACTCGGCTAAGTAGGATGGGAAAGGCTACTGGGTTGTGGTCCACAAGACCCACCTAACGGATGGTTGGAGACTTAGTGATACGACCAGGTGTCGAGTAGTCGCATTCGGCATTTGCCCTGTATTCGTGTTTTTAGCTTATTTCTTGGTTTTTGTCTCTTTTTTATCTTATGGTTCTATTCATTTGGCCTTTGACTAGACGATCCTGTGAGGTTGCAAACAAAACCAAAGCACAGTTGCGAGGTTCATGGCTAAAACAACTGCACTGAACAACCGGTTGGGTTAGGTAGGTTCCTGCCTCATGTTAAAACTTCGATACTGTTCGCCCGTCAAGATGATCCAGCTAGAAGCTTTTTTACACCATCACTGATTAGTTAATCATAAAGCATCGATACCATTTTGAGATCATACCACTAGTTTCGCTCGCGAATCGTGCTCCGTTGGCTTTAAGGTTAACAAGCTAACACTAGTTAGTGACGATCATTCACTTGCTTTCCATCAGCGGCCCTAGCGTCCACAAGCAGAAAGTTTTCCATCCCCGGATCAAAGGATGAAGTTGATCCAGCTGAGAGAATCTGTAAAAACTGATCCAGAGATTACGTAAGTAATCCGCATCATCTGTTGTCAGATACGGCTCTTTTCACGGAAGGAAATCCTAATCAAACAACAATATCAAAAAAGGCTACGAATTCATGACAAATAACACTTATTCCCAAGTATGCGTATATCCCCTTCTTGGAGAGGAAATGTTTCAATGATTTTCTGGTGCCTGTGGAAACAAAGTCCCTGGTTCTAGCAAGTTATTGCAAGAAAACTCAACAAAATAGCCAGTGAACTTGGGTGTGAAAAATTCACAGCCAACAACGGCAGTCTATTGAGATTTCAGCGGCTTCGTGATATACAGTGCATAATTTTGCACACCAAATCCTGAGAGGTCTCTGCACATACTGTGGATGAAAGGAAACATGTACAGTTGACCAATCGTGAAACATACGCAATGTCAATGAAATAGGTTTGTTGTTCCGAAGCGTGTCAAACTGAAGAGTTGTACCAACATGGCCAGCCTATTCACAGTAAGCAAATCCGGACTGTTTAACATGCCACAAGTCAGGTGGCTAGATTACGTTGGTAGCTGAATGCGACCACTCTGTGCGTCAACTAAGCTTTTCTGAAGCTATAATTAGCAAGTCCCGGTGTTGGTGATTATTTTTTTTTTCAAGCGGATCATCGGGCGTGCTATCCCGGCTCAAGTAAGAATCTAACTACTGCTATCATTGTCAGTAACAAAAGCATAAATTCATATCTCCAGGGATGAATAAACAGCCGTGGAACAGTTCGCAAGTCAGTGAAAAATTTTCCGCATGGAGAGCAGTGGAAGATCGGATGACAATGTTGTTGTGTTGCGATACACCCAATAAAATTTTGAAACCCCGAAAAAGTGTAGCAACCGGGGTGGCGCAGCTTCTTTTGAGAGACGGTGTCCCATTTGGAATCTACGTTTTTACATTCAAAATCTATGGACTTCTAGGATTCCATCCGACAGTGGTCCGAATTAGCTACGGCATAGATGTTGTCACCTTGACTGCCCAACGATACTTGAACTGCAAAAGAGGATAATACCGGTTATGGAATGTTTATTTTGGTTAGGTCCGCTCCGTACATCGGTTGAAAGACGCAAGCTGCATATTTACAGCAAATATCACGTTAAAAATGATACTATTTATATGACTACTTCCTTCTGATAGTCTCTGTCTCCAAATACAATGTCTCTCAACGAGAGATAGTCTGAGCAATCCAGACTAACACTTCATAATGGGGGGACTATGATTCATTCAAGTAACTGAAAATTTGTTTTGTCCATGTGCTCCTTGCCTCATCCCATATACAGTATTCACCTTCGGTTACGATTGAATACAGTTTCGGCACTTTTTTCGTGGTTGATTTCCCGTTGGAATTGAACGATCGAGGAATCACCGACCTGGGGTAATCTGGAGATGTGCACACTGACACAACAGTAACAGTATTGTTTTACTGTTTAATACATTTCATTTTATTATATAATAGTAGCACAATATTTCAGGAAGCGGGTTGTGGTCAACTAAAGGCTACAAGTTGTGGATTTGACCAGCTGCGGAGCAAAGATTCGAACCCGAGACGGAAGAGTCAGAATCCCACGGGAATGACCGTCTGACCACAGCCGGACTGCAAGTCCCACGATCCACGACGCGTATTGTCAGCTGGTCTGAACAGACGTGCAGTGAAATGGCGATTATCAGTTCTGCAATAGAAATAGAATGAGACTCATAATATCCGGCGAAAACTTAGTCCTGTACGGAAGTATGTGGAAAAGAGGTTTGTTTCGAATGAGCAGCTGCTCTTTTCCGGATGAGACACTATGAGGTGAAAGTAACTGTTTTTTTCTTGAGATCTTCTCAAGTGCACTCATTCTAAACATGGACAGATAAATTCATATTAAACATGCATCACACAGACCATAATTTGTTCGATCACATAAATATGATAGCGAGATCTTCACAAGCAGTAAAAATGGCCACTTCTAATTTTCCGTAGTTGGGATTTCCGCTGTCCATTTCTAATTTAGTTGGCAGTTCTATATAAATAAATGAAGTTTTCCTTAGTAAAAACTATACGGCTGATTATTTAAAAAAATATGAAGCAATGGTGACGATAAACTCACAATCGGAGATCAACAGAATTCCTATAATGCTTCGAGAGCGCAAGCTTTTCGTTTGATGTGACTCAGATTGAAACCATGGAATTTTTTCCAACATTCTAATGTGGCATTCATATTTTGTAAAAACCTGTCAGTCAGTCGGTCAGTCAGTCAGCCTGCCAGCCTGTCTGTCCATCTAACAGTCTGATAGCCTGTCTCTCTACCCCTCCATCCGACGTCCATCAGTCAGTCCATTCGAACGAAATGTGTGCAGGAAAAGGACGATAACCAGTTTGCTTCTAAGTCAGTCGACCATGGAAATGACCAGCAGAGTGAAATAATCACAAATGCATAGAATTGTGTCCACTATTTCCCATCTTTGAAAGATCCTGGATCTCCTTGCTGTTATTTCGGAATATTTCTAACAACCCCAATGCATTTGTACTTTTGAGTGATAAAGTGTACCGTGGTCTGAGTGGAAAGAATGGAAGGTCAGACTTATCTATGCACGCTAACTTTGTGGTTTGAAGGTCCACATGTTTATCTGGTCTTTTGAGTTCACCTGATGCTCACAAAAGAGAAAGTCGTCTGGCATCTGACTTCTGGCTCCGAAGACCACACAAAGGTGAGGCTAGGTCTATTAGACGCTTATTTCGAGATCTCAAGTCTAATTGGTCCTGTTCAGCTGCGGCGATCTTTAAACTATCGAACTAACCCATCTCCATCAGCATTGTTCTTCGTCGGTTCAACAAACGTCGATTTTGATGAAGAAGGCGCATTCCACTTCACCTATTGATTGCACGTCACCGAAAGTTGAGTTGAGGGGGGGGGGTGCAAACAACGAGAATCGATGATCTGGACCGATGAATCAGTATCTTCGTTATTCTAGCACAATGGTCCAAGTCATGTTTAGAAACGAAACTCTAGGACTAATAAAAGTTGTGTGATTAGAGCAGCAATGAAGCACAATGCAGGCTTTATGCCCATCTAGGTAGCTATCTTGCGGGAAAGTCCTATAGAGCTGGTATTTCTGGATTGCTCCGTTAACGGTTGAATTTATCTAAAGAGACTTTCCCCGATCACACCGCGTCTGCACAGTATTCCCTTGTCGTACGAGAATTTTATGCTCGTCGCCGTACAAAGACGCTTCCCAGGGCACCTCGATCACCTGATATCAATTCAGTCGAAACATTTGTGGGATCAGCTAGGGAGCAAACGGGATCAGAGATGGCTATACAAATCCCTAAGAGAGATGACGGTATACTTGCAGAGAGAATAGTCTCGAATGCCTCAAGATACTATCAGAAGGCTGATGGCGACTGGTAAACGCAGTTATTTTATCCAAAGGTGGCTCAACCATGTGCCACATGGGCACAAGTGAGCCCATTCACACTATTCTATTCATAGCAAAATACTTTGGTTTACACTAAGGACTTCATTAATGTACAACGTTCAACTTATCTCGGAGAGGGGGTGTGTTTTACGGCGAATAGTGTGCGTGATATGGTTCCCATTCGTCACTAGCTTTTAAACAGCACTAACCCCGTCGCTCACGCCAAGATGGACTCTAATGATGAACGACTTCTCTGTCAGTGTTTAAGAAAGATTGAGATGTTACAGATAATCTATAGAACTTGACTACTTCATCAGTAACGTGTATGATTCGCAATCGTCGACTCCGTGTTTAAGTCCAGATTTTGGATCAGTGGGTATATGCTGTTGAACATTAGTCATAAAACGAATAACAGCTGTGAAGCCAACAGTGTTGTTTTCAGCGTCAATAATCCACGGAGGATCATTTTCTGAAGGCCACAGGATCCGGTGGAATTGAAAAGTCACCTATGGGAGGGAGGTGAGAGTGTACGTGAAATTTGTTAACAATGTGTAATCTGAAGTACTCGCGTAAAACACAGGCGAGAAAAACAGTGTAGACAGTCACTCATAAAAAAATACACCGAGCATTGCAAAACAGACTTTGAGGCAAAGCGCTTCATGTGACTCGTCTGCACTCGTCTCATGAAGGTAAATATGAACTTTGAGTAGTGTTCACGACTGGTTGTAATTGCACACGTGTGTACGCGGTCGTGTCGAGTCATATGACCTTGGCACTCGAAATTCGCTTCCTAGTTGGACAATGAACTTCTGGTGTAAACTTCGACTATGATTATTACTTTGCTCCAAAAAGGGTGAGTCACAATTACAAAACACCAGTAGTTTGAAGCATAAAATAAGATATGTCTGGTTATTTTTCAAGCATACTTGCTAACTACAGTGATTGGAGTTCAGATGCACAAAAAGGTTACTTAATTTGGATTTGGAAATCATTTTAGGCAAAAAATATCCCAAGTAACTGATTATATTAAACAATACCCTGATCCACTTGCTCTCGTTGTCTTTATTGTGTAGTTGTATGATTTTTAAGCCCTTGAGCCTTGATTTCAGTCAAAATCAGAACAGGCTTTGCACTGAGGATATTGAAATAAAAAGGAAAAGTTACTGAGAAATGAGATTTTAGAAAACAGACTGAAATATATGCACGGGGATTAAGGTACAATTCACCCAACATTCCTTCTTCCTATTTCAAGATGTGAGTCAAGTGCAGAAAGGAAAAATCCTCATAAATGAAAGTAGTGTGTTATCGCATCTGGATGAGAAGACAAACTTTCCCCTGAAGCACACGACCAGTTTTGCGGTTGTTGTCGCTCATCACGAATGCGTATCCGGCACTCTCCTGCCCAATCACCTTGGGATTCTAAAAATGAACTCTTCTTCCATGCACAGTCTTCTCTATTCGAATGAGATTAAGGCGATGAATCTTTATAAATGTTTGTTCGGGAGCGAAGTGATAAATCGATCAGTCCCCGACAGCCACTTGTTTGACAGTATGTTTCGCGCACGCGCAAACGGCCGCTTCACTTCTGACGCATTTCCACCGAACCAGCCCTCGCGCGGTCTTTGTACTCAGGCTCAGTGAGAATAAACGCGGTTGACGTTCCGTGAACTTCTCTCATTGATCTTCTTGAAGAATACGATCGCAGAGTCTGAAGGAGTACACCTTCCCATAAGAGGGAAGGCATGGAAAGTGATCCCGTGTTTTTGACGGGATATACTTTTTCCATACGTATCTTATGGTCAGACTTAACACACGATTCGATGCTTCTATGGGCAATTTTACCGATCAGTTCTTTTACAAGGATAAAGAGAGCACATCTCATTGTCACTTCGTTGTGCTCTACTACACTGAAATCCTGTTTCAGAATAACATTGAGGAAAGAGTCAAATAAACAGGAACTTCCATTTACGATCTTCCACCTTGAAAACATTTAGACATGCGAACAAAGAAGGTCGTCGGCCCAATTTATCTTCCCTTGGCTCCGATTTCTCAACGGCAAAACCAAATTCCATTGTGCGTACCACCCCCGCCCAACACGAATTCTGTCCACTACCAAAACAGCTCCATTTCCGGTCTCACTTTAGTCAGCCTATAATTGTGCACTTCAGTGTTGTGGTTTTTGGGTGGCTTGTTCGCAAGATTAACTTGGTCAAAATGATCCTGATCGAAGTAAATAGAAAAAAGTGGAAAAGAATCTCGATGCTGAATCTTTAAGACGAAAGAAGAGTTCGAATGGATGTGACGGACGGTTGTCCGCAGCCTCCCAGTACTTTATACTTGCGCTGCCCCGGCACCTGTTACAGATGTGACTTTCAACGCAAGTCACGGGCGGCTTCGCCGCTTTAGGAAACGTGCAGACTTGCATCACACGTGTATAAGGTCAATATTGTACTTACTTATGGATGTAAAGTTGAATACCGCATAACTCCAAGGAAAGCGATGTTGAATAACGGCCTTCAAGATTTCGAGTTACGAACGCCGGTTCGGAAAGTAATTTGTTCGTAAGTTGAGGAATGTCTGTATATCGAGAGAACACACTGTCACACTTCAGTAGACAGAGGAGGTTGTAGGGCCCCGAATAGCCCGAACTTGCAGTTGTACAAAGAAATGAATATTTCAGAACCAGCGAAGATAGTGAATTGCAATGCTTTCCAGATTTCTCTTTGAGTTCACTGCATCAAGAGGATGGTTCTATTGCTTGTCATATTCTCCGCGCGGAAATTCGATTGTGAACAAATCGGACAAGTTTCGAATGAAGAACAGACTGATTGGAAAGGAGCTATTTGCTCGAAAATTTTCCTCCGGAAAGCAGCGAACTCTTCACAATCTAAGCTCAATCCTGCACGAGGTCTTGAGAAATGACAAGTGGACCATTATTGTAAGTGAAGAACAAGTTTTCGAAATGAGCTGCGCATTAAAGTACTTCAGCGTTGTTATTCATTCACTTGAAAGTTTCCACATTTTTGGAAGCAATGCACAGCAGTCTGTCTCTCCGTCTATCTGCATGTCCCTCTCTCTCTCTCTTCCGGCGAAATGGGTTGATGGCTTAATCCGGTGATTGCACAGTTCTAAAGACAAAACAGAGACTTTAGTAACAGTTAAATCTAGTCTTGAATTAACCTAAACCCTCAAGCCATGCAAACGTCTCGAATGGGGTACAAATACGGTAGCCTCCTATTCCAGATTCAGTTTGTCAGTTTTTAAATGCACTCTTCATTGTTCGAGTTTTGTTGACCACGAGTTTGCAGGATTAACTTGGTCGAAATGATCCTGATCGAAGTAAATAGAAAAAGAGGAATCTCGGTGCTGAATCGTTTAGACGAAAGAAAAGTCCCAATACGCGTGTGACATGGGTTGACATCATTTATTGTCCTTCTCTAGCGATTCAGTAGATGAATCTCCAGAATCTCATCTCAGAAACCTTAACACGCCGGGTATGGTCAAGTTCACTAATTGAGGCGATCACATTTTTCTGTTCGTCCCGTGAACTGGTCACCTCGACTTGGCTGCCAGCTGCTACTTCTCTCGACGATTGATCCACACTGAAAAAGACTGCCCACTCCTGGACATGCACAAATTTTGTCTCCATCAAACTGATTTATTAAGATTGCTAACTCGGTTCCGAGACTGACCCCTGATCTCAGACGTTGGAAAGATACCCGTAGACAGAAAAAAGTTATGATCAGCCGAAAGTATGGTGATAAGACGTTTTCGACTCACAATCGTTCACCCCCTGTTCGAGTTCCAACTGAGCCTCGGTGAATCTGCTTTGTAGCTGACGCTTTCTAAAGGAGAATCACGAAGTGTCAGAATCTGTTGTCGGTATAACCTGTGAGGAAGATACGCACAGTGCAGTGTTTACGAAATGCTCGTGTTCTCTGGCAAATGGATACCCCTGTGCACTTCCTACCAATTGGTTGAACAAAAACCGGCCAAGAAGGTACATTATCGAAGTGGCAAGGCTGGATCCCATTCGTGGTCTCAGCAGGAACAACAACAACAACAACAACAACAACAACAACAACAACAACAACAACAACAACAACAACAACAACAACAACAACAACAACAACAACAACAACAACAATAATAATAATAATAATAATAATAATAATAATAATAATAATGACGATGATAGTACCAACAGTGATGAGGAGTGACCATGACGGGAAACTATTCACGGGATAAAACTGCGATGGCGTCACTTACAGCATCCAAATGATGGACAGTTTTCCCGCAATGGTCGAGACTTACCGTTGTCGGAGTGATAGAGTGACTGTTGTCATAGCTGTTGTTCTTGTTCTTGTTCTTGTCTTTATTGTTACTGTCTCCTGTTGTTCCATGTGTTTCAAGTGATTGACTGATCGGATGAATGCACCTTATGCGGCAAGTATTCATTAGAAGAACCATCAACCGCCGCTCCCCCATCCTCTGCCTCTGCCATCAGACGTACATACAGACGTCAACACTTGATGAGTGTGGTCTTCGTTTCTCCATGAGCAAACGGTTACCTACCGTCATTCATATACATCGAGAGACAGAGAGAGAGATGGAAATGAAAGAATTACATACACTAAATGCAGTGTCAACACTTAAATGCCCCCGTAATGCACCATGGCAACCGGCCCAATGCAAACATCGATCACGCTGTTGCGTTGTTACTAGATCCCAGGGATTTCCCAATTCTATATGATTGAGTGTGGATCCAACTTAACGGGCACTTAAGTGTCTCAAGTGTCTGTTTCCGTGTAACCGCGTGGCCGTGATAGAGGGGGCGGGTGGAAGCTGATGGGTCCGGTTGATTCAAACATGTGGCACTGCGGCTGATACCGGCCTATGCCTTACTGAATTGTGACCCACCGATCTGCAGTATATCAAATCCGTGAAGACATTCGCCTATCTACAAAAGAAGTGTGTGTGTGTGTGTGTGTGTGTGTGTGTGTGTGTGTGATTAGAACACCGGCTTTACATCTTCCATAATTTGGACGGAAGAAAAGAAGCCTTGCGGTTTATGATCCTCAGCATAAGGAAGTGTTATGGCCTGGAAGGTGCTAAACTTCTCTTGTCCATAAAATATGAATGAATTGCGTGGAAACTGAGTAAAATGGCATCAGCTCCCGTCCCCAATCCAATCGAAAGCTGGAAGTGAATGGTTATGGGAAAACCCCACCTCCCAAATCATGATGGTATTGATGACAATGTTAACCGGATGGTGATGACAATTAAAAATGTTCAACTTTCGGCTGAACTGGTGAAGCACCGATTAGGGAAACCAGTGGGAATGGAAGCTTCACAAAGTCAACCTTTCTGTGGTTATGTCAAAAAAATACTACCGTCGGAAAACGAGCAACTACGGGTCCAAATCTAGGGGAGAACATATCCCAATTATTACGTCAGATGAGCACTGTACAGGTATGGTTGAAATTCGTGCTCAACGCGGTTTTCCGGAATTAGTCTACATGGCATTCACAAAATGTAAGACCCTGGCCTTCGACGTTCAAGGTGGAGAAAGTGCGTTAATTTTTTTCTTCCTAAACTGAGAACCGATTCTCAGTGACATTCAACTTGCCGCCGTAATAAAAGGGATTTTGAAAAAACGTAACCCCCAATGCGTCCTTGGTTTTTCCACGGCAACAGTATATAACAAGTGAGTAGTTATGGATATGGCTCTAATGTATCCAACATTGTATAGCACGTGAAATGGCTCACCGTCCTGGAAACATTCACATTTAGAACTTGACGAATCCGGCATTGTCCAGGGTGTAGTCGATAACCCGAACTCCGCAAGATGAACCTGGGAAGAAGGCAGGTCAAATCAATCGGCATGCAGTCTCAAACCTATTGTAAAGAGTTTCTTTGGGAATTTCTCATTATAGTCCCAATTTTCGTGAACCCTTTCAGGATCACAGTACGAAGTAAATCCGTAGCCAAAGGAACTAGCGAAGTAATTTGTATTCCTTGGCCAGATTTATTGGGAACGAAACGACAGCTTTAGATCGGTTAAAAGTTGAACCAACTCATTTTTATTCACAGTTGTTTGTAATGATATAATCAGGTTTACGGAAAATCTCCTTGGAAATGTCCTGTGGCCCTTGGGACAAAAGCTGTTTCAGCATAATGTGGACTACATCACTAAGTCAGGTACGCTCGTTTTTTATCCGACACGTCTTCTCTCTGGCATCTTAATCTTTAGGAATAACGTGAAAAAGTGTTATTTTCTAACGGCAAGGATCCTAGCAATACCACCTACAGAAACACGTGATTGATGGGCTCGCGGTATGTGGTCTCTCCCTTGGTTGCTGACCTGGATGAATTTTCCGGTTTGAAATGGACGGGTTTTTTCTCAGCTTAACGAAAGCGATACAGAATTTCAACCCACTACGCGATCCGGCTTTGGGTCGCCATATTGGAATCGGATTCGTGTAAACAAAGGAACCTAATAAACTAGTGACTGAGATTCGGGGTCATCGAGTTGTCTGTGTTTTTGGCCCTTTCAGATCGAACACGTGTAACCCGTTGGCCATACCCATCCCGCGGAAGATCACTGATCCAGTCTTCGAGAATCCCGCTCGTATGACCTTGACGTCGAGGTCATTTATCCGACACAAATCGAACCATTCTTACCCGGTGGAATGGCCGCCAACCACAAGCCTAACTACGAGGCCGCTAGATCACGTCTTATTCTCCGAAGGTGTCTTCACTGTGTGTTCTTCTTTGTTCTGGGCAGATATGCATGACAAACTCTTTGGCAAGGATTTATTCATCAGTGATGAAAACCACCTGTTGTACATTTCACATTTATTTTTTTCCTAAAATTATTCACACCCGAGATTTCACTAATTTAAAGCTTCAGACGAGATTATCATGGCACCCAAATCCATCGAGCTTTCACTGCCCACAGGTCACCACAGAATTATCAAAGAAATATAATGTGGCATTTCATATCTCCAGCCTGTGTGTTGATGCAATGCGTGAAATATTCCCGTAATTCGAGCTTAGAAGAAGCAATGTGGTAAACACGCAGATCAGTCTTTATGAGTAGTAAGAGACTGTGGAAGCTCGGTACAGCAATTTCATCCTTGTGTATGTGTGCAGAAATTCAATAAACTTCTGAGGACCAGTCCGGATAGGTTCTGTGGCTAAGATGTTCGATTCTCAGTCGTCCACCACAAGTTCAAGTCCAAATGCGGTCTCCGTGGTCTTGTACTGCTGATGATTTCTAGCAAGGATGAGACAGCTGTACAGTGGTTCAATGGTTTGAAAATTCACACTCCATGATGAATCATATATTATGGAAGATCTGTCTTTTTTGTGTCCGCAGTAAGCAGTGGGACTCCCAATAGGGTAAAAAAGGGTAAAAACACAAAACCTGGTCGTAGCCGGCAAGCTATCGGCAGGCAAATAGGCAAGTGCAAGTTACGAAAGTTACTTTCGTGGCTTAGCGTGCAATCGCCCCGAGTCAAGCCAGGTTAACCAATACACGGAGTAATCGATCAGTCAACAAAACAAACCATGACTGAACATCAATAAGCGTATCAATACACAAGAGGTGCCTGGATTTTGTTCAGTCCGGACACAAAAACCGTATCTTCAGACCAGTATAGTCCACATGCAGTGTTTGCACTGCTCGGAAACTTGGTCCACATTGTGCTTCTACGGCAATATTCTAGATCATGATTCTGAGCAACACTCAAACTTCCCGTGGATACTATACTGGCCTGAAATTAGAACAGATCTGTGTTTCGTCCGTGTTACGGCTTCTAACAGGGAAATGCTTTCAGCAGAAACAAACGGAACACGAATTTGGACAATATTTTTACATGAACTGTTACCAAGCTTCTGCGAATGATGCACAGCAGGCATCCAACAACTCCCATCAGCCCGTGGTGTCGGAATGGGAATCCCCGGTGTGGCAACTAGCCTGGGGACGACGGATAACCGTCCACCGCCAAAGTAAACGGCAGTTCGGCAATTTGATTCAATGACCTTCGAGGTGGTGGGTAAAATGTTTCAAAGCTTTCGACCACCGCCGGTCTGTCTGATATCTTTAAAGACGAAATGTAGAACAGTTAAGATGACTGACGAAATCAAAGCGGTCGATGGTGATCGAAGTACTTCAGCTACCTAAACTCCAAGTTCCAAGTCATCCAGAATGTATGAAATCTATCGACTTTTTACATTTACAACACAAGTGCACAAATTCTTCTAAAAAGATCCAAACTGCTGGATGATATGGAAGACGCATCACCGTAGATCAACCTAGTGAAAGATAGTCACGGTGTCATCTGACTTGTTGTCAGACCTCGGTTTCTTGGGTACTTGTTATTGTTCCCGGTAATTGGTCTGTAGAATGTAGTAGATCATTGTATTTTGAATTATACACCTTACATTGTGCTCGTGCATAAAACAAATTTAGTAGAACTGTTTGGGCACCGTGGTTTCGACATGTTTTTAAATTTCATCGTTGTGCCTAAGCGCAATGGAATGGCTGGCTATGCTTCCCAGGTCACCGAGGGATAAGTAGCTACAGTGACCTTGAAGCTCGAAGTGGAGAATCACATTATGTCAGAAGTAGTAAAGGACCGGAAGTCAGCAGATTGTTGTCTGTCATCAATGTGGCCGGTGGTGTCGAGGTTGGGACCTCGAGCCTCGGAGAAGCTAGACGTTTATGACATTTGGCCACACGGACATTTAGAAACGTTGGTTGTCAAACGGTCAACCGGGCGAACTAGGAGCCTTGAAATCCCCAGCTAGGAATTCGGCAACATCCATCAGCTTGACTCTTCAGTAGTCTATGACTGACTGCTCCACCCTTTCAGAAATATAATATCACTGTCGAATGATTAATAAGACGAAAGATAATAATATTATCCATTGGATTTTTTTCTGAAATAATTACGAACCGGTTGTTTTAATCCAGTCGAAATGTAAACCGTTAATAAAAACCCAAAACAATTAAAAAATGTGCTGAAAAAAAAGTATTTTTTTGTAATTTTACAACCTGCAGTTTGATTCGTCACTGGAAACAGTTCGATAAATTTGCATTCCGTCATAGCGGAGGTTTTTTTCGTGTGAACAAAAAACAAAGCCCTCAAGCGTGTCACGTTATTCCTTTCAGGTATTTCAAGGCACACAGTTCGTTATTCTCGTTCGCTCCTTCCATTCTCGAGGAGAAAATTGTCCTGCCTTTGGTCTGTTAGTCGATCACAAACGATAGCGATCCGACCTTGGTCGCGGTTTGCTCATTAGCTGGTTCGTTCGGATGCTCGGACCGGCGAGGGTATCTCATCCCGGTTCGTGTGTCACCTGCAGTGTTGACAAGGTTCGTTCCGTTCATTCAACCATCAACCATGTCGTTTTGCCTGCTTGTTTGCATCCACCAAACTAGCTAGTCAGTAGCTGGATGTGTGTGTGTGTGTGTGTGTGTGTGTGTGTGTGTGTGTGTGCAGGTAGGATTTTACCTGATTTTTTCCCCCCTGGTCAAGTAATACCAAACATTCAGTCGACTGACTGACTGGATAACTGACTCACTGGCCAGGCGGTTTGTTTGTCGGTTGTCCCGTTCATACAACTCGAGTAGAGGTTAGGAAAGATTGTTTCTTCAACGAATAAACAAGTAGTCGGATTGGGCTTGGACAAATGTGTCTTCGATTAAAAATCCGTTTGCTGAAAATCTGTGTCCGTGTAACAAAACTTACTGACCAAATTCACCTCGAAATTTCAAATCCATGTCGGTGTTATAACGTGAAATGGGCTCGCAAATTATCCAACGCCTGAATGTCTGCTTACCTCTGCGGTAATGCTATTTTACAGGTGACTTGCCCCTTCACAACTAGCTCTTTGTCACCAGGTGTCAAAAGAGGTCCAAAGCGATGAAGCTACCCTTTGCAAATACTCATTTTGCGGCAGAGCTTCAACTGGCAATAAGCTTTTCCCGGAGCACTCAATATGTCTCCGAACTTGCCCGATAAGTGTCATCCTTAAGTGCTGGAAGATTTGTAATAATTCGGCATGCAAAGCCAACACCCAAATGACCACTGTAAACCATGGAAATACTGCATAGCTATTTGATTGAATTCGTTGGGAAAATATCATCAGAATTGCACTTCACGGAGACAAAACTGGCTCTCAAACCCGAAGTGTATAAGTACCGCTGGCCTACCTCTCAGCAGTTCAATTTGCGCCAACTCCGCATGACACTTCAGCGTCCCGTCCCTTGCTCCGGGTTCTAACCACTCATCACCTACACTTTAATCGACTGTTAGGACGGATGACTTCTTGAAAGGGAGAAATTACAAGCTGTCTGCCAGGCTTTTCACCTGTACGGGGGCTGATAATTCCTGATTAAGCTCAAAAAGCTTTGTATAATATGATTCATCATGCAGCTTGAACGCTCAACTCATCATTGGAAACCATGGAAGCACTGTACAGCTGTTTCATCCTTATTGGGAATCATCAGCAATGCACATCCACCGAGCCCCCACGGGGATTCGAACCCGGGGTGAACGATTGTGAATCGAACACCTTAACCACAAGGCTATCCTGGCTAGCTTCCAATGGTTTGTTGAACATCTACACTACATGATTTAGCACCCTTCCGTCACTGGCTTCGAACGGTAACAACCCGCCTCCCACACACCGATCGACTCCTATGATGGATGACTTCCCTGTAGGGGCCTAAGTACAACGAAGGCATTCCGTTATGAACAACCTACAGAGCTTGGTTACTATTTGCAATTGAGTAGTAGGAGATTAGATTTGTATATAATATGATTCATCATGCAGCTTGAACGCTCAACTGACCATCGAAAACTATGGAAGCACTGTACAGCTGTTTCATCCTTGTTGGGAATCATCAGCAACGCACATCCACCGAGCCCCTACGGGGATTCGAACCCGGGGTGAACGATTGTGAATCGAACACCTTAACCACAAGGCTATCCTGGCTAGCTTCCAATGGTTTGTTGAACATCTACACTACATGATTTAGCACCCTTCCGTCACTGGCTTTGAACGGTAACAACCAGCTTCCCACACAGCGATCGACTCCTATGATGGATGGCTTCTCTGTAGGGGCCTAAGTACAACTGCTGTTTCATCCTTGTTGGTTTTCAATGGTCAGTCGAGCGTTCAAGCTGCATGATGAATCATATTATACAAATCTAATCTCCTACTACTCAATTTTAAAACGCTTTGTTGTACATTATGCCACCAAGGCCTTTGAAAGGGGATTCGGGTGTTTGTACTGCATACTGGACCATTTCATCTACAATGCGAGACTGTCTCCGTAAGTTGGGATCAACTGCGGCAGCCGAGTTTTTATTGTAGCCCCAATAATTTAATGCGATTATAGTCATAAAGCTTTGTTTACCAAGGTGCTCTTGGTCCTACAACCCATCATACTTTCGGCATTTACTAGGGAAACAACCTAGGTGTCAAACCGAAAAACTTCTGAATGCACGATAACATCAGGAGTATAGATATTCGAGAAGCAATTGTTCGCCGGGCTGTTCGCGGGTGGTTCCCATCCAACTGGAATATGGAGATGAAGTCAGCGTAGCAACCGAAATTTTAAGCAGTTACTTTTGCTCTACCGCCTTTACTTTACTTAGCCCTATTTTTAATTCGATACAGTTCACCGTGATTTCGACTTGTCCACATTCAATAGGTCGGTGTATTTATGGTGAATCCGTCGAGCTTCTTCGAACGGTCTTCATCCGTTTGCATCACACCATAACATGCCATGTCACCCGAAACTGTCCGAGTTTATAGTATATCACTCGTGTTGAATCCCAAGGACATAAAAGCGATCCGATGCGTACCGGGTGTGATCAGACAATTAGGCCGCATTGTCACCTTTGCTTTTCATGATCGGTTACAACTTCAGAAATCGAAAAGTATGTTCTAAATGGATTTTACAAACTATCTACTACAGATTACGTGACTTATCGTAAAGAATAGGAGGCAACACACGAAACACCTAAAACACAGGGATGGACGGACAAGTTGACCGTACTTAACTTGGCGCATGTTTTGAAATCCCAATCTGACCACTCATGTGTCTGATAACTTCAACAGTCCGGACAACCCGTATGGGGAAATCAGAACTCAATTCGGTCCCCAATGGTCTGCACTGAATTGCTCTTATGTTCTGTTAATGTGTACAAAAACAGTGCATAGTTATAGGCGTGGGATATGTATCCTCATAAGGATACGAAAGTCACAATTAGGCCAAGCTAAGAGAAAGCAGTCATGATTGCGTGGATAACAATCACGTGAAGTGAGTGCGGAACAGGCGTATGCGCGTGATGTGACATGGTCATGTGCGAAATTACGCAGTCAGGTATGAGATCAAACAGTGAAGATTGATCCATTTAACGGTGACTGGAAAAGCGTGCTGTGATTGGTTCGTGTATTCATAAGTGAATTAGAAGGCATTTGACGGGCTTGAACTCTATCACGTTGTCTGTAGCCTTCTGTTGAAGAAATGAGAAGACCTAAGGGACTTGACTTGATCAGCAATCTATTGTGGCCCATACACGAAATTGATTTATAAGCGAGGTTCCGACCACTTTGTGACGCTTATATTGATTGATTCATCTCTTTGTTATACATAAACGTTGATCTTTTCTATGATTGATCAACATTACTATCGGATGTGAGATCTGCTTGAACGATTTTCTTGAATACTGAAAGGGATGGCTCAGGAAGTCAACATGTAAAACCTTGAAGTACCGACATCGTACTCAATTCTGTAGTGCAGATTATGTCACACACATCCGACCGAAATAAGTACTAGCCGATCTTTATGTGTTATCTCATTTCTGTGCCTTTACAGATATGTCCTTTTGTTTTTATTTATCATATGAATATAGTGCCACATTTTAGGAAGCGAGTTACGACCAAATAGAATATATGCAAAGAGATCTAACTGGCAATGGAGGCCGAAGGGTTTGAATCCAAGATCACAAGGTCTGAAGTTCACCTCGCAGGTCAATTGATCACAGCCCAACATCAGAATTTTTCCCAACTGGATTTCAACGTTAATGATTTCACAAATACTGTCGACGCGAATTCTAGCTCAGGACTGAAACCTGTGTGCATCACCTCGCACCATAACGAGGTAGACACGACTTTTAACAAGTGGATCGCCTTCCGCAGTCACCGGTCACTTCCCCATTTGAGAAGCTTCCATTGGCCGCAGTTTTTTTCTTAAATTGGTGAACATTGTTGTACGGTAAAAAAAAAGAAATAAAAATAATATTGATCTATTTATCAGCTAGCAAGTAAGCAACTGACATCCTACGTTCCATAACATTACATCTGTTCTTTTTAGCCCAACACTATCCGTGAACAAGTTTTACAACTCTGTTCGGTAATTTTTTTGTTAATGCACACCTTACACTTCCCTTGGTTCTCAAAACAATTTAGAATCATTCAAATGTTCCATCAACTTTCTTCAGCAGTTGAGCAATTAGCTCTCAAATTCGATAAAATAGTAACCCAATCGTTCAACAATTACTGATGGCATTGTGCAAAGTGTCGTCATTTCTCAATACATCTTTTCAACTTTTTCCCCAAGTAATCGTTTCGTACACCTGGAAGTGGATGTTCAGTGTAACAGGTTGGCATAGAACCCCATTCCCATACTCTCTTACGTAAGTGCTGGTACTTGCCTATACACTTACCTGGCCTCGACTTATCGGGCTTTCATTCTTTCTATACGTTTGCAGATTGTACACTTCCAACCTCCAAGAAAATGAGCTACATCCAGTACGTCCGACGATCTCGCTTGTCTGTGTGTCCTTGTCGAACCGTCCTCGTGGTCGTCCTCGTTTTCATCGAGCTGTGGGCGCGTTCGTCACCGTGCTAAATCAGTGGCTACATAACCACTCGGATACAGGCACAACAAGAGGGTGTAAAGTGGGAATGAAAGAAATGTGTTCCGGTTTGCCGGCTAGTTAGTTCGTTGTTAATCATGTTTGACTTGTTAAGAAATCCTATTGAATAGTGGACCATAGTTAGCGTGTGTGTGTGTGTGTGTGCCTTTGCCATTAGTTTCAGGAGAATGTCAAATTTCCCATTTATAAATGATCATCTTGACTGCAGTATGCCACTAGGGAAGATGGAGCGAAATGGTCCGGAATACATCTTTCAGTCTGATGTTACTGACTTCTGTGTTCAAATTTGTGTCGGGGAAAATTATATTTTCAACCATAGACTGATATGAAGTGTGATTACGGTCAAATCAGTGTTTGTACAGAGAGATAATAGAATACATAGAAATACATTTGAAAAGATATATTGATAAAGAGGATGTGTCTGATCATCCATCAGTACCTTTGAGGAAATCGTATGAGAATTGTATTGGTGTTTGGATAATATTTGTTGGGGAGAGCTGACCAATTCTAATCACGGATACGGCAGTACGTTTGAAGTCTCTCACCAGCAAACCCGGGATAATAACAGTACAGTAAGTAAGGTACGTCCGAACATCAACCGGCAAATTAAATCAGTTGGTGTTGAAAATAACTTCAACCACTGCACGTAAAGCGTTTAATATCCGACCTTGATTGACTTGTTCATTCCCTACACGTCTTGCCTGTTAAATTATGTGAACGAAGCGGTTTTTTACGCGTAAGATATCTCTCCCACCTGAATCCACCTAACATTTAGACAACAAGTTCTCCTCATAGGCACCACGTTTTCATTTAGCTGTCTTCTCTTACGAATGTATCTTTTTCACATCTCGACTCCAATTTGTGGAACACACTGTGGTACCCAACTGATATCCTTTTTGTAAAATTTGACGAACTAAAATGCCTTCTTGTTACAAGGTAGAAGAACTTGCTCTGAACCAAATAAGCGAGACACCGTGAGAAAGTTGGGACAACTTTCTGTTCACGTTCAGAAAGGAAGACAGTTAGCTTGTCATACGAGGTCAAATCCTCCTTCGTGTATCACTATGTATTACCCCTAATTTTATGCAATTCTATTACGAGTTCTATAGGCTTCCTAAAAAGGCACAGTAATAAACATCATCATGATAGGAAAGCCATTAGCAAGACTTTCACGTTTGGCAGGAAAAGCCTCAAGGAGTCGCGTATGTCACGTCGCGTCATCAGTCACCTTCAAAAATTAAACAGTCAGATATTGTTATCCAAAGTCTTTCCCTGCTGATTATCCCCATCTAGAAATCCTGCCATCTTCCTCCCGGTTCAATTTTTAGCTCGCACAGATATGATAGCCTTGAACGAGGTGGTAATTCTATTTGGGATATGATTTGCAATCTTCGAAAATTAGGTCAAATATGAAATGATTCATCATGGGCTATCAGTACCGAACTAATCACTGAAAGCTACGAAACACATCAAAATGCACATCTGCTTCATCCCCTGACTTGTAAGAGTTCATCCTCGAAAGTACATTGTCATCAAGCCCCAACTTGGAGTCGAACTTGAGCATGTCTGTGTGTCGATCAAGCTTATTGGCACACTTGAGGTTATCCGGCCTGGTTCTGGATGATTTTGTTCCTATTCAACATTACTTGATGTGGCACATTTCACACACTGGGATTTTCAACGGCAACAACCAGCATGGGATCCCATGCGGACTTTTTTCCGTTGCACGCCTGAGTGGAACAAAACTCATTCCGTTAACAACAGCCTACAGTGGTCAAATGATCAACAAAGCAAACTTTGGACTTTGTGATCCCGGGTTCAAATCCCGTGGAACCCACCAAGGCCTCCGCGGGTCACTCTCCCTTTCTAAAATATTGTACTATTTACGCATGACAAATCGAGAGAAAGTTTACATCATTTCTATACGACCTTGAGAACAGAATACAACTTAGTTACGTTGAACAACTTGTATTAGGATAGATTTCCGTATCTCATTTGGTGCATAAAGCAGATAATATAATAATAAACATTACAACAGTAAGACAGAATTACCGGTGACAGATTCAAATACGTCATGATTTTACCAGGGCAATTTCAGGGTGAAGAGTGAACCTTTTTGCTTGCACAAACTAGGCTCTCGTCTTTGGACAGCAATAGTTTCGGCAAATAGTAGTAGATATGTGAATAGGTGACAGAGAAGAACACCGAGAATGCAGTTGTGCGGTCGATCCGGTGCTCTGTGTCAAGCAAATGAAGTGCGATGGGACGGGCTGGTGACTGTCTGACCGGTCACCCTTGGCTGTGTGCTTCCCGTTGGTTAACATACGTGTCCACCCACAATGTGTGAAAAATGATTTCAATAATTAATTGCGTACTTACACTAATTTGCATTTTTGTCGATTTTATGAAAACCAGTGTAACAGTGTCACTCTTGTATGAAGTTGAACCCCAAAGCTGTGATGAGGATTAGAAAAATGTATGGTATTTCGGACGTTTCTGATTATTGATCGGTTCGTTCTATATTTTTGAAAAGGGATCTTAGTTGTCATAGTTATAGAAGAAACATTTATAATTTCTCCCAGTTCTAACCTGGGAATGACTAATAATGGTTTCCTTTAATAATCACGGAATTCCAATTCTTCTGGGCCACCCTCTCTTCCACTTTCTAATGTGAAACAATCTTTTCACCCCGAATGTTCATACAGGTCTGTGTTGCTTTACAGTGATCCATAATCTAAAATTCCTTCTTTACTGTCTTTCTGATTAACGTGCAAGTAGATACCGGCATTCTTCGCGGTGTGTTTGTGTTTCTGTCTCGACTAAGTGGGCAGACAAAAGAACAACACGACAATTCTACGAAATAAAGAAGTGATCGCTACTTCATCAGCTTCACACCGGGCCGACTACTGCATTCTCACTCGGAGGCCTAACGACTTTTTGAAGATGACTATTTTGCAATCATCAATAACGGGATGACAAAGATTCCTGAAACTAACTGGTCAAAGCGGATTGTCGTCTTTGCATGGAACTGCATATATCCACTAGAACGTCTGGTTACAATGCTCCCGTTCGTGTTTGAAGATGTGAAATAAAATAACTGCTGGACAATTTACTGGCCAATCTCGGTGCTGCCGGTTGTGTCAGAGTGAGCTGATTTCCTGGCTATGTCCTATTATCTTTGGTAAACGCGGCTGTATGACACACTGCGCCACACCATCCCATGCTGCCTACAGGGGATTTCAATTACCAACAAAAACAATGTTAACTAATTGCACTTAACTAAAAACGACACGTAATGGCGGTTAGTTCGCCTATTTGTCCAGGTAAGGGGGCTTTCTGGGGTGGGATGGACTAGCACTATTCCACCGGGACAATCACATGAAATCTGACCGCAAACATTTGATAATCTTTTTTCAGTGTTCGACGCTTTTCGAATCCGCGAAATAGGTTCAAAATGTACTCATTTGGTAGCTTTCTGTGGTCCAACGGCACATTATTCAATAATGTGCGCTAATTTTAACTGAGTGCGCGATAACCGGTGAGAATTTCGGTGAATTGCACAGTTAAATGTCAACAGCTACAACCCACTCTAATTAGTATTTACTTGTTCTGGAATACTCTGAAACTCAGTATTATTTCTCCTGTGAATTACTTATCTATTGTGTGGGGATGAAAATACCGAACTGCTTGCTACTTTTTAGTGTAAGATGCATGCATGTAGGCGTGCTATATATATATATATATATATATATATATATATATATATATATATATATATATATATATATATATATATATATATATATATATATATATATATATATTTGGTGAAACTTGCCACAGTCACTTGACTTCAGCAAGAAGGCTCCCAGATAGGTTGTTCCTCATGAGCAGGCAGCTCCATCGCCTTCAAAGGTTTAAAGAATGGTGGGGCACATGTGCGGTTTGGGGAATCGTTATGACTGAGATCCTAAAACTAAGTTGAAGTTCATGGCTCAAAAAAATAGGTGGAATAACCGTCAAAGTCATTTCACCGTGTCAGACTGGTGAGAGAGAAAAACCAGGTCTGCCATTTTATTCCAATCCCATGAACTAGTAGTCACCTTTCTCCTCGAAGACCGAATAATGAGTAATTTGAACTAATTTTCGGGAGATTGATCAGTTAATGAAAAGGTTGTATCGCTGTCTCCTTTGCCATGGAAATACACTAGTTCACGACAGGGCGAAAAATACCCTCTTTACTTCCCTTTTTATTTATTGTACAACTATTCAGGAAGGGGGTTGTGGCCAATGAAAGGCTGCCAAATGGGGAAGTGACCAGCGGTGCGGGTTCGATTCCTGCTCACGGCGTGAGTACTTTGATACGATAAATGTAAGTGGGTTTTCCATCACCAACTTCATTCCGAATCTTCTTACCATCAATATATTCTGCATAAATTCGGACTGGATTTGAACTGGTTGGTTTATCTCGATGTTTCATAAATTATTCCATATCTGTTCAAACCAGTCTAAATTCAGTCTCCTGTGTTGTACTGATTAGACCTGCACGTATTGATCATGAAACAGATTCCTTATGACAAGCGATAAAAGTGCAATCGGTTACTCATTTACTGTTTCACAATAGCATCAATTTATTTCCTATGATAGATATATCCGAATGCGTGCCACACTTCTCTCAGTGTCATAAGACAGATGTGACGAAGGATTCGGCTGTGAATCCGGCCGAATTTATTACGGATAAGTGTTAAATAAGTATAATTGAATGCGTAAATTTCACGGATGACAAACACTGGTGGTCGAAACTTCCAATCAGTCGAATCTCATACGGTATTGTCTGTTTTTACTCAACTACTCTACCTCCGCACCCTATTAAGATGGCCACAACTGTGTGGGTGTGCGGGTGCACAAGAGAGAGAGAGAGTTATTCACTTGCAGACAAACACCCGTTTAATGACACGGTAGCAAGCGAATGCGGCCAGAAATGGATACCTCTCTGTACGGTATTTTCTCGTACCGTAACGATTGATTGTCTTTTTTTAGAGAAGAGAGAGAGAGAGAGAGAGAGAGAGAGAGAGAGAGCAAGAGAGGTGGGGCAACCTTGTAGGGAATGAAGCACGGATATTGAAAAACACCATCACTAGGTTGGATAAATACGGCGACTGGTGCATGTCAACACATACACCATACATACATCATTTTGAGTACGTTTATATCCCGAAGCGTGTATGGGAATACTGCGCGTGTGTCCGCTCGGCTATTTGTTGTGGATCATTCACCGGCTAGCAGATTCTAATCTGTGTGCTATTGTCCGAATGATTTTTCCCGTGCCTAATGCTCGTGATATCCCATTTGCACACTGTCTGTTAGTCAGTCCGGGTTGCGTCGGCACGAGAATGCGCGTGTTCCCCAGGTCGTTTTGGCCGAGCCTTTTTGGACTCCGTTTGTCCGGATTTTTTCAATGTACTTAGCACCAGCGCAAGTATTTTGCGACAGAAACAGCGTTACGCATCTCTCTCGACATACCGCCTGCCAATCGTTGTCCAACCGGTAGACCGAAGGCTGTAAATGTGGGACCAATCCTGTCCGAGGGCGTTGTCCACACGTCCGGACTGACCACGTTTGTTCACGTATGCAGCGCGCTGTGAGCTCTCTCACGAACACACAACACGCACATGTGAACAGAGCGGATTGCTGCTCTGTCAGACGCACATTGGTAGGCGAGCGGAACTGAATCGGGCTTTACAATCAATCGGCCCTTGGCAAATCAGCCAATCAGATCGAATGATACTGATCAGTGGAGACGCGACCGACCGATAAGATAGGCACGGGGTGGCCCAGTGGACCGGTCCTCGGACAGTTTCATAACAGAGATGGTGTAAAAATGTGTTTGTGCATTTGAATAGAAGTAATCCACAACAAGCGCGGTGGGAGGGGGTGAATGAATGATGGGGAGATCATGATTAGACAGGCAAGCCAAATCGACGCACCCAAGAGCAAAGGGTAGAGAATTAGCGCTTCCTGATTTGCTGATTTCTTCAAATCGCATCAGCAACTCCCTTCCGATAAGATAAGGAGTACACCCTGATGAAAACGAGATAGCTTCTGCCGGAACACACGGACGCACATGCAGTTTGTTACTGTGACGCCACGTTTGCAAGGCTACACACACACACACACACAGCCACACAGCACATTTCCCAATGGAACAAACTTGCGTGTGTGCGTGTACGCGTGCGCGCCAACGAGTACGAGTTTGAGGTGTGACAGGCCCCATCGATAGACAGACCGACATCAGGAAAGAGCGACATGAAGCCCAGCATCAAGCTTCTCGTTTATGGACTAATAGCGTACTCGTGTCGTGCAGTCCAATAATTAACGTCCACTCATTCAATTCCACGATCCCATCCGCTGGTATTGTTCCTGTTAGACGAAAGCTTTCCCAGCGGAACCGATCCACGGTATTACCGTTATCGGTATTGCCAATACCACGACATTGTCCTATACGCACACACCCGTCAACCTGAGGAAATTTCGGATAGACAAGAACCGATCAAGACGTGTACGACACTGATCACCAATTTGGATACGATAATACTGGAATTTCAACCACTTGTTCAGTAAGATTAGGCCATCAGTGGTAAGTGTATCTTCAGACCGTGATACACTTTCCCGTTTTGTGTTGTTGTACCAAAACAGTTCACAGATCCTCCAGGCTCTGTTTACGACAGCAGCAGTTTTCTTGCCTGTGTGTATGCACCTATTTGCATCGAAAATCTATCCAGAACGTCAATCATCAACTGCATCGTCGTCATCCTCATTATCAGAAATTTGACCCATGTTATGTTCACGAACCAAATTGGCAATTCTTCCCTGCACAATTAGTGCCCAGTGAGGTACATACCTACATACATACACATACATACATAGACAAGATTCGTGTTGAGCAAAATCAGAAATTTACAAATAATTAGTTACCAAACCTACTCCAAAATCCCGGTGTGCAATCTCCCAATCAAGGAAACTTTGTCCACAAAGTTGATCTCCTCAAACTTCAGTGTGTTCCATTGAAAATTTCTCGCTCGTGTACAAAACAGTGACCAAAATGTGAGTTATTTATTTTGTAATTCTATTCAATTACACTTTTATTGAACAGGAATCGCCACGGGATATTATACATTGTATTGCATATGTTGTCTTGAATAGAAATAGCCACTTCATTGTACACACAAAATCCGTTGAACATGAGGCAGTGATTGTGGTCTTTCAGTCCTTTAATATTTATGAACACGGGGAAATTGCACTCCAGAACTAAGATACAACCTTACGAACGCAATACATACTCCGACCAGAATCAAGAGCACTTGAAGAAGTGAAAACACTGACTGAACTGGGGCGCAATTGAAATTTGTACTCTACGCGGTTGTTACGCACACGAATTCCCAGTTGTTATGGAACAACACAAAGTATTGCCATTACCAGGAAGATGATAGCTGGATTTTATGTCCTACTGATAAAAAAACCGGGCCTTGTAAAATAGGTCCAACCTAACGGGTTTTTGTAGTTCCTAAGAGAGAGACAGTTCCCTTAACACGTTGAATAGAAGCGCTGCTTATTGTGTCGTTCAATTTCCAGTGGTAATTTGAGTACCAATATTATTAAGAATACTATACGATAAATTACTTTGCAAAAATCACAATCTTCTACGGTATAGCATAACTTCAAATTCCATTTGATTTGATTTGATTCATTTTGTGTGTTACATACATCTTTTACAGACAGATATTTACCAAGACTCACTAGTAGAATTATTACCATAATTGGAAATCCACCTAAAGATCGTGAATACATACGTCATCGATTGTGAGAGCTTTATCTACAATCTTCACAAGAGGGGTGATAATTTCTAGCAGTAGTGAGAGGACGGAATGAAAAACGGTTCGATTGTTTTACTGCGTCATTACATCTACAATACTCGCTAAGGCTAGTCTTGCAGTGACGAAAAACCGGTAATCATGCCCCACCCCTACAAAAAGCCCCAATAGTTCAGGTGTTGTTACCATCCAAATCTGTTTGCCGGTCAGTAATTCTGAGAGCACAGATTGGCGAACAAGCTTGTTTTCAGTGATTCATATTCATGCCATCATATCACAATATACTAGGATAAATTAAAGGATTGGGCCAATTAGAGAAATGGTAAGTGGTAGAGATTATTGATGACTCAAACCGGTGGTGCTCGAGTTGTTTTGGAGCGTTTGTATACCACCCTGGAGGTCAGAAGTTTGAACTCCCGCGATCACCGGTTACTTTCGTGGTAGACGGTAATCCATTGTCGTTAGCTCACCTGACCTTATGTAGTTCTCTGTTCCAAGTCTGATTGCCGGTTATCACCAATAGTAGGTATACCCCTTCCATTACACTCATGCGCATTCAAGCAATGAAAGAACCCATTGAATAGTGCCTACTGATAACAGTGGTAGTACAAATAGTAATCAGCGGCACAATATTTCTGATACACAGAATGAAACCAGACAAGGAAATTGACTTGAGGCGATGAGATTACAGCCCCGTAACCCCTTAATTAATATGACCTTCTGACCAAAACTTAATTGTCTTGATCATATAAAGACGTTACAATATTCCAAGAGAGGGTGAAGCACTCAATTACAGGCTGCAAATTAGGGAAAGTAACCACCGGTGGTGGCCGTGGTGACAGGGTTCGAACCCGGGACGGAAGGGTCTGAAGTTCACCAACGTGACCATCTCATCACCGTCGACCAACTTTGGACTTTATCGGTATTGTTCATCTCTAAGTTCTACCTGCTCGAGGAGGGTTGGTAGTTGTAAAAATAAAGTTTGGCATTCTTGGTGGGACACATTCAGACAAAGGTTTGTATGAGTTAGAATTTACGATCCCCGTTGACTGTACCGCGGGCGTATGGTTCTTGTTACCCACGTGCACAAAATGCACCGTAAATAGGATGCATTCGATCTGGCTAACTTAAGGTCCTGTTCTGACAAACTCCCCCTTATTTCCTCTGCGCGGTGCCAACCCCCACTGGCCACCACCGGCAGTCATTGTTATTCGGGATCACTATTGTCACGCATGTGCAGCAGAGTAGTACCAGTCGTAGTATTTAGTATTAACAATAGTAGTAGTACATGTATTTAAATGATGATGGGGAAAATGTTTGTGTGTGTGAGTGGTCGGATGGCTGTAAAGCTGGCGGACGGGATCGTTGACAATACTGAACAGCAGTTGACCACCCAACCTGTGATGCTCGTAGTGGTGGTGGTAGTGGTGGTGATGATGACGGTGATGTTACCAAATGTTATGCACACTAGCGGACACCATTCTCGCGAATGAGGAAACCCATGCGTGCACGATCGATGATCGACGCGTGCTTTGAAAAGAATCGAAGACGTGTATGGCACTCTGGTTTGTAGAACAGGTTGAACAAGTTGGTGGGATAGGTGGTAGGGTGGAAAAGAAGGACGCAAAGAGATGTGCCCAAAATGTCAGAATCCCCAGTTAGATTAACGGTCCATCTGGGCCTCCGCATGAAAGACACCATTTTTCACCACACGAGTGACCACAAGCAACCACAAGTAACCCCAAGTTGTCTGACTTTGAACATGGTGAATTCTTTCTTCCGTGTCTTCGAATGCCTTTGTGGATCGGAAGGACGTGACGGGTAGAATAAGTTGTCAGTTGATGGAAGAAAAAAGATAAAGTGTGCATAGCTGTTTTATGGGGTTTGGCTTGCACGTGGGGCAGTTGAATGTACTGTGTAGAGTGGTCATTGGAACAGATGGTTCCCGAAGGCAACAGTCAAGCTAGCCACAGTAAAGATGAATGTTCGAAATTTCGGGCACGACAAACTACAGCAACGTCTTCCTTCGGCAGCCCGTGATCGAAACATTTAACCCGTTGCAAACAGCTGATCGAGGATGGTTCAGTGACGGGTTCAAACCTCGCCACTGCCGGTCACATTGGTGGAAGATAGTAATTCTCTGTTGCCTGATTCATAATCATGACGGACCCATCGGAATCTAATGTGGTTCTTCACTAGTAGTCTTGGGATTATGGTTGCCCATTTTGTCTGTTCGTATAATAAACCTTCAAGGCCATTCATTCATGCACGTGCATGAGACAGAAAAAACGTCTAACATGTGTTCATACCACTGTATCTGACCCGGTCGTTCTAAGTTGTTTTTCGGCCATCGTAAAACCTTTATATTAGCAGTATTTAGGCTACTCCGTGTCCAATAAGTGACCCAAGATTTACTAGACATTTTCGGTAATGCGAAAATGAAAATTTAAAACTGCCTCATTTCACGAAAAAATTCAGTCCACTATCTACGTCAGCTCTAGTATCTTCTTCTTCAGATGCACCCAAGGTGAGACTGTCAGTTTCGCCTGACGCCAATGGATGACACTTCTTTATATTCCCCTTTCGTTTTCCGGGACAAATTTGTCGCTAAGCTACAAATTTTTTTGGGAAGATGGGCATGTTTTGTTTGTTGTTTTAAAGTTAACCGAATCATTGGTTTCACTCTTTGTCTTAGTTATTTATTCCGTACTTGTACAAAGATTCAGTGGTATGGAGTAACATGGTAACCTCGAAGGCCCACCACCCTACTGAGGATAACCGATAATCGGAATCACATAAGGTTCAAGCAGGTCAGTGGTGATAACGAGTCCAACGACACTGGACTACGGCCTACCATCAAAGTGCCCGGTAGTGACGGAATTTTAACCTATGACGTTTTAAACCACTCGACAGCGGCCGGTCTGTTGGATTTTCAAAACTAGGTATAGGTGTAGATCATAGATCTCAGAGAACCATGAATGTCCATGCGACACAGATTCATTCAATATGGTGCTGGAGATGAATCCGTTGTGTCACATGCCCAACGCGTTGTACGTAGCCAGTTGTGAGTATGATTAGGTTGCTACCGCTGTTTTATTCAAACGGACTGCTTCTTTATTCCTTGTGTATTGAAGTTAAAACAGAAGGCCAACCACCCGTTATTCCTGCTAAAACTCCGGTACACTGGATACTCATGCTTTAAGAAACGAACGATGCCAGGTTCCCCTTAGGTCAGGTTGACTGCTTGATGGTTCTTGTGACACAGGCACTGGCTACTTCCAAGCGTGAATTGCTTTGTGTGAGGTTTGAACCTTGAAATTCTGGTTTATTAGTGAACAACTTCGACCCTTCAGGCGCCAACACTGCATGTGGTTGATGAAATTCATTAATGGACTTTGTGGACATATGATTCACTGTCTTGACAGTGAAGCGTTGAGTGTGGTCACCTTAGGTTCATATGAGTGGTGTGTGATAACGAAGCAAGTGAGATCTATCTTCCACACAGCACATGTTAGACCGATACTTCTGGAAGTAGTAATTCTGTTCGCATAGACTTCAATTTCAATCTAGGCATGACGGAGGATTACAGCTGCAAGCATTGGCATTCAGCATGTTTACTAAATGTAAAGCTTACCATTAGAGTTTACGATGGATGCGCGTCCGCAATAAATTAATGACATGATCATCCCAATAAGGCTCCGTTTCAGGACTCCTAATTTTTTTTGATGTCGATACTCGTGTTCTCCTTTCTCAGTCAGTGGTACTTAGGTTTAATCACTATGTTTTCATCTTCACAACAGAAGCAATTCTTGGTGGTCTACACACAGAAAGGAACTCGTCTTTGGAAAAGGAAAATTGCGCTTACTATCTTAGCCTGTGAGGTTAGACAATAACACGCAAAATTCCACTTTTCTGATAACTTTACACATGCTCCGATGGTCATTTTTATCTTTCTAAAGGATGTAATCTCCAAAGTTTACACGCTTTTCAGCCGGTTATTGTTACCATGCACTAATCCTGTCAGAAATATTCACGTAGCAGGAAACCGCAGCTTTCTCAGTTCTAGGGTGGAATTGACACTCAGCTCACAGTGCACAACGACAAACGGCAGCGGAGTGCTTCTGGTTATCTTTGAAACATGCTCGGTACAGTCCTTCAGGGTATAAGGCCACATAGGAAAGACTGGGCCCCAGCAAATATCTAAATGGAATAATGCGGAAGCATTCTTCTGACGTCTTCAAGCTTTCATGTGAGGAATCAAGTTGTGAGCCGGATAATTGATCTGGATTGCAAGGACTATTTTTCTCTGTCTCTCAGGTCACACAGACAACAAAAGTGAGGGTGGCAACATATTAATAGTGGCAGTAATATTAACGTTTCACTTCCCTTGTCAATCATCGTACGGTAGTAGTACAACATTTCAGGTAAAGGGTCGCCATCCGTTAGAGGCTGTCGAATGACAATTGAGTGGGCGGTGACGGCAGTATTTAAACCCAAGAACTTCACTTTTGCTGTTCATCATGATGATAGTGTCACCACAATCGTCAAATATTGATGAGAACAAACCACAGATCCCTTAGGATCTCACACAGTTCCAGCATCACATTTCCTACAAATTATCACTCTTTTTATGGTGCAACTAGAATTTCTAGACTATCTAGTTACAAAAAGTGACTTAAGGTTAGATAGACGTAATCTTCATTTCATTCCGGTAGCAGGTAGTTCCGTTACGGAGTGCCTATCTGACATACGAGTAACTCGCATCGGCCACGCCTTAAAGTGCATCCCTCTGGTCAATCTAAAGCTGGCCAGTGGTCGTCCATGGTTTAAAAAACCAAGTTAACTTCAACCACGGTCCTCAACAGGTTGTTTGTAGTTTGCTTGTTTAAGTCCACCGGGTGTTGTCCGGCTTTGGCTCATCGCCCATTTACCTTTCAAATGGTCTGAGAACCTTGGCGTACCTTGACTCGTTGGCTCCGGTCTTTAGCCAACTCAGTCTTCCACTTCCCGTCAACTCCACAGGAAGGACGATGTATCTAGAATACCTCCCAAGGTCAGTCACCTTTTAAACCAATCATGAGACAGGTGTTGTATTAGCGGAAAGCGTCCACGGAATTAAAATATAAAAACAGACTGCTAACATTCCGCCACAGGACAAGCTGATATTTCTAAATTAGTACTCTCAGGCTAGCCATAAAACTGTTAAAACCATCTCCAAACCAGAATATTGCAAAATCACATACAACTGAGACAATAGAAACCTATTTGTACAATATCGACCGATTTTACCCATTGTCAATTTGTTTCCAATACACGCTCAGTCATGAGCTTCGTAATACTGGGAAAATTTCTTCCATTCAATTCAATTCTTATAACCTTCGGCCTTGAGTGCGGAGTCTCATTCACCTTTGAATAACCAAATCCGTCTATCCGGTTCGCCGGGGCACAGTATTTGTAACACAGTCTTCATATATGAATCTTTCTGAACCCCAGTGCTCAACCAGTTCTCTTTATGACCTATACGATTCACTACCCTATATTCCCTAAGGATAGGCCAGTTTTTATCCACCGCTTCCCCTCTGCTCCCAATAAAATGAGCATACTGAACTCCTTGGCACGATTTAAGTTATCCTAACTTTTATTCGGGGAACTATACGCGCATAAAATTACCCTTCGAATGAAATCAAAACAATCACGCACTCAAACAAACAAACAAACACAAACTACACAAGACAATGTCTGATTTGTGTTAACTCAAAACTGCCGGCCACAAACCGTCCCTGTCATCCTGTCCTCCACCCCCACCCCGGCCGTTCCATTTCCAATATGATCCAGATGTGTATGATCGTGTTTGTTTTGTTTTCACAGCTTACCTCACGTTCCAGTCGATCGTTCTAAACATAAAATTGTTGTTCGCACGATTCATATGTGGTAATGTCCCCCTCCCCCAAGGTTATGTGATTGTGTATTAGTGTTTGTTTGAGTGACATCTCTCACGTAACTTTTCTCACTTTTGAGCAAGTGTAACATTTGGTAATGATTAGACAATCGCTATAATTCAGGATGGCAAACAGAATCGGTCACAGTGTACAGGATGGGACTAAAGAACTCTAACTTCCCGTAGTCACGTGTTTACTCAGGCGATTTAACTCGGGCCGATTTGTGCGTGTTGGGGTGCGAATGCCGGAACTGTGTGTTTTACTGACTAACGTCTAAAGAAAAGGGGAGTGGCTTTGACTAAAACGTGTATTTGTCAAAACAATATGTTGGGGGCAGAAAAGAGAACACACGCTTTAAAACTACATTTTACACAGATGCAATTGAATTAGACTTCCTCCATGTTTCTTATTCCAAAAAGGCGGTAGTTGAAAAGTCGGAGTTAGTACAAGCACGCGATCTCAAGTTTACCCGATGGATAACAAGAGGTTGTAGGGACATTTTCAATGTGTACCTTTAGGGATGGTGGTGGCGCTTCTACTGCTGCTGCTGCTGTCGGCGGTGGTGGTTTTGTAGTTAGTTTGGGTTGTGGGGTTTGGTAGGAAGAGAGAAAGTGGTAAAATGCGATGTGAATAGAACCAGATGCGTACGAGATCTTACTTCACCGGTTCATGGAACACGTACAGGTACATTATGTTCACATACGTGTACATATGTACACGTGTCAGTGTGTAAGTGTATGTGTGAACTGAGACACAAAAGATCAACGTCACTGAACAATCTGCTTTGCCGGGATGCCTTTCACCATTATAATCCAGTACATATGGCTGACCGCCCATCTGTTTTCGTCCAGAAAAAGGTTCATTACTGTCCTGCTCAGTGTATAAAACACTTTTAAATGCTGTTTTAATGCTATCAACTGAACAAGCTCGTTCACGGAGCTTTCTTTTCCTTTCATGTTTGCATACGGGTGTGGTTATTGACACATTTATCAGACGAACTAACTCGCCGAGAGGCCTTACTACTCACTCACTCACCAGGCGAACTCACTCACTCACTCACAAAGCGAACTCCTCACTCATTCACCAAGTGGACCAACTCACTCACTCACCAAGCGAACTCGCTCGTTCACTCACTCACTCACTCACTCACTCACTCACTCACTCACTCACTCACTCACTCACTCACTCACTCACTCACTCACTCACTCACTTACTTACTTACTTACTTACTTACTTACTTACTTACTTACTTACTTACTTACTTACTTACTTACTTACTTACTTACTTACTTACTTACTTACTTACTTACTTACTTACTTACTTACTTACTTACTTACTTACTTACTTACTTACTTACTTACTTACTTACTTACTTACTTACTTACTTACTTACTTACTTACTTACTTACTTACTTACTTACTTACTTACTTACTTACTTACTTACTTACTTACTTATTAGCATGAGGAGCCGAGATCCCGCGACAGCTGCCCATCCTATATATGGCTAGATTTTGAGCGGTAAAACGAGCCCCTGTGGCCAGGTAGCAAGCTCTTTTACTGGACTCAACCACCCCCAGCTTGAAGAAAGACACAAAGATAGTTACTGTCCTGAATCTTTCATTCAGCAATGTATAGTACCACGCAGAGTGTTTACTAAAGCTGCCTAAGTCATTTAATTAATTCGGATAGGCGGCTGTCCGTCATTTGCAATACCTCGGTGATGCTCTTAATTCGAAGTGATCACTGAGCAGAACCAAGAGTTTGTGAACTTTGATCATGCCTTGAGCGCATCTTACTCACTTCATAAGACCAACTGTCAACTCCAGTTCTTCCTATACCAAGCATATATTCACCATTTATGGTGCACGAAAAAGGAAAGACAGACTCTCTCGGTGTTCTATTGTACATATTCTAATCTCTTGTTTTTTGTATCAAGTGAAACGTTTTACACATGCAGCGATAAAGGGAAAGCTCAACGGTTGTTATTCACAGGAAGGTGGAAGGCTGAGGAGAGCTACCAGGTTTCTCGTTTTTCATCGATTTCGTATCGTATTTATCAATTCTCGTACACTTTGGTGGTAAATTCCCTGATAGTTATGTCGCTCAACAGCTGGCTGACACACTGACCGACTGAACAGTATTTGTTCACTGCAGGGTAGACCGGTTCTCGTATGTCTCTATTCCACATTTTCCGCCCATTTTCCCATGCTCAGAAGTACCGAGTGAGTACTACATTTGACAAACTCATTTTGATCACTGTGAATATATGGTGAATTTGCACACTAATGCGCAAATTTGACACTAGTACATCGGGACGGGGTCGGTAGTGAGCGATAGAGAGGGCTTCGTTGGTTCATCTGGCGGCCCAGATGGATCGGTGGAAAGTTCTCCTGTATTCACGTGTGAATATTTGCACGCACACACTTTTGAGTGACAACTCCCGTCCTACTGTGTGGCTACCGTTTTGTTAAGTACTTTCTACCCCTTCCGAGCATTTACCTATCGTTTTGCGCCACCTACACGCCTTGAGACCGTTTATCATCATCATGCGAGCGCGTGTGAATCGGTAACTTGTTCGAACGTGTCAAGGTATCGCTTTCACGCCCTACATTCGTTCTCTCTCTACATCTCTCTCTCGTATTCTTTATGGTAAGAATAGTAAGTTCACGGTGTGCGCGAGAAGGCACGTGGGACGCGCGGGCCTGACCTGTTGTGATACGTGTAAGCTGACCGGGTGAATTCGAGCGGTGAACCATTGCTACATGAACCGCTGGACGAAGTGAATAAACTGAAACACTAGTCGTGTGCCCGGAATTTGAGATTCCTCCGTGTTGCACAGTTTGTCGTCAATATCCGTATACGACTCAACTGCGTATAACAACATACGTAGGATAAATCCTGTACTGATCTGATTAGAATAACCCATACCTCACGTTCCGTTTTATGAGCTATCAGCTAGGATTCTTAGCCTTATTAAAGTGTATAAGGAAACACGTTAGCTGATTTACGCCATTCTTTATATATCTCTGACGCACAATTCACCGATGAAAATCAGAACCACTCGACTGGCGGAGGTCAAAAAGTTCGCGTCGCGAGATTTGAACCGTGACTAGTTCTATTCTCCCCACGGTCGGTCATCCTCCTACTTGGAAACTGTTGACTGACTAAGGCCCCCTTCCAGAAATATCGCACATTGTTGTATAGCAAATGAAGGAAGTGAAAGATTATTATTATCATTATTATAACTATACACCAATTATTGTCTCGTTTGGTCTATTAGGTATCATCAGTATCATCAGCTCAAAGCGTACTCGTCGAGTTCCACCTACGACATATTTCAAACCCAGTTAGCACACAGGATTATGCGAATTCCGAGCTTTTACGGGACGGCGGTCAAGTGGTACAGAGATTTGGCCTCTCTTGGGTACCAGGTTCGAAGCTTGGCTGTGCCGGTCACTTAGGTAGCCGATACTGCAGTGTTGTTGTCGCTCGGTCCGGTATCACACATGACCAGTTAGAGAACATATCCCGTTTTTCGCTCAGGGTCTCGGTCACCTAATTGAGGTTCCTCCCTGAAGGTATTGTGTACGTTGGTAGCTTTGTATGCACGCACAAGCATGGATTTTTAAACGATTGTTTCAGTGCAGCCCATACTTTAGTACCGTTTTAAAGCAGTGGTTCTGCTAGAACAGCCAATGGTTCTTCAATTGGTATGAAGTAGACCGATGGGAGTGTATTTTTGACGGGAAATAGGTGACAAAAAGTGTACGTATTTGGAAGGGGGAATAGATAACATGTGACAGGTGAATATCGGAGGTAGCCTTCGCCCCTAGTCATCAACACCGTCACAGATAAATACGAATTGTGAGCAACTTCCTCTGTGCAGCATGAAAGCCCACGGTTGATCGCTTTCCCAACCTTTTTCCCACCAATGAAAATACACTTATCAAATTTTGTGACCTACTTCAGGTCAGAATACACTGACTCAAACTGTGCTTGGTCAATGGGGTTCCAAAGTGCTTTACTAATTGGCACGGTGATGATATTCCCTACACTGCTAAGCTTCGCACCACTCTACCACAACCATCGCCACAAGCACCACTAGTCCTTCTTTCGTCCGTCCGACCGTCCGACCAGCAGACCTAGGACGAAGTGCCGTTCAAAGGGAGATTTTCCAACTTCGTGCCTAATTAGTACCGCTTTTTGCTCGATATTTCGAAGGCATCAAGTCCAAGCAAAGTTTTCTTCGGGGGAATAGCGGCCCAAACTGTGGCCGGTTGGAGACCACAACTGTGGCTGGGTAGCAATTTCTCTTCCGCGAATGCACATTCATTCTATTGATTGTGGGCATGCGTGTGGGTGCGTGTGTATGTGTGTGTGTTGTGGTATACTGAAATGTTGTTGACCGACCATGGATCTTGTTAGTCAAAGACTGCTGGTAACTATGGTCATTAAGTGTCCCAAATTAATCCCTTTGAGTGTTTCTACCATTCTAGTCCGTTATTGTTACTGATATTGATTCACTGGTTTACGATGTGATTATGCGTAGAAGTAGTGGTTCGTACGAACGAAAAAACAGTGAACAGCACTTATCGTAATAAATTCAAATCACTACCTAACTAAGGCAACGATCGATAAATTGATAAACTGGACTATCCGTGATTATCAGCCTATTCAGCGCATTCATAGAAAGCTGTACCAATGTGGTCCTTGCAGTGATCAACCCGGAAAACCGATTGAACCAGTTACCCAGTATGGATTTGAAAAGCAGGGTATGGTTGGAACGTATGATACAGTTCTACTCAAGCTATCACACTCATATGCACTCACACGGACACACGCACCTGCCGTAGCCTATGGAGCATTTACGCCGCCGTGGGGATCTAGGAAAATGGACTGTCTCGCTCCTTCCAAAATCAATTTACAGACACTTACAAGCAAAATTACAACAGAAAGTAAAGGAATGACAGAAAAAACTGGCGGAACTGATGTTATCGGTAAACTGACCATTTTTACCGGAACACTGGTCCAACTTTCGCTATTGGTCGCTTGCTACAAAGAATGGCAAGGTGGGTGACCGGAGCTCGACTCGAACTATTTCGTTCCCTATCTCTGATTATTCCTCGGTTAGTCTGTACGCTGAGTAGCACTCGCATCCACATGCACACACACGCATACACACGTCTGGCTATAATCTCTCAGTTACGCAAGTGAACAATAGGCGGGGCAGAAAACGATGAATAATTCTTCTAAACGAAACTGAGTGAGTAAAGTAGGTAAGATGGGTTATCCGGCGTATATTCTCAGACACACCTTTATGCTCTGATTTTCCTGATAGTGGGGAGCACTCTACCAAGAAGACTGTCCCCAAAAGAACCGACATGGAAGAGCCCGAGTTGAAAGGAGTAAAGCAGCTCCAGTCTCGTGTGTCCAAAAATAATCTCGTGCGGTTCTAAGCAGATTAAAGTCCCGAATGAATGGACATGGATCTCACGTGTGTAGGCCTCGTGATTATTTACTTTCTTTTGTCCTCACAGGCCCGCTTGCGTGCGTGCATAGGTTGATACTAATTTAGGTCCTGTTGAATTCTATAAGACTCTCAATTCAATATCATCACTTTTCTGAAAAGAGAAATCATTCACATTAGTCGGACAGCCCGTTGTTGCTGTTGTTGTGGATGCCGTTGCGGCTGCAGCGACGGCCCCACCATTACCACTTGTAGAGTAGATGGTTCGGTTAGGGCCGAGTTACGAGACACACGTTCAAACACGTACACACATACACACACGTACACACGTGCACACACACACACACACACACACACACAAACAAACAAACAAACATCAAGTCTACCGAGAAAAATACGGACGGCAAAACGCGATAATCGGTAAGGTACTCGTGAGCATGTGCCGAACGGGGGGTGCGGACACCAAGATCCGAAAAACGACCAAATGAATGTTGCATATTCTGATTAAATCGCATCTCATGCGATCTCGTTCACATTGGTGAGTGAGCACACATGATGATCAGTTTTATAGTACTCCCTCTCCCCCCACAAATATGTACATAAGCGAGTCTGATAGCAGCAAACACGATCATTACCACTTTCCCTTAGGCTGTCTCCTTCTGTGGCCCATCCGTTTCTCTTTGAAAGCATATTACGTGCCATGTTAGGTGGAATGTGAGTTTAACTCACAGTCAGCAGATGTCTGAGACTAGACTGGGTCTATGACCTTTAATTGGTAAACTCTGACACACTTCTGTTGTGATTGGTGAAAAGTTATCGATATCAACGCTCACTTGTTCGTAGTCGAATGAAGCTCATTTAAAATGACACATAGGTTGACCACGACAATTTCCAACGAACAGTGAGTTTCGCTCCGAAGAACAATCGGAGTCAGATCTTATTTCAGTCGCGTGATCATACTTACGTCATCGCGAACTGGTCCACTTCCTGAAGTTTACAGAGAGTGACGATCCGGGTCAGTACGGCACGCGATAATCGGGCTGTTGGAACATTCATATCCCAATAACTGTTCAAGCTGGAAGTACAAACGAATCGGACCGAAATGATTAGAACACATTTCATCAGTATGACCACTTCGTAATAGGTCATCTAATAGCTGTTCATCTGTGGGGATCAGTAGGACGAACTGGTTGATAACATTGTAATTTTCCGTAAAAAAACTTTTCCAGTTAGAGTCTTGAGATATTAGTCGGCCCTAGTATCAATGCTGAAATGTCTCGCTTGTTTTTTTTTGCAGATGGTCTGAAAGAATAGCTAGCCGCTGCTGTGGAGTTTGTTTGAAAAGGTAGACAGCCTAACAGTTAGTTGACAAAATTTCGTTTTGTTATATATCTCGTCATGAATGAATACGGATGGTCGTTGCTTTGAGAGTGTGGAATCACGCGAACTTTGATTTAATCCAGATACGGTCTTCAAAATCATACAAAAGCCGGTCAGTTTAATCCTTGAATCTCAGAGACCGGACAGACAGGTAGACAGATTTCTTGTCTCTACGGGTTTCTGATCATACAAGACGAATTATTTTGATAAGGAGCTATTCCAAAATAGATGACCTATTGAGTCCACTCACCTTTTGGATTGGTGTTCTGTTCGTCCTCATATCAACTCTTTTCTCCAGAAAGTGTTTTGTGTCAGCGAATCGGAACACAACATTGAATATGCGACGTAGATAGTTGATCCGCCTTATCAGAAGTGAGAAACTCATCTATAGTTGGAACGGATAGTGATCCATCCCGACTTGATTCGTTTGCTCCGAACCAACTTTTCGGTTCAGTCCATATTGGAATACTTGAGAAATTCAGTTCCAATTTCTGTTAGATGGAATATGAAAACTTAATCGCATGCTCCCACTTCGAATGATTATTGTTAATATTACTGAATCAACATACTGGTCTTCACCCCGAATGCGGAACGGTATTTTCCTCAATTGAAGTGTCTTGGATGGATCTTAGACAACAACGCAGAACTGCTAATCTTTGACTCAAGGCTCCCGAAGTAATATGCTTGGTTCGGGAACTGTGTCGAACACCAGAGTCTATTTAACGAATTATGAACTTCCAAGTAATTTTCCGATTTCCAATTAGATTTATTCACCGGAAGGAAGCTTTTGAACCAGAGATGTTTTCGAGGACCATCCACTTAAGTAGTCATCAGGAGCAGAATGATTTCTTGGGTTTGATAGTAATTAGCCTGCTCAGTACTCTAACAAAAATATAACAATAATAAAAATATTTATAATAAAAGTATACTATACTTTCACATTTCAGTTAATTCCTAGCCCACTCACCTTGATCTTGATAATCAATATTTATTGCAATTAATTGGTGAGATAGATTTGTTGAAGGACACTGTATGACTGTGAGAAAAGCACTGTAATATTTGTTTCTACTTTCTGTATGGTAGGTCTAACCCGGCACAGATCGCGTGGTTGTTGGTGCTTTGGTTTTAACAAGTTAGACTAATTTATCAATTGGTATACGGTGTACAGCTTGCTCACAGCTTCTCAGAGTGTCTATCAGCTCAGACAAGCGTACCATTGAACTTATCGATCGAAGTGAGCTCTTTGGGGTCAGTGGTCAGTTTTTCCTTTCCCAATAAACAGGGAGGTGGAGATATCAATGTTCACAACGTTCACAGTTTCCGGTACTTTGAACAAACCCGAACGGGATACCTGAGTCATACGCATGCGTCCACAAATTCACTAGGATTTTCTTTTCTTCAATGGGTGACGTTAATTAGCAGGGGGGGGGTTGTGGGATATCATTACAATGATGGTGATTGTGGTTGTGGGGTAGGTGGTCAATTTTCGGTTGGTGAAGTGGGTTGGGAAAAGTATAACACTCCCAGTCTTTAAATACCTTCCATGCAGGTCCCCGGAATGCTCAACCACAGAATATGGATTCAGTTTCATTTCCAAACCACGTACTAGCAAATGGTGGTCTAAAGAGAACCACATTAAAAAATAAGCGAATGAGTAGAAGAGGGTGGGTTCATCCGGTTCATACAATAATGAGAATTACTAATCCATAGCTTCCGATGCTAAGAGCAGTCTGAGCTGGCTTTGTGTTGAATGAGTCCAGTAGAGACAGTCTCTTCATGTTGTGTACCTATGCTACTACCATCACTCAACCCATTTGGCAGTGATCCCCTGTTTGGTGTCATATAGTCGACTGAATACCTTTTTCTACGATTCCTTGAAAAATTGTTCTTTGGAAAGTAATCCCCAGTCGGTGATATATCTGAATTTTCTTACTACAGAAAATTTGTCCATCCGTCTTTAGGTGCTACTTAAATCAGGTATCTGGGTTTAATTGAAAAACCCATCTCGTTTTTAGTGTGATCACTGGGTGATTCATACCGCAAATAAGATAATGGAACCGTAGGTTCAACACTGATCGGAGTTGGTCATACGGTCAGTCTGGTGGACTTTCATCTCTACTGTTCTGGGTTGGAACCCTGCACCATCCGCCGGTCACTTTCTCTAATTGGCAGCAACGGCCACAACCCCCTTCTGAAATTCTATACCTTTACTACGTAATACAAGGAAGTAAATAAAAAAATACAAAGATGAAAGATGATAAGGATTTGGCCACTATTCAACCCGAAAAAGGTCAATTGGCTTAGGGGACCACCAACTCTTACGTAACACATCCGAAACTCCGATGCCGCCACCTGTCACTTTGGGATCTCGTGGGGCTCCCTGGTCCTGTTCTATCAAACTTGTCGTGATGCAACCACGTACGTCATCTCTATTGAAAGAATGCACAAAAGGGGATTTTTTTAATTCCTGGTAGATTTATTGAATCCCGCTATAGGAACAATCAAATCAGCAGGATGATCTCTGGTAACACCCCTACAACAAAAATATACATTCAGAGCGGCTCGTTACCACGAAGGTGATCTCTCTCGAAACATAGGGTCAGGAGGTGCTGTTTATCGTTGGGTCTTTGTAACCGTGATCCATTCTCACTGCGGTAATGAGCAAGTATGGAGTAGAAAGTTAGATCCAGAAAACAGATATACAAATCACCCCCCCCCCACTTCATACTAGGGGAGAAGAGTAGATACTGTGGTTGGGGATGCGGGAGGAAAATGATCGAATTCAATGAGGCAAGCGGCTATTGAATAAGCGAATTTTTGTAATTATTATTATTATTATTATTATTATTATTATCTGGTAGTGATATTTTTGGCATACCTTACTGGTTTGCATGCACTGAAGGGTCTTTCATGGGAAGATTGCATTTTTTGACTTCAAAGTGTCTTGTACCATATCCGTGTTGATACTGCCGTCAATATGACACAGTCCGAACGTTACCATATATACACACTAATAAAAAATGGTGCATTCAGTACGTCAACATGTTTGTATCAAATCCAAGGGTTGTGAGAGTTGTTCGTTGTAATATTCAGTTTCTTCTATTTTCTGCCTGCTTTAGAGGAAAGGAATGGGCTGGGAGTCGAACTCGTGGAATTTATGGGAGAATTATGATTGCCTCAACTGGAAACACTCGAAGCAGCTAATCACTTAAGCAACAAATGGGTAACAGTGTACCGCTGAACGAGAGATGTTCCACAGCAAACCACACGCAGTCTTCTTGTCTATTCGCTTAACTTTCTCAGCCGTTGTCCAACTTGCACGGGGAATTTCCACACTTGGTCGTAACATTGCAAGCTTCTGAACCAATTTGGTCGGTTGCATCTAAGCACCATAACACACATACACACACACACACACACACACACACACACACAAACAAGATCAGATACCGACTGATCTAAGGTCATGCATTAGGTTGACGGTGACGCCGAAGCGGCTTGGGCACCGGGACAACAAGAATTAGACAGATATTGCCTAGGGGACGTGGTTAGCTGGTGTACCGTGTCAGCAGTCGACTCAGTCCTCTGATGTGGTTCATCAGCTATCAGAATTTTGTGCTCAACAGCAGATGGTGTGACGCGATCACACACACTCACACACACACACACACACACACACAGATACGTCTGTCTCGATGCCAAACCAGGCACCTAGTCGTCCAACCAGCACTGAATTGGTGGCCCCTTTTGTTTCTTCTCAAGTCGAATTAGATCACATCCGATAACGATCTGTTCGATGCTATCTAGTCACTATTAACCTGGTCCCATTTCCACGGTTATAATCCACCGATGCGGTCTCATTTCTTGGGGATCGTCCGTGTCGAAAGAGTGTGTGTGTATATGCGATTTGGGGTGATGTGGGCTGAAGTGGAGATGTTGAGGAAGGATTAGTGAACTAGGACATGGTCGAAATCATAAACTACGAAACTCATCCGCGTTCGGCGTGTTTCTGCGCCTTATAGCAATCTCAGTTCGTTGCGATAAGATTACTCCATAAAAAACTGCAGCGGTTCAACCTAATGAATTCGTTTCTCTGAGCCGAGTAAAGTTTCAATGCACCCAGAGGGAAAGAGAGAAATAAAAACAAAGTGCCATGTCGGAATTATCCTCGTGTTGAAAGTCCCTAACACAGACGTGATTCGAATCCTCAAATAGTTCCCATCCTCGATTTAGAACCACGCGTGTGCCGTATCAGGTGAGCTTAAAGGTCACGCCAATGGGATTCGAACTTTTTGTATATGGACCATACTATTTAGGCGCCCAGATTACAGTAGTCCGTGACATCCATCACACCACCGAACTGAATTGTAGTTCAAATGCCTATAGTAGCAGAATTTCTCAGTGTCCACCAGTTGAATACATGGGCAAATTTGACTATTAGGTGAGGTTTGGCAGAATTGACAAACGTACCGTGTTGTGTTTTCCTATGCTGAAGAGTAGCACTCAGCCACACCACGTTATCAGTAGGTGCTGCAAATAGTCGACTTTTCGGTTACCATAGATTTTGTTTGTGTATCGGCAGTAACCGAAATGTTGACCGAAAGCGCTGCTTTGCTGACTGTTAACCATCCGCACGTAATCCGTTTTCCAATCCTCCGCAGGCCATACAAAATTTGATGAGTTCCCATTGGAAAACACGTTCAACATATGTGTCCATCATAAAATGAGGGCTGAATTATTGACGCTTAAAGCCACTGATGAATGAATCATGCAGCGTGGAAGCGAAGGAGATTACTGAGATAGCCAATGAAGATAGCGTAGGGAATAGCAGAGGCATCATTCTGAATTAACTCGGTTGATGATGATGATGATGATGATGATGATGATGATGATGATGACGATGATGATGACGATGATGATGATGATGATGATGATGATGATGATGATGATGATGATGATGATGATGATGATGATGATGATGATGATGATGATGATGATGATGATGATGATGATGATGATGATGATGATGATGATGATGATGATGATGATGATGATGATGATGATGATGATGATGATGATGATGATGATGATGATGATGATGATGATGATGATGATGATGATGATGATGATGACGACGACGACGACGATGATGATTTGAGTGATGATCATGATCACGATCATGATCATGATGCTTCGTAACAAGTCCAAAAAGGCAGATGTACAGTGAGTCCCTTCATGGACCTTCGGTGTTGGACTGAGAGTACACTGAATACCTGTGCGTTGCTTGACGTTGATCATCCGTTGGTCTCTACAGCGCACTAATAGTGCATTGTGCAGACAGTAGTGCTTCTGAACCGGTAGATGAAATACAGCAGTCTAGGTTTTGCCTTACGTGGGTCATTCTGATATGCACCAGATAAAATATAATCAACCTTGTAATCTCATCTGGATCGAATGGAACGTGCATGGACAGAGAGCCATTACGGGAATCACGCGGTGATTCTTCCATAGTTAATTCGTCGGCAAACCCAACTAACGTTCAGAACGAGGACACATGGTCCCAGGTACGGATTTCGATATGAGTAGTATGGCACTGTATGTGGACGACAGGAATAAATTTCCCCGGAAGCACACCACCGTGTGATTCTGAAAACAGACTGTCCGTCCATGCACACTCCGTTCTATTCAAATGAGATTACAGCTGTAAACCAACTGTGGAGTACTTAAGGATATGAATGATTGGGCGGAATAGTACTGGGTACGCGTACCTGATGAGCCGCAACAATCGCGAAACCGGTCGTGTGCTTCCGGGGAAATTTTTTCCTGTCATACATAAACAAAGCTATACTACGCGTATAATCAACCTTTCCCAAGATTTTTCCCCCTCAGCTTATACACTAACAGCAATGTTCTTCTTCCTAAACAAACCACCATCAAATTAGTTGCCACCAGCCTCGATACCAGACCTCAGGCCTTCTCATAAGTCCCAGTCCTTAGATTTAGTCCGTGCTTATATTTCACCGTAAGCCATGATAATTAACTACCGTTGAGTTTTGATGACGAATACATTGTTAATATTGGAAGGATCACTTTTAGATCTGACTCCGTACTGCACCCATGGATTCAAACAAAAAAACTACCAAAAACAGTAGCCCTGAAATGTCAACAACAACAACAACAAGTGGAGCATTTTTTATTGACGGTATTTTTTCATTGCTAGATTTACTAGACAACTGGCCCTTTCTATGACTGACAGATACACAAACACACATAGGGTACTGTTTTTTTATTTCGTGCTCTTGGCCAATACATGTATCCTTCTGTCTCTTCCGAATGGCATTATTGTTCATAGAGCAAGAGTAGTGATCTCCTCTTGAGTAAAGTATATTATTATTATTATTAATATTATTATTATTATTCATGATGGCTGCGGTCTTGACATGGAACCAATGAAAAAGGAAATAAAAGACGGGAAACTGCAAATCGATTTCACTGTACCCTATTAGAACGCGGGGTAATGCAAGTCCGTGGGTTCGAACCTACCTCAGAATGGACTCGATATTTCAACAGATAGTCAACAATTCGAAATTGTGTGCACTGAGCAGGTGAAATTTACTCGTAAAGTGACAAGCTGACTGGGATTTGTCATATGGCAATGCAATTTTCACGAAACCTCTCGCCAATCACTGCTCCCAGTGCGATTTTTCGCATCTTCAACAATATAGGCACTACTGACGTATGAATAGAACTCATACGTGAATTCAAGTTCTAACGAAGATGAGACGATTTTTAACACGTTGAGTGCAAATGATAATTCATAGTCAACTGAAATTGCATTCATGCTGAAACGTTTCGTATTGTCATTCGGATATCTAATAAGTGGGAACATATCTCATTTTTGATCGATACGATTGGTACCAATCTGTTAGATGACCAAACTTCATGCGTGTGAGTGAGTGATAAAAACGAATCACGTTTCGTCTAACAGATTTTCGTGCACTGACTTCTCTGATGACATGAAGGGTAGAAGAACGGAATGTACCACCTCTTGCTTGTGTGTGCACTTGAGAGGACGTGTTGGCTCCGAGGTGTTTTGTGTCTGAGTGCGTATGTGCGTCCGCCTTTGTATGCGTTTACGTGCACAGTTTTCGAGCGCTCTGCGGAATCAGGGAGAGATGGCGTGCTTTGCGATTATTGCTTTGCTATTATTGTTACCTGTCCGGTACTGTATCGCTGCCAACGGCAGCATTGTCATTGTCCTTTTTCGCCTGCTCCACATCATCAACTTCATCATCATTATCATCCTCATCATCACCACCATCACCACTTTAATGCCACCATCGTCTTTTGGTAAACTGCACACAAATCAGAACAAAATGTTCTTCCGTAGTGCAGTCCACCCACCCCACCCTAATAAGATACCTGGGAATAGGAACAAACTTCTCGTTCTTTCGTTTTCTTCCTATCTTTCTCTCCCTCTCTCTCTCTCTCGCTCTCTTGTGTATCCCATCTAATCGTCTATCTATCTGCGTACTCATCTATCCGTCCGTCCATCTACCTAACCACTTATCGGTGAACGTATCAATCGAATATGCTGTCGTGCACATCTCTCATCGGCATGATTCATCGGGTTGCCGTGTTCGAAAAGGTCAGTCTTTCTACTAGTTTTTTGTACACTGTACATCAAACATAGACTGAAAGGCGGATAGTTACTTCGTACATTGATCTAGGATAAGGTGTCCAGCGCGTGTCGGACGAACAATACGACCGACCGCAGCATTATCGTCATGTTTGCAGCCTTGACCAATTTACGGATATTCATCGTAAATGAATTCCAATCTGACAAGGGTTTTAGTGTGTAAATTTATCCGTGAGTCCATCCGGTACTTGGTTCAAAACCCTCATTCTAAAGTGCACATTTGTTCTTAAGTAGGCCATTGATATTCGACCACAAGAGTTGAATTGCAATCCGTCAACAGATGCCAGTAGATAAAGTACGGTGGGTTCATGAGAATGTTTGCAAACACCGGGCGCAGTGTGCACACCAACTGCAACAGACAGGTAGCAGAAATTCAACGGGGTTAAAAGCACTCAAAATGATTCAGTGAAAAGGCGCGGAACTCGGTTGGCTTGATGACCAGTGATGGCGTTTTTCGCTGGTTTATGGCTGAAACTAGAATAATTTCAAGAGTACCTCCACATTATGTAACTAACGTTCATTTCCTCTGTGTAATAACCGTTTCTGGAATTCGATCGTTGGAACAATAATGCATAACTGTCAATCGTTATAAAGCATTCGATCGGTCGTCTTTTTCTGTCGCGAAACAAGCATGTTCCAGGCTCTTGTTAGTCCTGTCATCCAGATACGATGCCTTGCTACTCATTTCGGAAACTCGTACACGTTCGTTGTCTCACCCCGTTCGGTTGGTCCTACTTCGCGTATAAACAACCAGACACTCGATTGTTTCTCTCCCCCCCCCCTCCCCCCCTCTCTCTCTCTCTCTCTCTCTCTCGAAATCATGGATCCTGCTCACGAAACACGTGTAGATGGTCAATCCGATAAGAGTGTGAACACAGTAAGAACGGTTAATCACACACATAGACAGACTCATACACATGCACTGTGAAAATGAGTCTCTGTTTGGCAGCGTAGTGTAAGCTGTTATGTTGCTGGTGTTACGGTTGATGGGTGGTGGTGGTGGTGACGGTAGCAATGAGAAAGCAGTGTGTATTAGAAACGGGAGTATCCAAACCATGGGAGATTGAGAGAGAGAGAGCCTATGAGTGAGAATACGATCAAGGAAAGTTCGAGGTGGGTGGGTGGGTGGGTTTGTGCGTACGTGTGTATAGGGGAACGCGCGTCGAGGTGAACGAAACAGATCTGGTGTTCGGTTGGAAACAAGGTACCTAGTCAAAAGAGCAACACAGACATGGAGTCAATTCAACATCTGGGTCAGCCTTGATCACAGCTCCCTTTTCCGTAAAACTAGAGTTCTGTTTGACTTTACCATGCTTGCGCGCGCACAAGCGCGGCCGCACTCACACGCAAAACAAACATGAAAATATACCCCCGGACATTCACAAAATTGAGTTCAAATATTTCATCTATTGCTCTATGCTGAAATGGTTCTGATGATTCGTGACTATTTTCGTTTCGCGGAATATCTGCAACGCTACAAATGAGGATTGATAATCAATCCAGGACAGGACTACATGACAACTAATTTGCCCAGATTAAAATAAAAGGTTCAATGAGAACCGCCGGCTTCTTATTCCCCTTTCTATGAGTATCTCAATCAAACGTTGTAGCAAATACACGTCTCCGTTGAATCTGTACGGTTCTGGATTATCATTACTCACTACATATTTACTCTGATACACTCAATTATCCACCTGATTATCGAAGCGGGCTGACAAATTTGTAGTGGCTCCAAAAGATATGAACCATTGCGATGATCTTGGTTATATGGGTGATAGACAGCAATCCGTTGTCACCGGGCTTTTTGCCACACTTGAACTATTGGGAACTTGTGCCATTTCATGTATCTGGGTCAGGTTGCCGACTATCTCTTACAGTCCGGTGAACTCTTGATGCTATGGTGTACGTCCATGTCACTGTAATTACGCTCGAGGATGCAATGAAAAATAGTTAAGCGATACAACGTGGCTCACTCCCCCTCTCTTCCACTTCCACTCCCCCCCCACACACACGTACACATGGGTCTGAGAACCACAGGTTCGTACGTCGTAACCAATGAAGACCAGTAATGGCGAATTATTCCCCTGCCCCTTGATCTAGCCTCCTTACCCATCAGTCACCACTTACGTAAGCTATAATTCGTTCAATGAACATTGCGTATTAATCAGTCTCCTCTCCGTAGCACAAACTCGCAGATCGTATGAAGAAATCCGTTACCAACGGTCATTTGGATCGAAAGCGAAACGAAATGAGACGAAACGAGACGAGATGAGACGAGATAATGATGGCTGTTCTCTGGGAACCATAGGAGGGGACGCCGTTCTTAAAGGGGCTGTTTAGCAAAAGTTCCCCTCTCTGTTACCAGTCCTGGTTGTTCGACGTGGTCCTCGTAGCTGGTCTTCTCCCTGAAATTCCTACAGATGCTAATTATAGGGATGTGTGTTCCGCTGCGACAAGAAGATGATTTAATAATCCACGAATGATATTTAGATCATGAGGTCTGATCATCCTTCTCTATCCGGTTTACCAGCACAGTAATTAGCAGGGAACAGGAAGCAGGCTAGTTCTATTTAACGAAGAACAGAAGGTTTTGCTCAGTTTTTAATAACAAGCATTCCAGGTGAAGCATACAGCTCCAACCATTCGTCAATGCAGTGTGATTTACAGTGATCAACAGACTGGACAAAATTAGAGGCTAACTATGAAGCGAATCATGTGTTTTACCTCATAATCAGTCTAAAATCAGAGTGATGCCAATGAAATTTGTCTCCCTCCCCACCCCATCCCCGTTCGCACCGAAAAGATGACACTGAAGACAATCGATTCATCTTTGGAATTAGAATGGCAAACCATGCAGTCGCATGAGTGTAATAGGAAGGACACACCTCATATCCTTGAACGCCCACGGCACTACTCGAGAAAACCAGCAACTTAACCCAGCAACTCACATAAGATCTCAATAGATTAGATGTGGTTACAAGCCGGAAGACAGCGAGGATTACTGTCTACCGCCAAGGTGACCGGTGATAGCCGTACTCGAACCTGTGACCTCCGGGATGGTTAGGTAAAAGCTCTAAATTACTCGATCATTGCCGACCAACACAACATCCACAGTCCGTTCAGTGTAAGCCCTCAAGACCAGAATCTCATACACAGAGGTAAACTCAAAGCCGCCTTGTAGTGCCACGGTCCACTTAACACAAATACAGAAATAACCAAGAAAATCCGTGGAAGTACTGTTCATCTGTGGTGTACATCTACCGAAATCTAACTGTGACTCGAACATGGTGTCCTCGAGGGTCCTAAATGAGATTTTTTTTTTGGGGGGGGGGGGGGGGTTGCATTGAGCTGATGTTTTCCAATAAACCAGATGCACAGTGATTCCATAATATAACCGCGCAGTAAATCATTTCATGACACTTTTTAATCTCCTACCCTCGGGATGGTAAGTTTGTCGTTAGATAATTTAACACTAGTTGCTTGAACATTCCGTGGTTTCCTTCAGTTCTCCCTTCATCTCCCCCCGCTCCCCGGCTTTTTCTCCCCCTCCGTAACTGTATGCAGTATGCTTCCGATGGCTGCCGCTTTATCAGCACCGTCTGCCAACATGTCCCGTACCTCGATCGAAATGGGTTGGTCCAATTTTTCCCGTAGTCCAAGCCATTTCCCTACAGAGTCAAGAGAGTTCAATTCAAGCTCTGGTTCCATTCCTTTTGGTTCGAATAATGCATTCTATGGTGCATCCAATCTGTTAGCTGTTCACAATTATCAGAATTCCTATCAGACAAGTTTAAATCAAGTCTACCATCAATATCAACAACACCAACAGCAGCAACATCAATACACACCAAACCCCATTGAGTCGGGACCATTTGGACGGGGAATAGACAAATCTTTACGTTCTCCTCACCTGGATAAATTGGATCCGGACATGGATACAACCGAGAAACCCGTGGGTGACGAGGTCACCTCATCTTCCTCATCATTGATGATCAACCGTATTCGAGGCAATTACACAGTGAATCAGTCGAATCAATTGAACGGTTCCGTATCGCCACCATCCAGTCCCGGTTGGAATCCGATGCATCGAAAGCCGAATAAACGAATTAAACTCGGACCTCGTTCGCCGGAAACGAATTGTGAAACGGTTGGAGTCACACATCGATCAGAAGAAGTACCCCGAAAATCGGGCATGAATTTGACCGATTTGTCCAGTCTGGTCTATCCTCCCGTTCAGCAAATGGTGAGTTGTGGAGAAAAATCCACCAAAGTATCCAATCCAAACAATTTTGGTCGTCCGCGGGTTGAATATGATATACCAACTACAGTGGGAAAATTTAGTCCCTCGAGAATGAAAGACGATTACGACTCCGGCGAATTCTTGCATTCTGCTTCGTCACCCCAACCGGGCTCATATCCGTTCCGTATGGGACCTTCAGGAACGGACAGATCGAGAACCCTATTCCCACGTTATGATAATTCTTTGGTTGCATCTGGTGAATCAAAGACACAACCCCCAGCGCCACCACAACCACCACCACCCCCACCAGCTCCGCAGCAACATTCCACTCCGCTTTCCAGTGGTCTTGCAGATGAACACTATCAATCCCGTGAACAGCTGTACTCTATGCTGACCAGTACCACAACACCGGGTAGCCAGCCTCCAATCAACGCACTGTTCACAAACGGAGCATGGAATCAAGGTTTCTGCTACCCGCAAAGTTTAACCTCCCAACAGTTAGCCTCATTCTATGCCTCGGTTAATTCAACTTGTATGGATTCAGCTGCACAACCCTCCTACATGAGCAACGAACCAACACATCCCGCCAATTCCGGTGGGCATCCACGGCCTTCAGCACACAATCCCCAAGGTTCACTGAGTCCGTCAAATTCCCATGTCGATCAAAATACCAATCTGTTCCACAGTCGAGAAGTTCCGGCCACGATGAAATTCGGTTCCTGTCATGAACTTGCTGAACACTCTATGTCAACGGCAACTACTTCATCAGGCAAGACAGCCGCAGCAGCGGCCGCCGCGGCGGCTTTCTTGCATTCCTCACCAACAGGCTCACGCCAAATGGACCATTTGATGTCAGCCAGTGCAGCATATCACTCCGCGGCGGCTATGGCCGCAGCTGCTGTGGTCGCACAAGCCGCAGTGGCCAGCGCAACAGCCGCTGGTCACGTGAGCGCCAACGGTCCACATTCCAGCCAATCATCACATGACTCTCCGACCTCATCACTTCCATATCACGAGGGCGGGATGCATCCTAATCAGGTGTCAAATTCAAACGGGATGAATCGTGAACTAAGCCTCATTCCCATCCTTGGATCTGGTGCACATCCGAACACACTCGGGTATTCCAATTCGCATCATTTAATGACAACTGGGCATCCGTCTGTTGCTATGGCTACGACGGCTTCCGGGAACTTCGGTTCGAATAGTATGAAATCAATCAAAAATAAGAAACTCACGTCCACAGGTGAGCAGCGTCAGTTACATATATATGCAAATCAAAAATGTATTGCACATTTTCATTTCCCAACACTATTTAATAGACAGCTGAATAATCACATTCGATGATTAAGTCAATTTGATTTGCTTTGATTTGCTGTGATTTCATGTGGTCAAACTTAAAAAAGCAAGCGTTTTTTCACCCAACCAAGTTTGTGGTAGTTTTATACACCTGAATGGATGAAATTTTAGCTTCCAAGCTGCCTCGGAACAAACAAGTTGACTCACCTGTCAATATTTTCCACAATGAACATAACAACAATAATAATAATAATAACAATGGTAGTAATAATGATGTTAATTTCTCAAGTAAGCGTCATGCTTACGTTGATTAAAGGTACTATTTGGTTTGACTGTCTCTGATTTACAGGCCAGGAGTGAAGACTTGGAATGAGATCGCGAGTGTCTACTTTTGCAGACCAGTCTTCTAAAGCCAGAACAAATCTAATGTCAATATTGGCCTTAAAATGCAGCCCCCTACATCAGTCAACTTTTTCATTCCGGCATTTATAGAAACTTTGTCGAGATTTCCGCGGAATACACGTGTATGCCTCGCTGACCATTTCCACTAAAGTGGAATTTTCAATCACCAGTAGTCTTATCCTACTCACGAAACAGCAGCCGTCCCATCTGTATTCCAATCAGAGTCAATTCCAGTCAGTAGTAGGTTGAAGCCAGAGTAAATACATATCTTTGTTGGTAATTATCAGCTGTGATGCATATCCTCTTGGAGTTAATTGGGACCCGAATTAGGCAGTGGCCGAGTGGTTCAGAGCGTTTGCCCAACCACTTAGGCGGTCAGAAGTTCGACACCGGTCACTTCGGTGGCAGACGGTGGTCCACTGTCGTCCGGCTCGTTACTACTATTCTTGACGTATTGGGATCTCATGTGGTTCTCCATCCGAAGTCGGAGGGTTGGGTTGCCAGTTATCACTGATAGTACAGTGGGCCTTCGAAGTTATGGGCTACATAGATCTTCCGCTGTACTCATGCGTAAGCATCTGATGAAAAAAAACAACTCGGGCTATCCAAACTCTCATTGTGAATAGTGTGTTTCGTGTCAACACAGGACGACGAAGTGACAATCAGTCACCGGCTATGAATACTGGTTCCTACAATGAAAGTCTTTTCAGTGAGGGCCCGAGTGAATCGAACTGCATTCACAGTTTTCAGTGATGGGTTGAGTAGTAAAACTGCCTCTTTAGTCAAATGGTGAACAAATTCAATTGCTCGCTGTGCACACTGATCGCAAGATTGCTCACGTAACTCAGATTTGACTGTTGCAAGACCAACAAATAGACCTATGGGTGTTACGAAGTATTTGACTATTGCCCACGCACAGGTATATTTGTGAAAACGGATTAGGAACGAAAAGACAAAATCTCGTAGATTCCTTTTCCAGTTCGAGCGTTATCTTTACCACTCTTCAAATTCCAAAAATCTATTCAGCGATTAGGTAACTGCCCAGTTACTTCTTTCGTACAACGAACTCATCTGGGTTGAAGTTTTATTGCACTCTTTTGTGAGCAATTGTTGAAAAACCGCATTGGGTTGCGTAGTATGATTAACGCTTGGCAATTATTCACGTCCAAGTGAACTCGAAATAACACCAGTATAACCATCATCATGATTTTTGCGGCACTGTGCATCTTTGTGGGATTGTGGTAACGGTGACATATGGATACCGGGATATTCAACCAGGAGGTCAATAGTAATGCCAACGCATTCGATCATTTGATGACACACGCACACTCACTCATATACGATCAACCAAGACCGGTTTTTGGTCTTCTGTTTAACACCTGTTCCGTGGAGGAATTAGTCACTGTCTTGTCGATTTTGTCATCTGTTAGCAACATTCCGCCCTACCTCGACCCAACCGAGTGCAGTGGGCAAATATCCTCATCTATTCATGACCGGCTATTTTGACCGTTGGAATAAGTTTCGTTCCGTCTAAATCCAGTCGTTTATTTATTAGAACACATTGGGGAAACCACCGGTGTGACCACGTGACATGTGCAAATGCAAATACGATTGCGAAAGCTAGACGATCGCTAGACAAATCGGCTCCGTCATGTGATCCTATGACTCATTGTGAATCAATATTAGTAGAAAGAATAGGAAATTGTGGAATTGAATGAGTACACGTACAAGTGACCACTGGTATATAACCCGGGAGGCGGGAACTATAGACAAAGGGCTATACCACTCTGAGACTCAGTTGAAAACTATCAGATGACAGTGTCATCATCGGCTAAAAAAGAAATGGGATCAGCTGATCAACGAGATGCGTCATTCGAAAGTGACAAATAGCCAGTTTGTGTGATTCCCAAATGAAAATGACCATTTTCAAAGTCCATGTGATAGGTTCTCAATTGGACCTTAATGTGGCATAGTTCAATAATTTAATATATCTATAGAAGAGGAGAGCAAGTAGTGATGGATTTCTGAAATCCCTTGGAATTCCATATCAGAAAATTTCAGACGGGGAAACGCGCTCTTATTTATTAGTTCGGCCGGTTAGTTATATGGAGTTTTTCTTATGAGCACCGTAGAAAAAGGCTTACCCACGGCCACCAGGACGCATACAACCGTGCCCGTTGGGATGGGCCGGGGGGGGGGGGCGGGGCACCGACAACCACGACCATAGAACTTTGGCCGGACAATCAAAGAACGGTTTCAGCCGGTCAGATGCAATCACGATCCAAATGAAAACAGAGTGCAATCCATCAATAGACATGGTTGTCAGCGGCGGGGATCCGATCTAGTGAATGAAATTTGGTAATCAGAGGTTTATATGGTCAGTCGTTCACCCCCGGGCACTGGGATTATGATCACATGACTGCATATATATATATATATATATATATATATATATATATATATATATATATATATATATATATATATATATATTGAGAGAGAGAGAGAGAGAGCAGCAGCAGCAGCAGCAGCAGCAGCAGCAGCACCAGTTCTCATTTCGAATCATAAATCAATCCATGGATAAAGCATTCTTGATATGAAGCTAGTCGTTAGGACCCATATGGAATAGCGTTGAGGTCACGTGACACTCACAGGTTAGCGAACAGATTCTGTTTAAGTTTCAGCAGAGACTCAGTAGATATAAACTGCTGATGGGTTTTAACAGGTCAAACGAAATAATTGTAATCAAATCCTAATAATTCAACGGTCGTTTACGTATTCACCGTCAAATCACTTCCGTCAAAATGAGAATGTTCTGTGTGGGATGGGAATAATGATGTGCTTCTTACACATACTGGAACTGTTCATGAATCTCATGGATAAAAAAGCGCAGTTGACTAATAGAAAAATTATCTCACTCTCCTTCACCATCCTCTCTCCTTTCGTCTCTGTAAAGCAGAAGGTCGTGAATGTGTGAACTGCGGTGCGACAAGTACACCACTGTGGCGTCGTGATGGACAAGGCAATTATTTGTGCAACGCTTGTGGATTGTATCAGAAAATGAATGGACAAAATCGACCACTGATCAAACCGAAACGCAGACTGGTAAGTTATCCCTATTGTGGTGTTTTCTTATTGATCGACTCTATTCGTTTACCTTATTTATAATCGGATATGAATTTGGTTCATCGTTATTATTATTATTATTATTGTTATTATTATTATTATTATTATTATTATTATTATTATTATTATCAACGACAACAGCAGCAACAACAACAGCAACAACAACAACAACAACAACCGCAGCAACAACGTCATCAGTATTGTGAATCGTCTCTTCCGATGTGGATTACCGATTCGTCCGTCAGGACTGCCTCTACCGAACGATATAGACAACATTTTGTGGTAGTCACTAGCTCGTCATTCAGTCATATTCGAAAATGAATTCTGTGGCTTAGTCTTTATGTTTGAGGAGTTAAAATACACCCACTTGGTTCTGCTATTCACTGGCAGACATGTTCGACCAACAATCATATTAGGGCCCAATCTGGGCGATTTATCTTCACGCCGACAAGCGAGAATTGACCCCAATGCGTACTTGTGTACGTAATCATAAATGCATCGTGAACACAAGACTTATCCGCCCGGTATGATGGGAGGGGAGATACCGCAGGTGGCTGACCAGTCACCTGAAGCGATTCGAGTATTGTCCTCCAACTTAATCATTTATCAACCGGCTAAAAGCGACCATTCTATCCGGCACCGCTAATGTCATCGCGGGTGTCACGCAATTTCCGGTCCCGTTGATTACACGCACACAAGGCGTGATGCGGTACAGTGTATCGTATCGCGGCCCGTTGTGGCGCAGTGCAGTTCATCGACGGGCGGCCAGACGCGGCGTGATACGGAGTTGAGGAGTGGGCGGAAAAGTTGCGTGCGTCCCTATGCGTTATCTCCGCCTCGTTCGCTTCATCTCCCGCATAACTCACAAGCCACAAGGTAGACTGCTCTGTTCCACAAATCGAACCAAACATTAGGAGAGAGCAAAGGAGTACATGGGGGGGGGTTAGAAAAAACAAAACATGGAAAGCATCTCTTCGCCATTCTTGAAGGCATCAGCAAAAAACGAATGAGAGTCAAATCCTCACGCACATGTTAGTCAGAACAGGTACACGTCTGTTTAGTTCTCTGTGTGTAGGTGTGTGTGTGTGTGTGTGTGTGTGTGTGTGTGCGTAAGCAGGCATCTGCGCATTTCCTGCACTATACCTGACTTAGCCGAAGTGTGACCGTAACATTCTGACAGAACAGAGACTGAAATGCGTTGCAGTATGAGTTATCGCAAACGGCCGCCGTGAAACAGCGAGTGCCACCCAAGCCTTGACAAGTGCATCTGTGTGTGCGTGCGTCTCTGTGTTATGGTAGTCACTAAGTTATCATGCACATCTGAATTGGGCTTACCAATGAAATTGCACCACACTGTAAAACAAACAGTTCCATATGGGGTTTTCTCTAAAAAAACAAAATTTCTAGTCTGATCTTTCGCATTTACGTGTGTGTGTGTATGCCCAGTGAGAAGAATAAAACCTTTCTGGCCATCTTCCTAATCAATTTCGTCAACACCCAACGGAAGCAGAGTGATTGTGTGTGTGTACGTGTGTGTGTGTGTGTGTGTGTGTGTGTGTGTGTGTGTGTACTTGTTTATGCATACTCGGTTTGACATGTGTATCTTGTTACTGGAAGAATTCAGAACAGCAATGGATTACGATTCGCTTCAACGAGACAAGACACGATGCGATGCGATGTGTTGCTGTATGCAAGGACGATGACCGAACTGCAAGTTGTGTCCGGGTTCAAACACCCCACTCCAAGTTCCGACTTGCAACGAGATAATACCGACTCTATCGATACTGCTGTCAGTTGGAATTGTCAACCTATCGATGTGCGTATATGTACATGGCGTTCCACTTCCTGACCGTCAGCTTATTATCGCCATGCTCATGGTAATATTTTGACGGCTGCGGCCGTGCTCTGTGGTGAATGTCACCTCAAGTTCACCGTGATTCTTCACCCAGGTGTTTAAGGCCTGAGACGCGCTAATTCAGCGTAGCCTACTCACATAAAAACACATGAGAAGTGTCACAAAGCTGAACTCCGATGAATATAACCATCCCTGTTCACAAGGAGTACTCACAAGGACAAAGTCTCAAAGTGCAACACAGACCAAAATACAAACGATGCTATGTGTTGGTGCTTTGGTGGACAAAGCATATGGCGGGATATGTGACCACGTGTCCTCGAGGTATGGGAAGAAGGCAAAATAGACAGGAAACGAGAACCGAAAGACAACAGTGTTTGAGTAATACCACACACTATGCGTGTTCATTCGTTCCTCAGTACGACAACCTGCAGAGTGTTCCACTTACGAAGTCACCGATGATGTACCGCTTACCATTAGGATTTGTACGAGTTTTCTGATCTCAGTGTAATACTAAGTAGTAAGGGAGTAGCAGATGGTAATAAAAAGCCCTTTGTAATACACCGGTGGCTGGATAGTTTATTAAGTTGTTTGAGAATGCCGTAATTTAAGAATAGGCCGAGACAAATGCTTGCAAGTGACTTATCCAATTTTTGAAATTACTATTTAGTGCAACAGAGGACAAACTGAATTAATCTACTCAGTTTTCGTAGGGATATTTCATTCATAATATTATATCTTCGTGATCCTAGCTGGTTTTTAGTTACAGTATCACATTTCTTGCAACAGTCTAATTTGTGTTTCATGAGTATCGGTGGATGTTCCTGTTCCGTGAGTCAGCTGAGGAACCCCAAAGGTGGTTCGCTGATAGGTCTATGTGAGTTAGACGTAGCTAATTTCAACATTGTTGCGAACAAATAAACACCTATGGAGAGTATAAGTAACAGAACAAGTGGATAGACCGAAGAGTACCTGATACGCATACCTGATGGGAGGCTATAAAGGCTAGACCGGTCGTGTGCTTCCGACAAACTTTGTCCACCCACCTTTGGATGCTACTATTAAATGAGAGCATTACTCTGTCAATCAGTCACTTACCAGATCAGCGACATTCTTTCATTACTTCGAAAGTGAGGCTCATGACTACCGGACATCCCTCTCTCAATAGCGCAATGATCACCTGTAGTCTACTATCTCCGTCCTCAACCGGTGTCGGGATAATGATCTATCATCTCTAAGATAAATGGTTCGAAATCCACCGTCGTTGGTCACATTGGTGCCCGACAACAAAACTGCCATCCACCCGCTCGTTTTAACACCTACGTAATTCCGCGCTGAGAGTATCCGGATTAGTTTGTCGTTTTACTCTCTCAGTGGAGTTTTACATCCATTTGGCAATTTCCACCCTTTCCGTTGCACTCATATGCAAGCACGGAGTGTAATTTAGAAAACTGCTTGTTACGAGAAGCAAATTGTGTCACTGACGTGCACCACTGTTTGTTATGTTGGGACACGAAGATGGATCGATCCCCACATTACTCGATCAATCAATTCACGTCAAATTCATTTCTTAGCATTCATCGGAATGTGTTACAAATAGATTCTGACTTATCAAATAGACATGAACTAACATCTTCTTCGTTTAGCTTCAACACTTGTTTCATGTTGACCTATTCGAACTATCTGTAGCTCATCCCCAATCACTCCCCAGTGGTTCTGATCTTTTGGCTACAAAATTTATTCTGGGGTAAGATGGACTTAATCTTCCACGTATTTGATGTTCACAGTCTACTAAACAGTAAATAATTTGCTGACAACAGATGAGAAATAAGTGAAACGTGTCTTTTCCTGAGAGACACAACTCCTCTTCTTATCCAGTCCAGTCTCCTCAGCAGCGAGTCGACCGACTGACCGACTGATTTGCGAAGTCGTGACACGCCTCTCTCTCTCACCCTACCTGAGCTGCAGTTCAACATATGCCATATACCATTTCATTCGCTAAGCTTAGCTGTCTACACCATAGCAACTCCGGATCCCGGTTGTCGTGATAGATATACGTCAATAGTGAATTGAGGATTTGCAGCCAAACTGAACATTCACCCTGATCTGTGCTGATCGACAGTTGACAGGAGAAATTCCTCTTGTATACAACTGTGGCACAAATGGAAATGGAAAAGTTCCCCCTTAACTTGTTGCATGCAAACACAAGTAGAGAGAGAGAAGGAGAGAGTCAGAAGACGTGCAGTAGTTCAGACCCGCATTAGATCAGTAGGGATTCGTGTGTATCATAATTAAATTGTCTAAAAAGAAAATCAAACACCCGGAACTGCTTTGACCACGCAACCGGAGATGATGGATGAAGAAATAGAATCAGTGGAGGTACAGTAGTCACGAGACTGTGATGGAAATTTGTCCGTCAGTTGGTCGGTGTTTGAAAGTGAACGAAACAAATGTGATTTTGAACTTTTGCTCCATATGATTCAATAAAACAATACCAATTGTTTTGGTAATATTTCAATTCTCTGGCTCTCTACCGTTCACTTCGACGGGCCGTAGTTCTACTCGTACACTAGCTATTTCCAGCCTGATCAGATCAGATCAGATCAGATCAAAATCAGATCTTTCCGTTCTTACTTCGTGCTGTAATTTCTCACTTACGATTTGATCGTTTACTTAAGACGTCCAAGTCACGATCATGTATGTTCACTTTCTTTTTCACCAACACACTGATCACAACGTGACAGCAATCGTCTAGTCGTCGTACGGGTACAATCTGTTCCAATTGTCGCACGGTGACCACCACCCTGTGGCGTCGAAATACGAACGGTGAACCGGTATGCAATGCGTGTGGACTGTATTTCAAATTGCATAATGTAAGTCCAGTATGATTGGTGGACTGATTGACTGATTGATTGATTAATTGATTGATCTAAGGATGCTTGTGATATGCCAGACGACTTGTTAGTAAGCTTTCTTTATGATAATATGAAAGGCTAATGCTAAGATTGTCTGTGGCTGTTTACTTTTCACTTTGAGATTAGGGAACAATGAACGGTTAAACACTCACAACCAGGAGGACTTATCTTGCCATCCGAAAGAGAAGGTTCAGATCGATACCATACCTGACCCACTTCAAATCTCAGGGTCCCTTTAAGACTAATAGTTCTGTCTGATAGTGGTATGAGTCCTCGTGTCTTTGAGTGCTTTCTTTTAATCGTATTCGGGCGTGGATATGAGTCAAAATACAACCAGGTGGTCAGTCGTCCAATTTAAGTGACAAAAAGAAATTCCCAGTTCACAAACTTGGAAGTATTGTAGTAAGCAACAGTAGTCTTCTTTGGGCATCTTTGTTTTTCTCGACTATGAGTGGAGAATAGGAATATTCTGCATGCTATCGACAATCCGAATTCAATCGCTTCGTGAACTTTCGGCATATCTGGGAGGGAGAAAAGAACTCGTGAGATCCGAACATAATCGTCCATTAGCCAAACCTGATACTCGAATGAACTGCTGACCAAACCAGCACTATAGTACAATCTCCTTACTCAAATGCTAACAAAGTATGTTCTGCAATCTCAAAGATAACTCCCCACTTGTAGATTGGCTAAGTTTCTTGCTTGAACATACTGATACAGTAGAAAATTTCCAATAAAAGTTTTGTAACTCAAGATGGGACACCAGTATATTCTCGTTCTGCGTAGATGAGTGAAAAGCTGGACCATGATACTACATCGAACTGGCTGGTGGGCGGGTAAGATCACGTGAGGATACAGAATCATGTATAAGACAAGTCAATTTCTGTCTATCTCCACTGTTTGTTACATATGTATATACACACACACATACAGACAAGCCTTCTGTCAGTAAAAGCAACCTGGTCAAATTTTCACGAAATGATTGACTGGTTGATTGACTGATCCTCTAACTGACTGATCGAATGAATGAACCCCTGACTAGGTGCGTGAGAAGTCAATGAATGAGAAGCGAAACCATTGCAAAATTTTACAACCAAGCTGGCGCAGGACAAGAGAATACATGTCTACTTTCGCAAGACCAACCGGACGAGGGGATATGCAAACCCTCAAGACTTTGAGTCTTTGAGTGGGTGTGGGTGGGGGGAAGGGAAAGGGGGGTTGGTGGAAGGAGGAAGACGGATGGATTGGAAGGGGTACCGCCTGTTTGTGCTTGAAATGTGAATGTAGCATAAATCAGCCTGTGCTCAGCTCAGAAAAGAAAGGAAACGAATGAAAAAGATTTGAGCGAAATGGCGCTTAGACTATCATGCGGACCCCGGGTCGGACCCTGGTGCCAGCATTTGTCACACCGTCTGGGCCCTGTGTGTGTGTGTTTAACTACCAGTGTTTTTGTGTCTAGGACAGGATGGTAGTAGAGATAGGGAAGTCACGACAGGTACATTAAGATGGCGCTAAGTTAAACGAAGAACGACATCAGGGGAGTGGTAAATTTGAACGCTCGCTCGCTCCCTCTCACGCCCGACCACCACCACCACCACCACCACTAATTCTACTTAGACCCTGGTAACATCCCGTATTGTGCTATATGGATTTAGTCTACGGAAAGTCACTGGGCGGAGCAAAGTTGATAATCGGAGAGAGAGAGAGAGAGTGTGTGTGTGTGTGTGTGAGGGAAAGAGACGGAGTAAAGGGAAACATGTTGCTTTTAAAGGTTGTCCCTGGACACATCACAAAAAACTGTGTCCAATCTATAAGACAAACGAACATGGTCGTTGTTAGGCGAGTGTGTGTATGCTTGTGACTTTAGTGAGACCTAGCTGGGTGTTATTCACACGAGGTTCTATTAAGTTACGGTGACAATCCTTTCCGAGTAAAGACTATTTTTGGTGTGAGTATTAGTTCCTATGTCCTGTGTTGAAGCTGTATAATAAAATATTTCAGAAAATGAGTACTACTTTTGACAAGCTGTCATCTATAAATATAAACCAGAGCTATCGATCAAGTACTGCATTCCGTAATCCCACAACTGATTGATTGATTGATTGACTGGTTAACTAACTAACTAACTAACTAACTAACTAACTAACTAACTAACTAACTAACTAACTAACTAACTAACTAACTAACTAACTAACTAACTAACTAACTAACTAACTAACTAACTAACTAACTAACTAACTAACTAACTAACTAACTAACTAACTAACTAACTAACTAACTAACTAACTAACTAACTAACTAACTAACTAACTAACTAACCAACTAACTAACTAACTAACTAACTAACTAACTAACTAACTAACTAACTAACTAGCTAACTAACTAACTAACTAACTAACTAACTAACTAACTAACTAACTAACTAAATAACTAACTAACTAACTAACTAACTAACTAACTAACTAACTAACTAACTAACTAACTAACTAACTAACTAACTAACTAACTAACTAACTAACTAACTAACTAACTAACTAACTAACTAACTAACTAACTAACTAACTAACTAACTAACTAACTAACTAACTAACTAACTAACTAACTAACTAACTAACTAACTAACTAACTAACTAACTAACTAACTAACTAACTAACTAACTAACTAACTAACTAACTAACTAACTAACTAACTAACTAACTAACTAACTAACTAACTAACTAACTAACTAACTAACTAACTAACTAACTAACTAACTAACTAACTAACTAACTAACTAACTAACTAACTAACTAACTAACTAACTAACTAACTAACTAACTAACTAACTAACTAACTAACTAACTAACTAACTAACTAACTAACTAACTAACTAACTAACTAACTAACTAACTAACTAACTAACTAACTAACTAACTAACTAACTAACTAACTAACTAACTAACTAACTAACTAACTAACTAACTAACTAACTAACTAACTAACTAACTAACTAACTAACTAACTAACTAACTATCTAACTAACTAACTAACTAACTAACTAACTAACTAACTAACTAACTAACTAACTAACTAACTAACTAACTAACTAACTAACTAACTAACTAACTAACTAACTAAAGATGGTCTTCTGTGCTTTAGGAAAGTTCTCCATTGTATCCGAGTTTCCCTTGCTTACGGCCAAACATTGTTGGATATGATTGTCCTAAGCGGTTTACCCGGAGCTTTAGAGCAATCTGTCACATGAACTCTCCTATCCGGTACTCGTCGTATTTCGTCTTCTACTGTCTAATTAGTTGATTCATAGTTTTTGATATGAAGATAACTCATGCTGAAGACATGTGAGTCAAGACAGTAACACATGGTGGCCGCATGCCATAGTTAATCGATTATGGGTCCTGAACTCACTCCCCGATCACATTCTCATTGGGGTTCATTGTGAGTACAGGATTGATGACAACTGATTCGTTCGGAGGTGGCGAGGGATGGGGGGGGGACAATAATTGTGATTTCCGTACTCATATGGCTTCACCCTATTTTTCTCTGTCCCCGTCTATCTTAATATCTATCTGGGTACTCAGACATAGGAACATACGTGTACACGATGACATATCACGGCGCCAAAGCATAAAGTCGACAAGTTTGTGGTTCACTGGCGCCAGGGATTGACACTGAGTACTCAGACATCTACATGCGATCTCGATTAACAGGATATGTGAGACATCCCGCAGTTGTGTTAGTTTGAACCAAGCCCTACAAGTTGTCTGTTTTTGCTTTTTTGACGTTAGTTCACGTGATTTGTCTTGTCCCGTTCACATCTTGGGTGTCAGGTGATTGGACAGGTAGCCCCTCTTTTCCGCAATCCGCTGATAGCACAGCCACAGCCGCAACAACAGTGTCCAAAACAACAAAAGCCATACCACCATCAGCATAATCACCGCTACCGCTATCATCATCATCATCATCATCATCATCAGCCAAAATCATATGCGGACACCCACGTTACACCTGTTTGATCACTGTTCGTTCAATAAAAAATGAGGAATTAACGCAATTTGCAGAAATGTATGGCTTTTATTTTGGTTATCCAATTGTCGAGCTGGAGATTACCACCACAGTGAAAACAAGGGCACAGAAAAACAAATAGAAGGCAGCTTTCTATTGACTCACCAAGACTCGTTCACTTCATGCTCACATAGAGCAAGACCCGGTCTTGAGCCCTCGTATATGTAAACTCTTAAATGAACTACAGCTACCGACATACAGATACGCCGACCTCATCGGATTCCATTCTCTCTTTTCTTCAATCCGCCAGCACAGGTACGGAAACAGGCATAGGCAAAAGCTGTCCGGACGTTGGAGGAGCGGGGGAGGGGGGGGGGCGGATGGGCCACTGTGAAGGGATGAACGGAAGTGGTTAACTTACGGGTTTTCTAGATAGCAATCGGACTACATGACCTGGTTCGTTTCGTTTCGTCTCGTCTCGTTCTGTTTTGTTTCGTTCCGTTCCGTTCCGCTGTCATGTTTGCTGGGAGTAGGAGAGACTAGCAGGTAAGAAATGGGCAATAGGCAATGTGATCCCCATTACGTTTGGAGAATGAGCTACAGGTGACGAAGCATTAACTGACAGACTAACCGGCTGGCTGACTTGTTCACTAGCTAGCTCAATTTGGGGTCATTCATAAGTTCATGAAAAACAAGAGAACAGGCTCGTCTCAGTGACTGAGCACAGTTAGATTCTGTATTTTGAATTTGTGACAGACTTTTGCTAGCAACATGCGTACATTTCAGTCCAAAAAGGGGATCTGACAAAGATATATGACAACAATGGGCGCTAGAGGTTCACGGGAGTGAAAAAGACAAGGAACCACATTTGGAAAGTAATTCCGTCCTAGTCTTGTCCTTGTTGGTCAGTACTCACACCTGATAGGACACAGGAGAGATTTCGTATACGGTAATTCTGAAAGAAGGGTGCCAACATTTTGAATCTGCTAGATGAGTGAGAACGACGAACAGATAAATCACAGTGTACAGGATGCGTTCGATCTTGCAAGCTTGGACTACACGGAATTCAATATACTGATTCAATATATATATATATATATATATATATATATATATATATATATATATATATATACTGAATCAGCCACTCGTGTGAGAGAATGGCATCCATATGAAGAGGATCTCTAAGGCTCATTTCACTAACAAGGAGACACGGCAACTATGTCTCTGAGGTTTCGAGTAGAGAAACACCTGAGGTCCTGGTAGGTCAAGTGTGGGAACGAGCAGGGTAACAGCGAACTATTACCTACCGCGAATACGATCGACGGTGGCCCAGATCGAGCCACTGGACCACCAACTGTATGAAATTCTTGAGGAAGTTGCATGAGATTCATCCATTTTGGATACAAAGATGGCGTAATCCGAAAGTAATTAAGAACTCTTGACCTAACCCAGATCATTGAACTGTTCAGTTTGCCTAGGGGGAACGCGCGCCACTATGATCTGTATTAAACCCAGCGGCATATTCCGATTCGATTTTGTCAAAACTTTCAAACTCGACCTAACTAATAGCTTAAAAATGTCCGTATTTGGGATTCCAAAGCATTCAATATCACGTTCGCGTCCTCCGATTTCTGTTTCCCGTGAACGGAGGACAGATTGTTTTCCCCCGTTGATAACCACATCTTCTGTCAGTCTGTTGGTCTGATTTCGGTTAACTTGTTCAAATTATTTTGACTATTGTTCCTACAGAGTTTTCCAGCCGGCCATTGGAATCTTGGCAACGATTGAGCATCCTTCTTATTGGGTCTATTTTGTTTTGCTGTAATCATTTTCTAGAAAAAGATGTTATCGTTCTAATTCATATCCACTGTGGAATGTACTGGCAATCAAGCACGCCCCAGGTAATACATTCAACAGGAAGGTTCACTAGTTATCCTAGGTGTGCCGTGAATTTCTTTTCGCAAAATGGTGTGAGGAAAGCAGACCGACTAATATTACGCGCTTTTATCTAATCCTTTATTCTTTCTCTCCCCTATTCACATCCGTTTTTTTCCTCCTCATCCCACACGTGCGACAGATTCAACGTCCAATATCGATGAAAAAAGACGGGATCCAGACACGTAATCGAAAAGTGTCACAAAAAACGAAAAAACACAAATTCGGTTTCTACAGCGATTTGACCGACTTGCACGTGGACTATCTGATGAAAGCCCCGTTGCATCGATTCAACGCGGCAGCTGCCGCAGCTGCCGCCGCAGCCGCTGCCAATCGTTTCGGTTACGCAACATCCGGACTGGCCAGGGTATCCCCAAACTCTCCCATGTCTGCCATGTCCTCGGTACCCTATGGTCATACGTACGGTCCGGAAATGGCTTTGACCGGTCCATCACACGGACATATTCATCCGCATCACATCCATATGGGAAATCAAATCGGTACTCCGGCGAATATGACTTCCGCGGGCACCAATGCCGGAGGTGATTTGTCCACTGCGGCAGCGGCGGCAGCTGCGGCAGCTGCAGCGGCGGCCATGAGTCAGACATTTGTGAACGGACCGTCCACGTACGGTTCACAAGGATTTCTAACTTCTCGTATGGAAGACTATTTGGCTGAAAACGAGATAAAAGCGAACACCTATATTGGACTGGGTTGTCCGTCAGGTACACTGGATGACACCGAGACGAGAATGGCCTCATTTTTCCGCAATGCTGCTTCGCCAGCACCACTTTCAACTACCGGAACCCATCACCATCAGCACCAGCAACAACAACTTCCACAATCTTCTCTAACACAGCAGCAACAACAACCACCGCTCCAAGACATTTGGTCCAACCGATCCAGTCGTGGTCCCATTGATCATTCCGTTAACCCACTCCAGAATTTCCCTTCCACAATGTTTTGTCCAAGTGCACACCAGATGGCACTTCTTGGCTGTGCTCCACAATCCTACTATCATCCAGATAATCATTCTTCAAGTCAGCATATCCCATCCAGTCCATCTAAGCTGTCATGCAACACTTCGGAAACCGACACCAAAACGACTGATTCCACCAGCATGGATCCCTGTTTAACTGCTCACCTGCCGTTTCGTAAAGCCCAGTTCGAAGTATCAGCCTCCGGTCTCTACGGTTCCGTCTATGATCCTATGTCTAATCAATCCGGGCAGCCGAGCGTAGAAGGCAACAACACTGCAACCACTACCACCAACAACAGCGGTAACAACTCGGTCAACAGCGCCAACGGTATCGGCAACCGCAATACCACCACGAACACCGCAAACCCAGCTGCTCATGGTTTAGTATCCACGAGTATGCAGTCTTCAGTGATGAACGAAACAAATCTTTGTGATAGTGCCCGAAGCACCAGCACCAGTTCCGGGACCGATACGCCTCGTTCCGTGAACGGATTAGCCAGTACGGATCAGACAATGCTAGCCGCGGATTCCGGCGAATCGCACAGTTACTCATCTACAGGGGCAGGTTGAAACCGGCGCAAAAGCATACACGCATAAACATATAAACTTGAACATTAGGGCCTAACTACGGTTCTTCTACAATAGACGAATGATCTGTGCGTACAAACTGATCTGTACGAATGATTACATCGTTTTTTCTTTTGGTAATTCTGTTGACACACATACACAAGCATACCCACCCATCCACACACACACACACACACACACACACACACACACACACACACACACACACACACAAATAAGCAGTCGGTTGGGTAGACGTACAGACAGAAACATACAAACTTCCTTCTAATGATTGCAATATGACTTTGCCTGGGCTGTGTTCATCATGCCGACTGGGTCAGCCATGTGGGCAGTGGGACACAATAGTAGACGGTTCGTTGTCAGAGTTTAGCATTTATTTCAACATACAAATCAGATCCACGCCTCGATAACAGACCGGACAGAAAATGTCTCATCGTGTGACCTCAACTCACCTGATCGAACTTTTACCTCTGTCGTATGCAGTAACAACAAGACCAACTCATGCAGCAACAACGAGTACCTCTTAATGTGGTCATAGTTTTTCTGTGTTCCGTCTTTTTTTGCTCTAGCACACACCATCATCGCATTGTTCATAACAAATATTCTTTCGTTCATCCGCTTCTTACGACGCGCACAACTTTAAGTCGAGAGTCGCATTCTCGAACGTTCGCCCTCCACCTGATGAGGATACTTTGAGCACAAGCATTTACAAAACATTCGTGCAATTATTCACTGATACAAGCATGATTAGATATTGTACATATACACAAACACATACATATCACAACTAATCAAACAGGCAAATAGATAGATAGACGGACAGACAGACAGATAAACACGCAGACTCGAGCAACATCATTACCTCTGGCCCTTTCGTGAGGCTATTATTCTATTCTGGGATTAATTCAATTCTCTCTGTCTGTATGAGTAACTTGCCCCAGCTCATACAGCCGCAGCGGCTGGTACCACACAACACAGCTTCATTACAACGGTACCCCGAAATGAACAGTCTTAGTAATCGGGCAAACTGGGAACGAGCAACTCTGTATCCGTGCAAAATTAGATGGTGGGTGCATTTAAGCGATTACGTAACCAGTATACGAGATGGGGAATCAATCGGAAGCTAAAATACCTTATGTGAATATTATGATCGATCATTGCCAGCCCAATCACCATCAAGAATTGACCCTCTAGCCCCCCTTGATTCTTCGGTAATGGACCGCCTACTGACCTAAAATGTTTCGTAAACTCGCCAGCATTTAAGAACCGCACTTACATACTACTACCTATGAAAATCTGTGCCCCCATAAACGGGACTTATTTCATTATTCCGTTGTGATTACCAATATGTGTATCCACTCAATCAGTTGGACAATTTTCCAAAATGACGTTCTACATAATCAGAACGTTATCACCATCCATCAATGAACCAACCCAACACAATCAGACCCTCTCCTACGTGCATATATATATATATATATATATATATATATATATATATATATATATATATATATATACTAAATCCTATATCCACTACATTGATTACCTCTGTTTAACACATGACGTGAGAGAATTGTCGTTTCCGCAACGAACATTGCTTACCTCCACTTTCTTCGTCTATTCCACTCTGTCAGACTTCAGCGCTAACTCTTTCTTTCTTTCTTTCTTTCCTTCATGCTCTCCTATTGCCACTCCCCCCCCCCGCCCGTCCCCCATCCTTCTCTTAGTATCAATTGGCGTGGTTTGCAGTCCTGTCACTCCCCATTCTGCTGTTAATGAAACCACATCTTACGCAATCCATGTTGTTTCGTTTGTATTTGAATTTCGCGCGCTTACGAACACATGAGGGGCTTGAGGTGGGGTCAGTGTGCAAAAGTGGAGAATCAGATTCGCGAAAATGGTATGAAAAGGATACTAGAAGCAGCATTTTACGATATGATATCCTGAATTCACAGAAACACGATTCCTTAATATGAGTAGGAGATGTAATTTACCCATGACACAATTCATCGTGCAGCGTCCGTGATCAGCAAACCAATGAGGGAAGCACTGCACGGTTAGTTTCGTCCTATTTTGCGAGGAATCATCAGCCGCAGTGAACATACACCGAGGCCCCACTGGGACTCAGATCCCCGGGTGAATGATTCTGAGTCGAACGCCTAATCCACCGATCTATCCGGACTGACTCGTCATGGTCTGTTGTGCTAGTCTACTGCACGATGTAGCTTACCTTCATCACTGGCGTTTTAAAAGGGAACTGTAGTGAGCAGGCTGTTCGTAGTCATTCAGGTGTTCACCTAATGTAAGTAAATGGGTTCCGGATAGTAAACTTACAGAGTATTGAGCTCATAGAGTTTTCTCACTTTTTCTTGCTCCAGATCGAACACGAGCGAGCCCCCAGGCGGAAGAGTTCTAACCTTTGTATACATCGTATTGGCGACCCTGTCATCGGTACCGAGTAGAATAGGAAACCAAGTTAATTTTGTGGTTGTGAGATGTTGTGTAGTTGTCAGTGCTACTTTTGAAATCGTCTGTCCGACGGGGGGTGGTCCCCACGCTGAGAATACTCTCGGTTTTTGTGTGTGACGAAGGCGTATATAACAGTTGGGAAGTTCTTCTTTCGTTGACGACAGCAATGCAGTGAGCAAGCTGTTAGCAGTCCTGTTGGTATGGGTTCCCGATGATACACTTACTGAGCTTTGGGCTCAAGATGCTTTCTCTGTTTTTGTTGTAGATCGAACACTAGCAAATTCCCCTCTCCCCCCCCCCGCCTCTGACGGAGGAGGGCTGATTGTTGCGTACACAAGGACTAGTTGCTCACACAGCTATCGAATCCTTTGGGAGATGTCTTCTCCATAGGGACCTAAATGAAACAGATGATGAAATAACTGGACGATGCTTCCACGGTTTTTTATGGTAATTTGGGCATTATTGAATCAATATTCAAGATTCTCGCCAGTGCTTAAAGCAGGTTCAAAGTGCCATCGAAACCTGAGTAAAATTCATAAACAATGTATCTGTGTCAAAATCGCAATGCGATGAAAGAATTTAGTGTCCGGAAACAGTTTTTATTCGTCTATTCGTTTATGGGACTATTCTGAGCAAAATTGTTCACAGAAAAGCGCGAAAAACGCGTTATCGTGACTCTGTTACTCTCTTATTAGTTAGAAAAATGACACTTTCCCCGTCACGAATGAGCATTTCTCCATCATCGTGAAAACAAACGGTAAGTTCACCGAGCCCAGCTTTCCGTGACCTTGATTTCAAGGTCACGCTTACGAAACGTCAACAGCTTTTTCTAATGACCCTACCGTCAACCACGAAATTACTAAAAAAGGCACCAGATGATACGGCGTTTTCTAAATGCGTTCGCATTGCCTTTGCTTCACTGTGCTAGGAGGAAATAAAATCGACACTTCCACTAAAGTCGGTGCCCCTGGAACGGTCATTGTATGTGCTTTCGTGGCAAAAACCACACGCGAAGAGTTCTAGTTTCATGACTACAAATTATTTCTATTCCATGATTCGTTAAGTTCTCTCTGTCAAGTATCAGTCAAGTCAATCATGTTGCCCGAAATCATACCATTTCACCTACTCTCCGAATAGTACAAAGATAACGGGAACGATGTTCATTTAGAGAGAATTTTATACTTACAATGGTTTTTTGGTTTTGTATGAAGAGACAAAATCACGGACACAAATGTCAACGAGGAAAATATTTTCTCTTTTGAATTTCGATTGTACCTGAGTTAAATAATGATTTCATGGCAAATTTGTTAAACTCTTCGCTCCACTGCTTCTGGACAATGCAACCACATAAACGTTATACCCCTATAAGTTTCAGCGAGTAATGAATAGTGCACGTAATAAAATACTATTGTTTAGTAAAGGTGCTGTATGCTGACTGAATGGAAAATAGAAAGAATTATACTGTGGTTTTGAAAATTGAACACAGAAAGAGATTATGGGATTTGGAATTTGGTCGTTTGGTTTTGTATCCGACCTTCTTCGATAATGTCATCTAATCACGCAGTCAGTCGCATCCTGTTTGTGGGTCGAAGTCGATTCTGGCCGAAGCAATCACAGTGGCATGACAAATTAACTCTAATTGTATGGCGGAATGGCAGTTTCTTCAACTGCAACCAAGTGTCGGTGGCGAACAGCTTCTAACACACTCTGAGGGACCCGGTAGATTGTTTCAAGAACGTCTTGTTTGTTCCATTGGTAGTCGGAATCCGCCAGATGCTCGGGAATTGCAGATCATTTCCTCCGAATTCCAGGTAAGCTGAAACAACAAAACGTACTAGACCACTGCTGATTCGGAGCCTGGGAAATAAATTACCGTGAACAGTAGTGGATTGCAAAGTGTTTGGAGATGGAAAAGACTACGCCCGTCGGCGACAGCCGCAACCTTTCTGACTAATTAGAAATGCCGGTCCACGAGAGCCAGGCGTTACAGAACTGATCAAACAGGCGAACGGCTCACTGATTCAGATTTAGAAGTGCCCTCTAATTGTTCGGACGGAGCATTTCCAGAAACTGTTTGACTTGAGTTTATCTACAAAAGTTGTATCGAGCATCAAGATTGATAGATTTCTGGGTTGAGATAGCAATTCTACGTCAGAATTGGAGGTTCTCCGTGAGATAAGCTGCCAAAAATGACGTAAAGCTGTTCAGCGGAATGAGTTGCCTTCGTTTATTTTCACTGACGGTAGTTCAGCACTGTCACTGGAGATGATCAAACTGTTCGATATGATACGGAAGAAGGAACAACTGCCGAAGAGTTGAAGTAAATAGGTAAAATACGACAGGTCCTCCTGTGAGAACCCCAGGGAATAAGTCTATTTAGCAATAATTCTAAACTTATTGCCGGTATTATTCTTCATGGCTTGTTTAACGGTCGCGAACAGTACTCACGCGGGAATCGGACTGAGCTTAGACCTGGCCAAGGTTAGAGCGAAGACATCCCTTCCACAGACCCATTGTCTGTTTTCTTGATCTAAAAGCAGCTTTTGACTCAGCTGACCCCAGTGTACTTCAATGACGTCTCTTGTTGAACCGTGTAGGAGAGAATTTCATTCATACCATAGAGTTTTGGTATATGAATAGCCGAAGCCGAGTTTTGACTTTGGCCAATTCTTCACTCGAGTTTACCACGAGACATGGAGTTCGTCAGGGTTGCTCCTACTCACCTTTTCTGTTTAACATTGTGATTGATATGGTCCTTTCTTATGTGAGGATAGCGGTGATTAATTATCCTCCAGGTATAACAGCAATAAACGTCGAAAATGAGGAAAACAGTTATTCTAATTAAAGATCCGCTTACGGTCCTATTTCTTTCTAATACGCTTGAATAACTAAGTGGAAATGTTAGGTATGCTTTTCTGCATCTTCAATGTCCAAGATCTTGTTGCAGAACTCGGTTAGTTTAACACCAAACCCTTCTATGTCTTAGGTGACTAGAAACCAAGTAGACGATTCATGTTACCTAGGTAACTGTGCTTCAATCGGAGGTCTGATATCGGATGAAGTGCGGTTGCGTCCACAAATAGCTTGTTTGGCTCCTCCTAACCCCGGCCATTTTTGCTGTCGACAGGACATCCTTTTTTCTATCGCTGATCGATAATACTCTGCAACTGTTACACTAATTCGTCTGTATGTTTCAACAGCGGTGGTTGTCGAGTGGCTTAGAGCGGTTGATTACCACTTCGGCGATCCGAGGTTCGAATCCCCGTCGCCACCGGTCCCTCTGGTGGTAGATGGTAACCCCTATTGTATTCCGGATCGCTACCACACTTGATCTATTGGGACCTTATGTGGTTCTCCTTCACTTCAAGTCACAGGGTCTGGTTGCCTTTTACCTCTAATAGTGCGTTGGGCCTTTGTGGCTATGGAGTATATACCCCTTCCACAGCATTCATGCGAAAACAAGTAATGAAAAAAAGAAATGTGACAACTGCGGGTGGAGGATATAAAATGATCGACGGTACTTGTAAACGGATGTCTTCGTAGTAGTGCTTGGATCTGATGAGGACATCACATCAGTCATGCTTAGGTTAGGCGGACAGTCGGTGATACACGAACCAAATCATTCGATGAAATACTTAAGATCACCAGGTTAAAGTGCTTGGGACATGTGTGTCACTTGTCTCCAGACAGTTATCTTTGGCGCGCAATATTCTCTAAGGTAGATGGAGGTTGGAATATGAGTAAGAGTGACCAGTTCATGACGTGGGAGAAAGGTATGAAAAGTTTAACCCAGTGAACTTGGTCATCTACGGTGTGTTTGTATGAAGCTTCCTGGATGGGGTCGAAGATATCCCCCACTCGAAGGTTGAGTGAATTGAAGTGTATGACTAGCTACCACGATCAATGAATCTCTTGTATTAAAAAAATCTTTCTTCATCGAATCGATACGGCCGTTTTTGGTCCTCTTTTTGCCTTTCTCGTTCTCTTGTTTTTCAGATCGTTTCGACTGGGGCTCCCGTGGAAAGATAACAACCAAAGCCACCGCGCCCATTGCATATTTATTGGTTGTCTGTACTGAACTGAAACGAACTCTGCTTCGTCGACATTGGTTATACATCCCACATGAATTGCTGATTCATTTGTTGCAAATATATTTCCACAGCTAGTCCGATGTAGCGGATCAATGTAACGGGGAAAACTATATGAACAGCTTGCATCTGACTACTTTGGTTTTCTTTCCCTTATGAATAAAATATAATGAAGATCTAAAGCGATCTGGCAGGCAGGTGTATGTGTATAAGTGGCAGGACCGTCAAAGGATCCAAATTCTACTGGATGCCATGGTGAATTGATGGAATGTGTTTCCATGAACAGATTTGTTAACTCAAATCGCATCGTTGAACGTTGTTTTACAGTTGAGTTGGATCGAATCTGCTTGGTGATCTCACTCGTCAACTATATGTTTGGACTATAACGGTTGTTCAACATACTTTTAGGAAGTGGTGTTGATTGCAGCTCAGGCTGCTGTTGTTCAAAAGCTTCTGATCACCCAGCTTGGCGTTTAGTTCGCAGCAGCTTCATCACCAGTGTGGGCAACATGCGCCCTGATGATGTCACTTCGACTGGTGATAAAATGTTTGCTACCTGAAAACCAAACTCAAAGATTCAACATAACGAACTTACCAGGTCTCCGGAAGTTGTTCTTGATAGATAATACCGGTGCTGAGTCATCATACTACTTTACTTCTTTCCCATGACCGAGTGCAGTGGAAAGGGTAATATATCCATGACGGCAATCAGGGAGAAGTGGTGAGCATGACTCGATGACAAGAAGTGAACAGTCGCTTTAGGTCTTAATTGATCGATCCAGGAAACAATCTGGTATTGTCTACTACCACAGCTGACCTTTTATGATCACCTTATAACGTCATCCTCATCCTATCAGACCATGGTTGAAATAACCCTTATTATCAACCGTTGTATTTCCATACGACATAATAAAATTTATTTATTTATTTATTTATTTATTATTACATGGCTGCTCACAAGTGCAGAGGAAGGGGTTCAGCACGTAGTCTCAATGGCCCACTGCACTATGAGGGTTAACGGGCAACAAGGCCCCGAGATTTGGAGTGGAGAACCACCTTAGGTCCTAGTAGGTTGGGTGTGGTAACCAGCCGACTGACCCTCAGTTACAGTCTACCCCCAAAGTAGCCGGCGGTGACGGGATTCGTACCTCTGACCCTCGAGGTGTGTAAGCATACACTCTAAACCACTGGACAACCACCGGTTGTCTAGGATGTTCAGCTTTCTCATTGAAGATCATGAGATCCGGCTGAATGGGAGTCTGGGAAATTACGGTGAACCGTAGTGGATTGCGAAGGGTTTTGGAGACGGAACCCGTGACACCCGAGGTGGTAATAAATCGCTCTGAACCACCGGACCAACACAATTACAGCACAGCTAATACACGTCATAATTTAAGTTGAAAGTGAGCTTAGTCGCCCATTGTGCAGACCGATAGAGGAGTATGATTCCAAGTTGACCGAGCCAGCCGTAGTGACTTTAAAGCATCACAAATTATCTTTTGTCAGTTGCGTTGACGTGCAAATAGGTAGAACGGAATAATACTGGACCGAACAAATCTCCAAATGGCTTTTGGGCTCACTGAGTCAGCTGAACTGCACAATACAAATTTCGGAAAATTATTCGCTTCTGCTATTACAAAATGTTAAGATGAAGTAGAAACCCAAAGTTACGCAACTTGGTTGAGTCCGAAACCATGAATGGAGAGAAGCTGTAACACGGTGGCGTAGACCGCCATTCGCATCTCCGGTGTAAGTGTTAGCACCCTCCTGTGGACTTTATCAGCTTCGACCTTTACAGATAGTACACTTCGTGACCCTCATGGAAAAGCGCTGCATCCTACACGCTTTGGACGACCCTGTGAGCCTCTATCCATGTTATTAGCCGCCGGTGAAGTGGAAGTGTGTGGAGCGGTTGTCGTTGTCATCGTCGTCGTTTCCGCGGTGTCAAGATGGTTGCTTATTTTCGTCACAGTTTGTGCTTCCATCACATGTGTTGCCACATTACTACCTATCATAGTCTAAGGTCATCTATGTAGCGTGTCTAATAGTAAGATCGTCCAGATGGAAATTAACCAACCCCTAGAGGAACGTGCAGCCATCGTTCATTAATTTGACACACCCTAACCGAACACTGTCGAACTGTTCGCATCCTGACGAGTTCATGAAGTCTGGGTTATTTTGGATGGTAATAATGCTACAAAACGAGGACAGGAAGAATAACACAAACATAGAAACGCTCAAGCAAGAATGTATAAAAAATAGCCACTTCATAACGAGAAAGTGGTGTTGGAACGGTACATGAATTGGCAATTAACCCCATTTGATTGGAAGGAAATACAGGCTAAAAAGCCACCTTCTGTTCAGCGCAAGATACATTGGAAACGCTGATATTCTAGAGGCTAATCTGCCACATTTGAGTAAGGTGAAACGAAGTATCCAGGACAAGCCTTATACCAGTTTCTACCATGCATGTAAAGTTTAAAACCTACAGAACCTAGTTCATGAACAGTTTTTATGACCAAAATTCACAATGTGAGGTAAAAGTACTCAGGGTATCGTTTCCATGTCCGCTTGTTAGTGTGTTGTTCCCGTGGTCTTCTGCTGTTCCGTCGTCATTTCTTTCTGGTCTGTTGAAGAAATTGTTCCAGATTCCTCATCGAGAAATGTCGATCACTGGTCGAGTATGTTTCGTACCCCTAATTGAACTATCTGCTAGTCTGTGCGAACTACACCTGGCCGCATGTGAAAAGTTCGCTTACAAAATCTTTGCAGACAGCACTCATCTTTTATACGGTGATCTATCCAGATGTAGCCCTCTTGGTTCTACACGTTCGTATTCTCGATCCATGCTGTCTAGCATTAGTATTTACAGAAACTTTTCTCTCCCCTATTTGGCCCGAATCTTCACAAACCGGGAGCGAGTATCTGCAGAAAAGTTTGACACTTATTAAAGTGCCGTCATTCTTTTCCTTTCCCAAACTCGAAGAGTTTCCAAGTGTACATCTATTTTTAACTAAAATGCGAATGTTTGTCGTTGGGCAGACGTTTGACCAAATACAACGCGATGTCCACTCCAGACCGTGGCACAATTTGAGCAGCAGAACAAAACTGACTGTGTGAATTTTCCGTGACCTTGGCGTGGCAAATGAACCAAACTGTTCGCCATCTCTTGACCGAGCATCTCATTTTGGTGGGAACTGCCTGCCATCGTACGAAGAACGTGGGCTTCAACATGCACTTGATTCTCGAAGATTTATTCTCCCCATTTGGACAAGCATTCAGAAGCATCTTGGTTTCGTACCTAGATCACTTCATCGTCGAAAGTTAAATGTGAGATGAACCCTAACAAACAGTCATATTATGAGGATCTTTATAGATAAACTCCTACATGGCAAAAAAGGACGATATTCAACGCAGTGTACAATATAGATTACCGTAAAAGCTGAAAAGGTCCACCCAGGAAACTTTGCAAAAGGCACCCTGATCAACACAAATCTGCGTTGGCGCATGTGAGTCGCACGAGCCGTATTGTGCTCCCAGATTCCCCTGCTTGCGTGGAGATTAGTAAAGGAACAGTAACATTGTTATGTTATTACTGTAGAACGAAAATATGTGCATTCCTCAAATTGTTATTCGCCTTCAAACTTGGGAACGCTTAAAATATGCTCAGGCACGGTATGTGACTACTTTCAAAAATACGGGTTCTTGGTGCGACTGAGGAACTCGTTTTTCTTGGAAACCCTTGAGAGAACTCTTTTTTTATCTCCTGTCTAAGAATGAACTCATCCACGTGCGTCGACATTCATCTTTCCTTCAGATAGGCAGTCAGTACTCAGATCTTGTTACAGAGGGAATTACCTCTGAAAGATGAGCACCTAACATAATCATAATCCCTGTAAGACCAGGAAACAACTTCTCGCCATGATCATTTCTAGCCAGACCATATCCCGAAAAGTTCCCGCTAGATTCCGTGTCTAATCTTCCAAGTGCTATGACTGATTGCATTTTTTGTAAGCAACTTTACCCAACTCAACGGAATTGATTCTGTGTGTCTTTCGTTAGTGCAGAAAATATCGTCCACATAACGATGATAATGGCAAGGACCCGATATTCGATGTCTTCCAATTTAGCCATGAAAATACCACCTAACAGTGGACCAAGAGGGGAACCCATTGCGACTCCGTCTTTTTGTCGTTAATTTGTTCCATCAAATAGAAACAGTACGTTTAGTGTGCATCTTAAATAACAGCTCTTTAAGGTTTACTGTTTGGATTCCAATCGGAGTTTGCTTTTCGTAGTAAATGAACAAATCAAATTCACCGTTTCTACAAATGAATGAGGAAGAAATGACGGATACACTGAAAACCCTGAGGTTCAGTGGGTATATATCGCCTTGCCTCTTTGGAAAACGAAGCCTGTGGGTTCAACCATACCACGACTTTTATGGGCTGCCCGAGATCCACAAAATCGGCGTGCATTTACACCCTAATCTTTCCAGGACTAACTCAGCCTATCATACCACAGTGCGATGGCTCGTAGGAGTTTTGCAACCGGTGCGAAAACTGACTGCTACACACAGGCTCAGTGACAGTTTCCAGTTTGTCGAGGCCATCAAAGACGCTAACATCGACAGAAACACAATGTTCTCAGTGGATGTCGCCTTTCTGTTCACTAATATGCCATTGGTAAAACCGGTGAATTTTATTTGTTCATTTATCGAAGAAAGACCACTTCTGATAGGAATCCCAACAGTAAACCTCAAAAAACTGTTATTCAGATGCACATCAAACGTACAGTTTCTATTTGACGGAACATATTACCGACAAAAAAACGGAGTCCCAATCGGTTCCCCCCTTGGTCCACTGTTAGGTGATATTTTCATGGCTAAGTTGGAAGATAGTGAATTAAGGAAATTCATTTTCTCGTACATTAGCACGTCAAGGACTACACACACACACACACACACACACACACACACACACACACACACACACACACACACACACACACAAGTACGCACACTGTCATATCTCTCAAACGTATTACTAGGTGTGGGGAAATTCTCCACGGTCACCTCACTCAGCGTATGATATCTGAACTCCGTAACACTCTTCTGAAATTATATCTGACGATGCTGGCTGACCAGTGGCATCTGCGTTATCTAGATCTTAGTAGATGTGTTTCAGCGTCTGAAATCTCACTTGAATAGTATGGGGCGAACAAGGACGAAAAGTCTGTGTTTTTTGAATCACACGACGATTCTTCCAAAACTAATTCGTCGGCTAATCTTCAGATGCAGAGCAAAATTACTCATAGAAAATCCATATTTTGGACCATGTGTCCTCGTTCTGAAGGTTAGCCATGTTAGGCGACGAATTAGCTTTGGAAGAATCACCGTGTAAATCCATAAATGGACTCTCCCTTCATCCGCGCCCCACACGATTCAAATGAGGTTGCAGCTGTATACCAAATGTAGAGTGCTCGCGTACAAGGATGGTTGGGCAGAAGAGTGCCTGGTACGCATACCTGAAGAGCCGCAACGACCGTAAAACCAGTCGCGTGTTAGCAGGGAAATTTTGTCCTGCCTTTCGGGTACAACACAACACTAATCAATTCGAAGGTGTTTCAACATTCTTCACAAGGTCCCACTATGAAGGATTTGTTTGATCGCGCGACCATCAACGAAATTCCCCGAGGCTTGCCCTATCTTTCCGGATTCCTATCAGACTGAAAACTGTCCCGAACGTATAGAAAACGAAACAAGCTGTGTGGAGCATTCTGTTCTTTCTTGTGCTAGTAATATAATGGTTATGTAGAATTTGGATAGTATTATTAGCCTGTACATGATTCTAGTGGAAAGCGTGTACCCTGTGTTCATGAACGTCCTCTGCACCCTTGGGGATAATCTAATTCTGAGACTTGCATTGATAACGAACCACAGAAAGCTCGTAGTAATCAGTTCGGCTAGAGCGGGTTGTGGTCTTCCTCTGAAGTAACTCTTGGTGAAAAGGTTCAGACCTCTGATAGACGCAACCAACCCTCGAATTTTGGCAAGTACTCAAACCCGAGTGCGTGAATCTTGGACTGATAAGAGTTCGGGCTTTTGGTTCGGGAGAAAATCATGTGATGGAATGTCTGATTATAAATGACCACTTTACAAATTTGTCTGGTTCCTTGCCACGGAAACTGGCAGAAAAGTTTTACAGCTGGCCAATTATGCATTCATATTCGTGGTCATCCGTGGGCAAGAGTAGCGACTACGTGTTTTGATGGCATTTTTTTAGAAACGGCACATTTTTGTTTGAACAAGATGCCCTATTCAGAACCGATAGACACGGAACAGCTTCACGTGGCATCATACTTGGAACATATTGTCCGAAAGAAGTCTCGGAACTGTGTTCCGTAAGAGTTAGTCCACCGGAATCGATTGCTAATAAAAGCTTTGTTCTGATTTTTTTTATTTACTTCCTTTTGATCACATAACTGCAGTACAATGTTTAACGAAGAGGACTGCAGCCAGTTGGAGGCTGCCAGTAGAGGAATTGCTCGGCAGCACATCAGTTGGAACCTGGGACAGAAACTTCAGGAGCCCACCGTGATGACCGCATGACAACTGCCGGAAATGAACAGGAAAACGGCTCTAGCCTGAACTGTGCCATGCCATGACGGTAGGTCCAAGAGTTTGAGTGCTTTTTGCTTTTGATGTTTTACATTTGTTGAGCATTTGAAAACCTGTAGTTAACTTGTTGTATTGCTCTAGTTAACTCCCGAAACTTTGTATCTAGAAATGGCGATTTGGCATCCAGCGGAACTTCTTGTGTCCCCTTGCGGCATTATCAGGTGCTGCAAGGTCGTGAATATCGGAATAGGCAGTGACATCTCCGATAAGTGGTACCATCAGAAATGCAGCCGGCTGTCTTTTGCTGACCCAAACCTGTATGTAGAGCAACCCAGTTTGGAAAGGGGTCCGCACGAGCTGCGTAAAAGCATGCAAATCGGTGCTGCAATGAGGTCTAGAAGAAAAGGAATCATTCACCTACTATCAAACCGCACTGATGCTGAATAGTTTGCAAAACACAATTCTAGCCAACTTCACATCGCAGTCAAAAGATGACGTAGTAACTATGGGTCAGTCGAAGAGACTACTAGGTGAAGAGTCCAGAAAAAGACACGATCCCAGATGTTGACGAAGACCATATCCGCTCAGAATCACCCCAAGAAAGAATGGTAGTGCTAGAATTTGATCTGACCCATCTCAAAGCTCTGATAGTAAAATGGCTGCCAAGGATAGCCGCAGGAAAAACTTCAATGAAGGCCACAGACCAAGTCATGCTAGATGCGGCCAACAAATTACAGGCAGGGGAAATTGGCGCTGGAAGAATCGGGAGCTCTCATTGAACCGATAAAGGAGCTACTGAATGCCCACCAATTCACTCACCTACTGATAAAGGGGGATTTCAGCTCTCTTTCTAAAGACTGGCCCAGCTATCACTCCACAGCCTCGATGTGTGGCCCCCAGCTATTAGATATACTCTCTCAGATGTCCTGGAAGCAATACGTCTCCAGTTCAACTAGGTTAAGCCCTGGTCAAACACCCTTACTCCTTGATCCTATCATTACAAAAAAAACCGCACCAGGTAAATACATTGTCACCCCTGCCCAGTAAAGAAGGGTGATCACGAAGTCCTCAGCTTTGATTTTGTCATCCAGTGGTCTTCGAGCAATTTGTCACTCAGGACAGTAAGATCTTTTAAAAAGATTAACTTTTTCCAGCTTAGGGAGTATCTTACATCCCAACTAGAACCCTTTTCCTAAGATGTTGACGTAAATACCCTTCACCATCCAATTGAAAAAAGCACTTCCAGAGCAGATACTCGTTTCGTGCTGAGGGCACAGATAAGTAACAACACGTGGCGTATACTACCACGTCCTATCATTCGCCTGATAGAGCAGCGTGTACATCCGTTTTCCACACAGAAGTGTACCCAGCTGGCAGTAGATGCGGACAGATTCAAGCAGATTCGAAAAGAAAGCAAGTCAAAAATCAGTGAACACTTTGGAGAGTTGCAAAAGGGGTTTCCTCGCACGGGTCTAAGCGTATTCGCCGCTTACGGGAGACCAAGTCCTCTGCTTTAGCCCTCCAAGTTCCTGAAGGTATCTCACCTACATCGTGTGAACAAGTGGCTGGGATTTTGCAGATCATTTTCACTCTATTTTCGAACATTCGCCAATGTTAGCCTATCTTACTCTTCCTCCAAATGCTGTAGAAAGAAACCTGGACAGCTTCCACTTCTCTGCCCGGGACTCTGAACCACAACTCATACATGTCAGTCCGTCTAGCTCAATGGGCTTGGACAACGTACAACCCAGGATACCAAAAAAATGCACGAATATTCTAGCTCCTGTATACTTCATTCTGTTTCAAAGTTGTCTAGACAGCATCGCTTTTCCAAGCTCATGGAAGAGAGCCATAATCAAGCCTACTTTCAAAAACTGTGACCGGCGCTCCCCATCTAACTACAGACCGATAAGTCTAACTAGCATCCCCAGTAACGCCTTTGAGTGCATCATCAAAAGCGTGATGTCACAATTTTCAGGCGAGTAATTTAATCTTCCCTCCCCAACACGGATTGCTACCAGGCAAATAAAGCATCACCAACTTGCTAACTGTTATGGATAGTCTGAAACAGACAAACAACCCAGGCAAAACCTCTTAGGCCATCTTCATAGATTTTGCGAAAGCCTTCGACAGTGTGCCACACACTCCCTTGCTGCACAAACTGAAGGTGCACAATATCACCCATAAACTGTTCTGCGTACTTAGGTGTTTTCTGTCTGACCGCACCTTCACTGTGCGCGCAAGCCTCTCGTATTTCCTTCTATCCCCAGTCACTAAAGGAGTCCCTCAGAACTCCGTACTGGGTCCCTTACTGTTCCTAATCCACTTGAAAGATTTCCCAGAAACTCTGAGGTGTAACATCACCATGTACGCGGACAATGTAACCTTTTGGGACCCTTCAAGTACTCAATTTCAGTCGGCCATGGATGCAACCATGGGCTGGTCAATGGACTGGAGTCGACCGATAAAAGATGATAAACGCGTCAGTATGTCCTTCGGAGACTCTATGAATCAACCCTTTCCAACTAACGGAAAATAGTCAATCCAGAGGGTTGACCAACATCAGATACTACGTTTCTGACTGACCATGAATCTCTCTTTCTCATTCCATCAACTGGGATAGGGATACCTTCCGAATTTAAAACCTTACTAAGAAGACAGTCCCCCGTTTATCCAAGGAAGACTTTCTGATTCTTTACGGCACCTACGACCGCCGTATCTTAGAATACGGAAGCCGGATTGCACACACGGGTCTCGTCCGTGACCCTAACTATCTCGAGCACGTTCAGAGAAGGACTGCAAAAGCTGAGCAGGGGCCGACCAACCTCTCCTACCCTTTGAGAGTGACTGCACTCAACCTCTATCCCCTAGATATGAGGCGTATTAAGGGAGATATTTTCTCCACTTCCCAACTTTACTCTTCCAAACTAGTCGATCGATTCTTCACTCGACCCCACTTAGATAATCTTACAGAGCATACTAAGAAGCTATTTGAACATCATCCACGGACATTCTTATGGCTATATTTTTTCACGTCAGGGGTGATTCCCATTTGGAATAAACTCCCACAAGAGATAGTAGCTGCCCCAACAAAGTAGGTTTTCAAGCAAAGCTAGATATACAGGTGGGAATTTCACTTACTCCATTGCCAAACTCTAAGCCAGTATATGGCTGTTATTGTTACTAACACCGCTTGTACAGTTATTTTTGCAATTGGATTTTGCGAAATCTGTTCCACCTAACACACTCTCTCGGTAATGAGTCTGGTAAGTCTAAGCTATCCAGCAATTTCTTCTTTCAGAACAGAAGAAAATATACAAAACCCGGGATCTTTTGGGTTTGAACCCGAGTACCTGAGTACCACTTCAAGAACACTTCAAGACTACCCATGAGGCTTTTTCAAGTGATAATGTATCATAGTCAATAAGTCAGCTTTGACAATGAGGATTGTAGTGTCCCGAATTTTCGACTACCGTGGCTCGATTGAAAACCGGCAATAACTCTGTAAGTTATCAAGATTTGCTACACTCATAACATTTCTTCACAATAAACTGTTGGACAATCTTGAAAGTGTCTTTGACAATGAAATGGTTATCACTGTGTGTACTATGATTTTCCATCATATACTAATTTACCAACAGTCCGAAAACGTATTTACTGAATACCATCAGTTCTCACTTCTGATCAACTTCGTTTTTCCCACGTTTTCATTCTGACCTGTGGGGGACACAATTCCCGGAACGGTGTCCGATAGCAGAAAAAAAAGTTAACGAAAATCATCTTCCCCGTTTTGCATGCAGTGCTTGTTCAAACATGATGATCTTCCTGGCTGTAAACGGACTTGAGTCAGTGTTCGTTCGCACCAACATCAACAAATCTGTACAGAGACTCACCCCGGTACAGGTGTGTGTGTGTGTGTGTGTGTGTGTGTGTGTGTGTGTGTGTGCTGGGGAGTAGATTAAAGAAACTGAGACTAATGAAGTTGCTGAATTTGATGGCGCTGTTAGTCGAGGGGGTAAGGCCGAGCTAGAGAGAACGTCCGAGATTAGGCGAAATGCGGATCTGCAAAAACAGGACCTGATTTTGATTGAGCACACTGCCGAGCAAGTGCTCACGCTCAGGATTCATGAACGCCAACACGTGTTCTGCGCCCGTCGTTCATTAATCCATTTATTGGTCATTTGCCCCCACCCCCGTCTCCGTCGCCTCAGTGCTTCCATATTTCATCCATTTTTCAGTAGCCCTTCCAACCCTCGAAAGTTCACCCAAGATCGGGGTGTGGGTGAGCAAGAACGCCAGGGTATCGTACGATACGGTTCATTTTGTCCGGTTTTGCACTCACGTGATTGCGACTGAAGCCATCGTCTCTGTATCATTTGTGTTGATGAAAAATGAGTAGAGGAAGAGAGGGAAGTGGGAAGGGGTGGGATGGAGTGGGAGCAAACAAAGTGGAACAGGAGAAACGACCTAAAATTTTGCACTATGGACGAGCATACCCACTTCAGAGGTACTATTTTTGCTAATCATAAATCACGATTTACTCCAGGACAGATTAGAAGGATGTATTCCGCCGGGTGAAAATATTGGGTAGCTTAATTAATTAGACCAAAATTGGTTTCCCTCAATTCTCATCTAATCTTTCGTTATGCGTTTATGTATATACGAATGGGAGTGGAACCATTTGCCCTAGTGCGGACTGTATCCAATTGCTCGGTGTACGTGCGAGTGCGTATGTGTGTGTGTGTGTGTGTGTGTGTGTGTGTTTACGTGCATTCTGTAAGTGAACTTAAACAATATCGCAATTTGTGATTTACCAAGTTACGACTGGTAATAATAATATTATTATTATCATTATTGCTATTAATAATAGTAATAAATTAGTAGGCCTCACTGAGTATTAAAAATGAGCTACTAATAACAAAAGTTCTCATGTCTCGTAACCAGCCAGTTACTTTTTCCATTCCTCCAGGGCTGGGCTTAATGACATTTCGCGCCCTCTGTGACACATCATCCGGGATAAATCGATTTTTCTGGGTCGTATTTAAAATCCGTGTGCACTTTTAGCGTGATAGTCAGTTGACACAAAAGCGTGCCAGATTTGGCTGTTCTAATTGGTCTGTTTCAAAAGGAATCAATAGAAACAGAGTGAATCACATTTCGTGCTTTGGATGCCGTCGAGGAAATGCAAATTAATTTGAACACTAATACTAATACTAATCTACAACTTCAAACATTTTATCTCTAATTTTCGGCTCTCTGACGTGGTCAACCTAATCCTTGAGAAGTTTGGAAATCCCATTTAGGTGTATTTTCTCCTCTAGAGTTCTGAAATAAGTTGAACTTCTTTTACTAAATGGCTCTAAACTTCCGCTTCATATGAGCATCACCAAATACTTCGGCGCTCCCTTAGCGATACCGCTGAGTCGACTGTACTGTTGTCCACACCTCTATTCGATTAAGCACAGACTATTTAGTTAATTGAATACTCACATGAATGCTTCTTACAAACAACATCAATCGAAGCTTCTCCAGACTCTTGATTATCACTCGGCAAGGATGTCTACCAGCTAGTACCTATTTTAGTGAAAATCAATGATTTATCTTTCTCTCAGTCCAGCTTAAGTTTCTGTGGGTAAACAGCGGCACCACGTAGGATGTAGGAACTAAATTTATTCTTACGTTGTCATATTCTCGCAGTCTCACCAGTAGCTATTGACACGAGTTATGTACCTTTTAAGTGAAACCAGTATACAGTTAGTCTTCAGAGAATCATCGACTATACAGCGTTCCTCCGTGAATACCTTGGCGACTGAAAGCTGTCCTGGATAGAATATTGTATCAGGAAAGACAGTGTAACCAGTTGATAATCACCATCCCAAGATTCTTCTTTTTTTTACTGTGAAAACTGTTTTCGTTCATGTGTGACTTTGGATCGGCTTTGGTTACCAGGCAAGTTTCAAATTTCACGCTTGTGAAAAGTCATTCAATAACTTGTAGAATGGTATACTGCTTATCCGGCTGAATTTCAATATCATGTACACGTAGTCTGGTTTAGCATACGCGTTTCGTTCTCTGTTACGCCAACAGCAGGCACCTATAATGGTAACACGAGCCATTTGCGAAATATTCAACCTGGCCTTTCAATTTTTCTAATCACAACAAATGCCATTTTCCGCTTGATAGTTCGCGCTGATTAGAACTTTACACACTGACGTTTTGTCACCCAGCTAATCAGTCATCCGGATATATTATACAAGAATATGAACACAAACACGTCGATGTGCTCGGGACTGGTATTGACTAGGCTTGGATTTATCCACTTTGCCTGTCATCCTAATACGCAATTTTCGATCACATTATTTCTAGATATGCTCACCGTTCTAGCCACTGTCTATTTGTCCCTCTTCATTTGCTTTCGTTTATGCTTTTGCAAAGCACTTCCACCCTTGCGGACACTGTCATCACTAGCGATAGCAGTAGTAGTAGTATTAGTAACAACAACGTCAGCAGCAATCTGTCGTTCTTGACATTCATTCACTCATCCATTCACCGACCGGATCTGGGTCTCATTTCACCTGTTGAAGAAACCACCCGTATTTGAAAACCGTCACAAACCATCTGTTCCACTATTCGTCTGTCCATCACAAGTCCGTTACACGGTGAATTCAACTCTGTTCCCGGGGATCTAGTGGGCTGTGTGACACACGCTTCTTCCGTCAAACCAACCAGGATCATATTCTTCCCACCCCACTCCCAACTTCTCTCTTCTTTAACTCTGCTTACGGAATCATTCCATTTCACTTTCACATCGGCGCAACGAGAGCGGAACCGCATAAAAGCGTCTTTCAAGATCGCCTAATAATATCACATACGGAGCAGACTACGCTGAACAAGCGAACTGTATTCTTCGCAATCGCTTGTGAGTAGTTTTTCTGCCTGTGCTGAAAGAGTTAGACAATAGAAATGGCGGGGGGGGGGGTAGTGGTGGTGGTCGCAAAGTTAGGGCATGGAATCGATGACAATGGCCACAAGCGCATTGCACAGATGGACAGCACTTAGTTGAATGGTCATCAAAACTGATCATTTGTGACCTGGACACGTGTGTATGACCGTAAATGTTGAAACACGAATCTAACTGATCCTTACTGTGTGCGTAGTATATCATGTGACCCATGCCCCCGGCATGCTCAGACATTTCTTATGATCAGACCATAACGAGGGAACTGAGCACTGCTCAAAAGAAGTTATCCACCTGGCTTTTTCCGGGGCAAAACACTGATAGCTTTATTCACATTGAAAGTGGGCGCTCAACACCCTCCTCGTTTGTCGAATGGCGCCATGACCCAGGTAGTAAAGAACTCAAGTAGAGCAGCCAGTTCCATGAATGGTGGAAAGGTCATGTCTATCTTGACAGACCTCTACGGTATGACCTTTCTTGATAGGGAAAGTTGAAAGGATAACGAATATTAAAGCCAAGATTGATATTACAAATAACGTTGTTACAATTAGTCCATCGAAATCCATGGATAGTAAATTACCTGTTTTGACGTGAAAAGGTTAACAGAGACAAAAGGAAAGTGGGTTTCAGTCAGCTATGACCATTAGACTATGTTTTATTCCCTAAATATAACCCTACTCAGTCCGACAACATTCAGGGTCACGGAAATCCGATACTGAATGGTCTACCTTCAAACTAATTTGCAGTGAAATAATGAAAAAAATATTTAGGTGACCGTTCGGTGCTAATCACTCAAATATCGATAGCGCACGTAACCACCAATCACCTTTTGGTGATGTGGGTGGTACCAATGTGGCAATCGTGCAACACTCTCGACGGGTTTGATCTACCGGACCGACCTTCTGTATTGTATGGGATAAAACAAAATCCCGCTATGAGGTTTGCATAACTAGCATAATCAACAGCGGAGATGATATCGTAATTGCTTAGGCGATGATATGACCTTAGCGGACTGATAAAGCTTGCGTTCTAAACACGGGGCTCATCTATTCGAATTTTCTGAACAAACTGCCCGGCACGCCGAAGGTCGCCGGATTCTTCTCTGTCCCTTTGAATGGGGATTTTTGGGTGGAAAAGTGCAAGTGGATCCCCTACAACCTATATGGTTCTGATTCATAAAATATGTCCACTGAATCTCACTTAGTCGTGCACTGTTCAGTCCATTGGGGAGTGGCTGACAAGACTAGTCTAGTTATTAGAACCAGAACAGTTGCTACGTATCAAACGGGGAAATTGGTTGCTCGTCAAAAGACACGCTTTCGGGTTATTCGAGTGGAACTGGCCGTTTTTCACGATAGCTCATTTGGTACATCGAGTGCCCGGTGAGAGCGGAAGGTTGTCTGTTCATTTCCGGCTCCCGGTGTGGACTTTTATTGGGCTAAACTGCAAACGGGGTTTTCCGTTTTTTTCCCTCACGAAAATTATCTACGTGAGTGACGAGCAATCCTCGTATTCAAAATTGTTGAGAATATTATTACGACTTTTGTGAACTTTTTGAAATTTCCAAGTCGAAAAGTTTGCCCGAAATACCACCAGAAAGGAGGGGACGAGCTGAAATAACAGATTCTGCAGTAGGATTTGATCGCGTGCGACGAGCTGAAATATAAGCTTCGCCATCCCGTCAGTGGTGGTTAAGATGCCCAAGGAGGTACATCCGAGCTTGGAGCCTGTTTTCAAATGGGCGTAGTAAGGAAACGAATCGGTGAGTAACAATGAGTACATGTTGTCTGAGAGTATCTTTTTGTGAAAATATTATTTTATGGGTGTATTGCTTATTGTCAGTAGACGGTATCGCAGGATGTTAAACCATTTTCACAGAAGATTAGGGAGTATTGCGAGAAAATTGTCGGAAGACTACTTTTTGATTCCCTGGTGAACTCTTCAGCTAGAAGCGTCCAACCGCCCTCCGGAATCGACAAACTAGATAACGATGTGCAACGTACGCATGAAGATGACAAGCTGTAGTGACCGAGGAATCAACCGTGTACTTCTAAGAAACTTTATCCGAACAACTACTACTGCTAGTACCACACTGATCGGTTGTGAGTTTTATAAAATGTGGAACAATTGCTGAATCTGTAAAGTCTTGATTAGCTAACCGGAAAACCAGTCGTTTCATGCAAGCTGCAGGTATGCATGCGATGAAGTAAGCTATGGACTGCAGTGAATGGCTGACAGTAGTGAGAAGGCCATCATGTTGAATATCAAATCTGAAGGTCTCTGTTTTCAGTTCTGCCGTCACTGATGCTCACTTCCCTATTGCGTAGCCTATAATGGATCGTGACACCTCTCCTAAATTACTGTACTAGTATTGTGTAAAATATTTTTAAAAAATTTGAAAAAACTTTTTCGGCAGAACTCAGGCAGCATTAAGCTTTAGGTGTATGTTGTGTTCACCATTTGTAGTACAACCCGTAATGGTAGCACTCCATTTATTTATATGAACTTAAACACAAAATCCCAACATGACAGGTGGACAACCAGCAAGCAAGCATGCACGCAGGCAAGCAAGTGATTGAACAAGGACTTGAGCAACTGAGCGCAGTTACAGTCGGTTTCACGATCAGGCCACGAATTCATTCGGCTGAGGCCAAGCAAGTTTAGTCGATACGTTGCGGGAGGGATCGGTCAATTCTGTCCGGACTGAAGCGTGATTAAATATCTGCAGACCTATATGTACGCATGAGAGGGATAGTGATCGTTTGTCAGCGCAGTACGCATGACATTTTAAACCAGAGACAACAGTGTAGAACCCGCAATTTCATACGCCAAATGTGAGTCGGTGGAAATACAGTCCTAATGATGGTTTTAAACGGAATTGAAACAGCCGTTAAGTGGTGTTTTCAAGACTTTTTTATGAGTTGAGAGTCTTTACTGTGTGGTGAGTACTTAAATAACAATTTAACTATTCTACTGATTAATCTGGTCACGTGAAGAACTCATTCTGATTGGGGTTCACATTCACAAGTCTTCTGTTGACGGAATAGTTAAATCTACGGTATATATCGCGACACACTAATTACATCCATCAATGAACGACCATCTATGTCCACTATTGTTATGGAAACATCTGAAACCAAGTCATCTGTGATCAAGCTGTCATCATCGTGCAACCCAAACCTTCCCGTCGCGGATCACCTCGCCTTTGGCAATCTCTGAATGGTTGCTTTCTCACCCGCCGTTCCAGAAATGAAAGTCCATCGACCATTATATTATTAGGTTACATTGATCGGGACACGGGTACGATGACAGCATCACGAGACGATAAATTAAAAAAGTGGCATTTTTCGTAGAAGTGATCAGCTTGTATATTGTGAGCTGCAGTAGAACTCAGTAGCTCTTTTAGAGATCTGAGTTTGACCAAACCTACAGTCGAGGTAACCCTTCTAGGCTTTATACAACCAGAGGCAACATGATAGCAGAATTTCGTGGAGTAAGGGGACATTTTGTATTGTCAAATGGTGTTCGTTCGCTCGATGATTCGATGATATCATTTGTTGGGTGTATCTTGATATGAATAATCGCCCGTGTCACCTGAGTTCGTCGTCGGTAAAGTGTAGTGGTTTGAACTACGCTCAGTAATGAGGCTTCTCTAAACGGATGTGGAAAAGTATCAAAATTAGACACTTTCAATGAAGTGCGTAAATCCCGACACTGTGTCAGCAACGCAGAGGTTAGACGAAGTGCTTTGGGAACCAGTGGTCACTCGCTGGATCAAGTACTGAATCTAAACAGGTTAAGGTGGCTGGGAGATGTGTTACGCGAGTCTCGTGTCACCGATAGGCTTCCTCGGCGTACACTGTTTTCAGAGGCAAGTAGTGGTTGGAAGGTAGGTCGAGGTGATTAGTCCATGATATGGTAGAAAGTTAAGAAAAAACTGACCAGTGGACTTGGCCAAGAGAGACGTGTGAGACTTCCGGGTTGGGGTTCACGCCAACCGCCTACCAGACGGCTGGAGACATTGATACGGCTGAGAGTCGCGGCCAGTGGAGTAGATGGACTCAAACTCTGTCTTTGTCTTCGTGATTTCCGTTTCTTACTTTGCTTTGAGCTCTTTTTGCCTTATGATTCTAATCTTTTCGCCCTTGACTCGAAGATGCTGGAAGGTAGCAACCGAAACCAGAACCCAGAAGTGTAAATTTAGTGGTCGAATGAACTGGACTGAACTGCTCTGAACGAATGAAAACCTTACTTGAAATGGCACATAAAATCAAATTGTACTGCACGCTGTAGTAATGTATATGTAGTCACAGATACATTAAAAAAGTAAGGAAATGTCAGAAAAAGTCACCACATCCGAAGAAACAAGAAGGAAATTCCCGTTGTTTGCAGTCACGGCATTCCTTGTCCTGTAACCTTCAGATCTTTGGGTCGTTCCTGAATCGTTTTCACCTGGAAGAGACTCAAAAGTATCTGAATTATGATCAGTTGGATCACAACCAGGGTTAAAAACCATTTGATCTATATATCTTCGGTATGTAGATCTATCGGTTAGATCTAGAATCCGACAAAGTCCCCAGCTGCTCGAGTGTAATGCCTATTGAAGGTTTCTAACCAATTTCTGTTGGTTTGATCTTGAATAAGTTGGATCGAAGTGTACGGTTCCCAAACAACCTACCTATCCCGCAGTTGAATAGAAATAATAGTACAGCATTAGGAATTTGTCCACATCCCACGGAAGCTGAGTGAGTGGTCCTGCGGTTGTGGATCTCGTGGAACCTCTCAGTGTACGAACTAAGTTTTCAGTGATTCCATTAGAATTTAGATGACATAGAGGCGGTAATACATGATGGCATTCCATGAATTCTAATCAGTGAATCAACTTCTGAGCGGACCCTACCCATCACCCGTACAATAACTTATCTGTCTTCCTTATCCCGTGTTCTGGTTGATGAGATAAAAGTCACAGAGACAATTCGCAAGAACCTTGGAGGCTGGGACAGTTTTATTTCCGCCGAATTTATTATTTTGTGCTTATTTCGAGGTGAGAGTGATCACTTTCTCTGCATTTGGCTGAAATGTGAGTTTGTTAACTTGCTGAGGTCTTCAATTAGAAGGGTGCTGGAGGTTTCTGGGCGAATAATGCTTCGCTTCTGTCCACACCGCGGAAGGAGTTTTTCTTTGGGAACCCTAACCGAAAACCTTGACTCAAATGTCTGACCCACAAGGTAGTGGGACGTTAACCCAGCACGGGAACGTGACCGAAGAACTCGTCAAGGAGCTTCTCCTGGTCTGTCACGTGAGACCTGATTGCTGCAAGCATTCTGGCTGTCTTTGCTGGTGCTCTGTTATTGATCCGCCTTTCGGATTCAATCTTCAGTCCCATGCACCCAATGGATCAAGCGGAAAGTGGACGGAGCAGCAGCCTTTTGGGCTGGGGGCTGCCCAGTTTAAGCGGGCGATATCTGCCCAATGAGGTACGATGACTTCTCCCACCGTCGAGAGAAACCCCAGATACTCCAATCCTACGTCCATTCAGTGGAGGTTTTTAGACCGGTAAACTGTTTCTCTCCGTGTTTATTCGCTGGAATATCCTCTCCAGGGGCACAGTGGTTAGAACCAGATATTGCCCATCACCTGGTTCAGAGACTGTAAATCGTCTGGCCTCCGCCTATTGACCTGTCAGGCATGATTGCATTTCCGGCTTAAAGAAGCCTTCCTGTATAACCCTTTGGGTCATGAAGGTACGCTAGCATCACACCACGTCAAGGTACAGCCTGGTCGTGATGGGAAGTCCTCAGTGCAAACAACGAATTATATTGTACTGTACTGTATTTTACTGTATTGTGTTATAGTCTTCAATACAATACAATAAAATAAAATACAATGGAATTAGTTGTTTTTAACCAATGCGTAAGACGCTCCTTCATAAGGAGAAGTTTTTCGATGCGCAAGAGTACTGAACTCATAACCCAACGAAGAAGCGATATACACCTTCGACCACTTGAAATGGGAATTACTGACTATCGGAGCTTTTAGTTTATTCAAAATAAGCATTGGTAACCTACTTGAGCAAGTATCCTAGCTTTGTATAACACGTATCATGAATTCCATTTGGAAGGTTGATTACGAAATTTATGCACACCTGAAGACTTTGAAAAATCGATGAAGTGGTCATACGGTGAATAAGTTCTTCCTCGTTGAGTTTCGAAAATCTCGTACTGTGTTGATTGGATTGGGATCACCGATTGAACAATTCAAAGATCCTCTGTCCATAAGAAACAGTTTCTTGGAGTCACAAGTGAGAGCTCGGTGCTAGATGATAATTAAGAAAGGTAGGGCTGTCCTGCAAGGACAAGACGGGCCCCAATCAGTAGTGCTATTTTTGTCTTTCACTAACTGAACATCAGTAGAAGATTTGAACAAGTCACTATGCTCAACCTTATGGTACATTTTGATGAAGCACTACTGAGGAAAACTGAGGCACTATGGAACCATGCCAATGGATTGCCCGTATTGTACGTAAATATTGCTGCCAGCTTATACATTTACGGGACTCCGACTCATCAGGTATTCTTTCTTTCTATGTTTTTGCAGATCGGACACGCGCAACCCCCCGCGGAAGAGTACTGAGTCCAGCATATACAACAGAGGTACCGAAAAATCTATGTATTCGTGCGGTGCAGTAACGCCCTCCCCCATTTTGTACAGAAGTTCGAAAGCTCATAAAACGATACACTACGAAACAGTAACACCCAACCCACCGATGAAAGCCTGGGAAGAACTGTATAGCTGTTTCATTGTTATTAAGGTCTCCTATCACTGACAATGCTTGCCCGTCTTGTGAATCTCAACTGGTACGGGGACCAGGGAAGCGTAGCTGTGAGGCACACACGTATTACCACTAGGCTATGCGAGCTAGCTCTCCAAGGTTTGCTTCGAACCATCCCTATGCGATATAGCCCCTTCCTATGATTGCAGTTTTCCAAAGTATCACTCAGCATTCCGGTACTTCACCAAGAACTCATATTATAGAACAAATCGGAAACCCAACTGCGCTTGATTGGTCAACCGTGGCAGCAGTAAACATTGGTACAATACTTTATATACATTCGTCTGAATTGTGTCCAGTTCAGTCGGACGTGCAACCCAAAGCAGAGACATGTAACTTCAGTTGGGAGGGATTTATCCCTAATTGGAAAGATACAGGCGTAGTAGAAACTCGAAAGGAAGAATATTTGTTTCGCTCCGAGTTCTTCTTTCCTATTTTTTGGGCATTGTACCAAACACAGTTTGTTAATATTAAATCCTATATTACTTTTTATGAATCGCTTTAATACTGTAATGCTGGCTGAGCTTTTGTAAGCGTCTGAAGCTTGAAAGAGTCAGCACAGCAAAAAGGTGGAATATGCATGATATCATGAACTATGAAGGAAAACCCACCTTGGGGTGGGGGTGGGGGTTCGTAACACCGGATTTAATACTGATCATGCCAGGAACAGTTATTTTTGCTGACCTGTGGATTATAGTTGTGCTTAGCAGACAGAAGCTAGAACAACACGAGCATATTCGGACAATACCGCATCAGCTTGCGGTTCGATAGCAACTTCGAAATTGAGGGTAGGCTCGTGAGAAAATACTGGTTGGTTTATTTAGAAACCATGACCTTGAAATCAAGGTCACGCGAATGTCGACCACTAAACGTCCATTTTGTTCGCTCGATGATGGGGAAATGCACATTCATAACCACAAAAATGCACTACTTCAGTAAATGAGAAAGAAATAAAAATTGGAAAATGCTTTTTGTGTTTATTTCTGCCACAAATATTGCTCAGAAACTTTCTGTAAATGAATAAGAGTTTTTTCTCATTATTCATGTCTTGTCATAACAGGATGTGTCGGGCAAATTACCAAGAAGTCCCACGTGAAAACCTTTTTTCCCACGTTTTTATGAAGAGAAGTACGCTCAAAGAGTAACGAATATGTCCAGAGAGCATATTTCTCAGTTAACTTCTATGTGCCATTTGGGAAGAAGGATGAGGCAAAGCGGACTGCATCATCTTTTGGCAAGCCCAAAGCCGACTTCGTACAACCCACACTGGGTGGTCATTTGTTACACTTTAGAAGAGCGTGATCTGTGATTGTAAAAAAAGAGGAAAAATTCACAACAAAAATCTTTCGAGTTATTTTGAGGTAGTAAAACTCTCTACACCGGTTGTTGTGAGCTGTGATAGATCGTGATCAGCCTTGGTTGGGGGAAGTGTGATCTACCACACCTCTAAGGATGCGGGATTCATTGGGTTGGACGAAAGTAAACGTTTTCAGTCTGCTAGATGAGAAAACTTTTCGGGGACTGCTATTCTGGGTTATGCCTAACACGTGCGTATTCATCTTAAGCAGTGGACATACCCATTTATTTGCTATTTGCGTTTAAGCCGATGAAACCATGGTCATCGTGAAGGTTCAAGTGTCACAACTGCCCCGCAACAGCGTTGATTTGATTATGATGGGGGATTTATTGTCAGTGATGAGGATATAAGTTAATGCACTTTCATCGTATAGAGCATAAGTGTGGGGGGGGGATAATGCACGCGGAGGGACACAGGACAACTAGTTGCATCATAGCTCGACCGGTGAACTCTACGCCCAGAAAACTGAAACAGGTCACCGATAAGAGAGCCGAATCGTCATATTATGGCGAGAATGATAATATATGCGTAACATATTACGGTAGAAATTTGTGTGTAAGCAACTGCCTCACATTCTCGCACGTGTCGTGGATTAATGCTGTATATACGGGATGAACAAAACTAGTGAGTTTATCGACCCTTGTTCCGCGAGAAAAAAAAGGATAATTATTAATGCTTTTGTATTTACCGTAGTCACGAAATGGTAGGCGCAGTTAACATGAAGTATTCCCGTCCGTCGGCAACTTGTTTTATAGGGGATGAAACAGTTCCAAAAACAATGACTTCCTTGGAAATTTGACGATACCGGTAGTCACTTGCTACATCTGACTTGTTAGGAATCCTGGGGGACACAAAGCATATATATATATATATATATATATATATATATATATATATATAAGAGAGAGAGAGAACCTTATACGAGTACTGCCAGAATTCATCAGCCAGGAGTTTGTGTGTCTAACAAGATAAACATTCCGTTGTCAGGACTAATCAATAGTTACTCCACGTGATACGTCTTCCTCCCACGTAATTAGCTTGGGACACATTTGACGCATCACTCCAAGAACCAGTGCATATTTAGTGGTTTTCAAAATTTACCCAGACGAGCAATTTTGACGGTGTAACTCATGTGCAATGACACCTCACTTGAAACGAATACAGCTTCATTGAATAAAGTATGGAAAAAGTTCGATTCTCGCCTCTCAAACATTTTCATTCTGAATCCCCTAAAGATGGGCAATAGTTTTCGCTCTTTCAAAACGGCACAGATTCAGACCAGGTCTAGAAAATGAATCTTGTCATCGTCAGCCACCGTGAGTAGCTCATACAACGAATAAACGGAAAAGGATAATTGCTGTGCGATGTTTTTTACGGCTGTGATTATGTGTGTGATACTGACGAAGTCAATATTCATCTAAAATCGATCTTTCATGAAAGTATAGTTTTTAGTTCGAACTCATTCTATCGTTTTCATCACTAATAGGACTCAGGATTATTTCATTAAGCGGTGGGTTAGTTCAGTAGGTAGATTTCCACACACTGACCACCAACCGGTGCACAGTGGCCAAATCATGAGAGCTGACAGATGATCCGCATTGGTAAGATACTATCAGTTCATCGTGATCCTTGGATCTTCCAAAAGGAAAACCATAATCAACAGTCTGTCAACCAACTCCGATTAGACTGGTACTTCCCGTAAATGAAATGAATTTCTGACCGGTTTATTGTTGCCCGTCCACCCCCCCTGGTCTCCGAGTTTCATTTGTTCTTTGTTAAAAGCACGAGTACAACATGTTCTTTATCATGATGGAACAGGTATACAAAACCGTGAACACTACCTAATCCCCCTGTTTTGAGCAGTCCATCATTGAATGAGAAAAGCTCTTTCAACTGTAATTGAGCTCTTTTTACTGTCCACCCCCCCTGGTCCTCAATCTTCAAGAAATTAGGCAAACCGCATTGATCTCTCATAACGGACAACTCGTGCTACCCTAGCCTGTCCTATACCCCTTCCGCACTAATAGTTCTCAGATCAGTGAATCACTTTGCACCACCCGCTCATATGAACTATGCTCGGGATTCGCCTGGTCGCGAAATGTTTCAGCTGCATTCTGACCGCCGGTCAGCCACATGCTGTCCAAACTTCTTGATACCAGAAAATTTTTGGAAACCTCGATTGCAAGGAGGGATGAAGGCTACCTGATGTTCAAAAGCAATGAGTCTCCGGTAGGCTGACATCCAAGCAACTTTGAACAACATGATGGCAAAGTGAGTCCGGAAAGTAACGGGAGCCGAATCGAAGCAGGATGTGTTTGCGTCTAGAGAAGGGGGAGGGGGGGGGATAAAAACCACCAGGGGGTGCAGAGCAGTCCACCTCTAATGCAAAACACTTACTGAAGCAGTACAGTAACTGCCACTCAATTTTCTAGGGGTTGGATGTATGTACAAAAAAGCGATAGGGTACACGAAAACAGAGCGAAAGAGCGACAAAGGGAATGAGGGAAAATTTCATGTAATTGAGAAAGACGAGTTTGCGCATCGGAAATAATGAGATGGCAAATTGTTTCACTGTTTACTCCACTTCTGTATTACTTTATAGTAGTACAGTATTTCACGAAGGTGGTCACGGCCAATGAGGTCTGCCAATGGAGGAAGTTAACGCTCACGAGACTAGGATTCGAACCCTGAACAGAAAGAGCCAAAGCCCACCACGCTGACAGTTTGACCACGGCCGGTCCGATAGATGTAGAAATAAATGATAACAGTACCCATGGACCAAATCAGTAGCACCCGGATAATGATCTAGTCAAGTCAGATCTAGTATATGCTTGATATAGTCGAAGGTGGATGTTCGGCAGGTACATTTTAGTAATCGTAATTCAGCTGATAATATTCATTATTGTTATTGTTTAAAGTACTAGTTTTACCTCTCGGTCAAGCGACTGATGATTTCCCTAAAATGGCTTAGCAACTACTCACATACAAATGGTTCATTAATTAATTAGTTATGTCCTCGAGAAGCAGAGTAAACTACGAACTGATGTGATTTGACAATAGGAGCAAATTATTGCCCTTCTCAGGATGCACTTTGGTTTCAATCAGATAGCACCGTTGCTAATGTGCTACTTGGTTACTGAGTGTAATTATTAAATAAATACGTAATAAAGAAATAGCTCGTAAGTAAAACGATGGAAATAAAATAAAATATTGAGTAATAGAATTAGGTGTCGTTGTTCTAAAATCATATTTGGGACTCCCTAGGGAACTATTCAAGCAGCAGTATTCATGTATAATCCTGTTAAAACAAACTGGATAACGGCGAGCGGAATGCTTTATTGCGGACTCGAAACACTGGTGACCAAATTCCAGAGAGCTTTGTTAGACTCGTCATTTTTGTATTACATGTTTGCGCGTCAGTACAGTAGAAGGGTTATACCCCATGCCACAAAAGCCCACTACAAGATTTGGGTCAACTGACAACGAGACCTTGTGACTTGGAGTGGCAGAGAACCAATGGGTCAGGTGTGGTAACGAGCCGGACGACAGTGAGAACTACCGTTTACCAACGAAGTAACCTGACTTGTTCGGAATTAGTCAATGGCGATCACTTCCCCTACCCGCAAAGGAAAGTGAAATTGTTCTTTCGGAGCATACGCGTTACCTGTGAAACTATCCAGACAGAGTCTTAAAAGCTTGCTTTCAAGTAGACATTACACACGATATAGATCCAATCAACATTTGTTATTGGCCTTCTAAGAGAACTGCTGGTCAGCCATACGGCAATCCCCTTCTTATTCGTGATTGAAACAAGGATCGGGATGTTCAGCAAAAAAGCAGGAAAACTCTGCTACCGAGAGGAGCTTTGCCATCTAGAGGTGGACGATCCCTGACTGACTGGGTACGGTTCGCAGCCAATGCGAGACGGGTGACGAACGATGTAGAGTTACTGTAAGCCAACCCACTGAATGCTCACCCAGACTGTTCAACAATTAGAAAACCTCACCATTTTTCAAATGTGATTCTACCAATTTCAGGCTGAGTCTCTGTGGATATGCACCGAACCGGTAATGTGGTTCAAACCATATCTGTGGGATAATGTAGTGTACATTGCTTTATTTAATGTAATGTGAGCCGTTTCAAAGTCAAAAGTGTGCCCACCTTTCACGTCACTCATCAAATACATAGAGAAAAATTCACTACTGAAAGTAATTTTGAAAACAGTGTAATCGGAAACTTTTGCTCACAGTCTGAGCAACAAACCTGTCGGCAGAACGATCACGGGGAGTTTTTCTTTTAATCTCACTTTTGACAACGTGTCATTTCATTTCTGTTGTCCTTATTTGGAGTCCGCAAATCCTCATCTTTGAGCCTCACTGATTCGAGAGAGAGAAACAGTCGGACTTGGTTTTGGGGGTTTGAACCGCGATCCCAATTACACTGTGCATAAAGCCCTGATAATTAGCCTCTTGCAGTCAGGTTTATGGCCAACAGTTCGTCTTGCTTTCTATTCCGAAAACAGCCCAGTTTAGGACAGCTTAGGAAGGTACACTATTCAGTCCGTCTCCAAGATTTCTCCTTCTTTATTCTTTTTCATGGTCGGTACCACGGAATTCGGCTCGCGGATGGATTTCCAAAGATAGCTTCCAACCGAGGAGTGTCAGGTAAGTTCTAATGAAGGTATTTTTTCTTGAGTTTATACTATTCTGTCTGTTGAGTTGCACAGTATAATAGAATTCATCAGGCAGTGCCGATGCTCATCTCAGCAATGAAAACCAGGGAAGCAATAGCATGTGTCTTGTTAGAAATTAAAAGATAAACATCCACCTTGTCCCCCTCTAGGACTCGAACACGGGTGAACAATTTTGAGTCCGGGCTGACTCCCGACTGTTTGGCAAGTTATTGGAAAATCCACTTGCATTCTTCACATCGAAAAGTCAGACGCCGCGAGCCGGAATTGAACCGGCGACCCTCTGCATACCGAACAGTTGAGCTATCGCGGTCCGGACAGTCCGATGTGAATAACGCTAGTGAATAATCGATAGTGCGCGAACCACTATTCCAATGATATACAGTATCTATCCTGGTTTTAATCATTGAGCTAGCCTCGTCATTCACTTCCCAATGGGACGAACGGCGCACAGATGAACGTGATCCATCGGACATTGAAATATATTCAGAGGATGTCTTGTTGGCACGAGGAGCCTGATTGGTATGTTTTTGGAAAATCCACTTGCATTCTTCACATCGGAAAGCCAGACGCCGCGAGCCGGAATTGAACCGGCGACCCTCCGCATACCGAACAGATGCTCTACCAGCTGAGCTATCGCAGTCCGAACAGTCCGGTGTGAATAACGCTAGTGGTTCGCGCACTATCGATTATTCACCATTCAGGCTCCTCGTGTCAACAGTACATCCTCTGTTTGGCAAATATCAGCAGTGTTTCTACTCGTAATCTGTACTAGTTATACGTGGATATCAGACTGTCATCAAGGTTAGACAGGGGCTAGTTTTTAGAGCCAAACCAAAATCGTTTAAGCTGTACACAATCGGCTAAATAAAAGAGCCACTGACGGTACGGGGGCGCCTTCAAGTTAGATTATGCTATCCCCTTTATCTCCGGACATCTTTGTCACATAATCAGTACTAAATTTGTTGTTTTTCATGTCATACCTAGCAACTATTATAGCAAATAGTGTGCGAATAAAGTCACGCCAGTTTTTGTGACTTGTTCCAGGAGCTTTAGGAAAAATTGTAAATTCGTTAGATTCGTAACAAAAAAAAACACGCGTTCGGTGAATCCAACCGGAAAACTGAAACTATTTACTAGCTAAGAAACAACCTCCTGTTCGGATAATCTCTCTATGCAGACCATCTGTCTTCAGTATGTATGTATCTATATCTACCAGCTTAGAAGTTTGGCTGATCTGACTGATACTGCGCACAGCCAGAAATGTGGACAAAGTTCGCTGCGAAGCAAAACTGAGGATGAAATAGTTTTGTACCCTTAAGAATGGACGGTCCTTTATCCTATCACTAGCACGGTAGTGGCATCTTGAGCTACGTGTACAACTGATTCTGCACTTTATCCCAAAATCTGTTTGCTCATTCCATCTCCCACTTTGGTATCTCTGCTCTTCAATAGAATCCGAAACACTTGAGCCAATACCGGCCCCTCTCAACGAAGCTGACAAATTTTCGGCAATTTTCGCCGCAATCCTTCTGAATCACCTCTAACCATCATTGTATATGATCTGTGGAGACTTCGTAAGCTAGATGTCGGGTTTATTACCGAGCTGCAAAACATCTTTGCCTTGCCCAGAATATCAGAAAGCTATTTGGGTTTCTATTCTGAGAATAATCTCAACTAAGTCTGCAGTTCATCGACTGGCAGCTCAGATTACACAGTCGTTAAACTTTCTGCCGCCACGATTACCCAATAGTAAACATGAAATTTTCGGAGAACGTCACTATCGGAAGATTTGTGAACACCAGTGCTCTTCAGACAACCGAACGAGACCTGTGTAGACCGGCGCTGGTCAAATGGTCATTGCCGTGGACTTCAAGCCCATATCTGTCTCCTGTTTGAATCCTGTTTTTTTCGCCGATCACAGTCCAGTTGGCAACTTCTAACTGACCGCAACTCCCTTCCCGAAACGTAGCATCATTATTACACAATAAAAGGAATTAGGTAGGATGATAAAAGGGGATAATATTGCAGGAACAGATCCTAATGTATTGTATCACTCCGACTGGTCTTTATTCTGCAGTCACTTTTCAGAATACCCAAATTTTTGTTTTGTATTTCGTTCCAAATAAAACTGTACACTTTCCTTCAGAGAGATTGTCACACATACACACACCGTTGTCCCATTTGAAAGGACGACGTCACAAAAGGAACGAGTATACAAAGCTAATACGTATACTTCGGTCAGAATTCTGCCCGGATCGGCCAAATAAACGTAATGTCATGAATGTTTGAAAACTGACGACGAAATAAAATTGGTCGTGAAACCTAGAAGGCTCTTACACACGTAAGAGGTAATTAATCAAAGAATCTGTCTTCTCTGGCAGATGTTGAAGAACTCAGTCAGGAATTTCATCAGTGTCACTAACTCATTATCTATTTCGGGCTTCAGTGTTAGATGTATTAAGGAATCCGTCCGACGTCTCGTGTATTACCCTGTACGTGCGTGAAATAACTTCCAAATTCACGGTGCATACAGTCCTGGTGTGTTATCAGCGATTGGGCTGGACGAACTTGCTACCATACTATCCACTATCGTGTAAAACTTCTTTCATCATCGTGGACCCGCTATAAATATCCCTCCTATCTGAAAAATAGCCTCTTTCACAGCAGTGCCCAGTACCAAACACTTCTGTTGTCCTCTTAGTGTTCGAAAAATGAATCTAACAAAGATTATTCCCTAACTTTATGTATCCGGCTCCAACCAAATGGTCTGCTGTTGCTTATCCCTGACAATTGACGTCCTCGCTTTCTTCAAGCACACACACACACACACACACACACACACACACAAACACACACAAACATTCAGCTCTTTTGTCACTCGATCAGAAGGGTATGATTCTTGGGGTTCATTTCTTCAACCGTAAAGAAGCACTGAACCGGGAAAACAGGTCCAAGCTCTAAAAGATCCTCGCTGATAGAGGAATTAAGCCAGATGATTTGCGTATTCGGTTCAGCCGTTGTTCTGGACGACAACAGTATAGACCATTTCAAAGTAGAACTTCCTCCGCGACTCCGTCCACACACGGTGCTTTACAGGGCGCTATCATATCTCCGCTACTGTTCTCTACCTATATTTCGTCGACTTCTGCACACTGTAATGTTCAACAAATACGCCAACGATGGGAACTTTGACTGTCCCACTCGGTCTACTCACCCTCCTTTACAGGATGACATCACTGACATTCCGACTGGTCGTTCAGCCAAAGCCTGTGAATGAATTTCCCATAGTTTATCGCGGGTAACCGAAAAGTCGACTGATAACAATCTTTTCCGACAACGCTGTATTACCGAACAATAAACACTTACCTATAACATATCACATGTCGAGTCGTTTTTTCGATACACTCGGAACGGATCTGGGGTCTGATACAATAATCCACCTTCATCTTCTTTCTTATACTCATTCACTTATCTATATGTAACGGGGAAGTCCACTTGCATTCCTCACACCCTCAAGTCCAACTCCCCGAGCCCGAATCGAATCAGCCACACTCCGCTCACCGCACAGGTGCTCTACCAACTGAGCTATCGAGGTACGGATTGTCGGGTGTGAATAACACAAGTGAATGTTCAATGATGCAAGAACCACTGTTCCAATAATACACAACAACTGTTTTGGTTCCAATCACTGGGCTAGCCTACTCGGTCACATCCCAATGGGACGAACAGCACACGGATGAACGTGATTCATTGGACATTGAAATATATTTATAGAATGTACTGTTGGCACGTGATTAGAGCCAGGGCAGTTGCTTTGTGTCATTGGAATTGTGGTTCGCGCATCATCGATCACTCACTTGGGTTATTCACACCTGACTATCGGTACCTCGATAGCTCAGTTGGTAGAACATCTGTCCGGTGAGCGGAGTGTGGCCGATTCGATTCCGGCTCTCGGCAATGGACTCTGGATATGAAAAATGCTAGTGAAATCTCCATTACATAAGATTCAGGCTCATCGTACCAACAATACATTATAAGAACTTATTTTTTTATCATATTATAAAGCCACAGTGTTTCAGGAAGAGGTTGCATTCATTTAGAGGTTGCCATTTGGGGAAAGTGAAAGACAGTGACGGTGGCGACAGCTTCCGGATTTGAACCAGGGACAGAATGATCCAAAGTCCCTCACAACAACTGTTTCATCACCGCCGGTTATACCGGTTATACCTGGTACACCACGCATACCTCGCAACCAGTTTATCCAATTTATAAAATGTCACCATCAAGATTCAAGTGTCAGGTCCCTCCCCCCCCCATAGAATACCGGATGACTAGTCGTTCGACGGTTCGATACAGATACAACTAAATTTTTCGCATGCCGAATTATAGAGAAAGAACATCAGTTGGCACTATCCCAATCCAGGCATTGCTCACATCACACGTAATTCAAAGGGAGAAATCATAACCGTCTGAAGTGAAAACACCTCGTCTGTCGGTCTTGGGACTACAAACACTTACAAGTTTTATTGGAATAAATGTGTTCGTTCAAGATACTACCAAATTACTGCTACGGAGAGATACAAATCTTTATCGTCATCCGATTGGACTTGCATTGGTACACAAACCAACATCGGAGCATACCACTGAGACCACTGTCTACCATCGATTTATCACCACTGTCAGTGCATACCATTGTCTTGGACTGTAGTACGCTTCTGAACAGAGACAAAAATATAGACCAGATGGTCTTTGGAACGAGCATTCATCCAACCTTTTCAGACTTTTGCCTAAAAATTAGGGATTTTGGATTTTGGTCTCTGGTCGTGTGACAATATTACCAGCATAGAGTTTTAACCAGTACATCGTCCCAAAGGAGAACATCGAGAATTCCGTTAGACAAGCAACGAACCAATTCCATGTGAGCTCCACTCAACTAGGCAGCAAAACCACACCGCATCGGTCATACATGAATTCTTTCGGTCATAAATCATAACAATTACGATACTGATAGACTCGATACAAACGGCAATTGAGATTTGGAGGGGCGTACTGTTTGAAGACAGGTCGGAAACGGTTGAAGAAACGCACACTTGGATTCCGAGCTAAAGCGTGACAGGAACAGATTTCTCCGTGTGCGCTATATCGTAGGGGCTGCGGTTGTGGTTTTCCCCCAAACAAATCGATATCACCTAGAAGAGAGGGGTTGACAGATGTGGTTGAACCTGAGGCTGATTTTGATTCGAACTAGCCATCTCTCTCTCTCTCTCTCTCTCTCTCTCTCTACCTTTGTCTGAGGTAGTCGACCTGATGAAACTGACAAGGACAAATAACGTGGCATTTCTAACTCCATGCTTGAACCAGCTGGTGGTGAATTTCTTTGGCAAGAAGTGTGATTGCTTTCAAGCCTTGTTTCCCTCTCTTTTGGGCATCGAACTCCGGACTCGTTTTCCCGTCTGCTGTCTCGTGGTTCACTGCCACGAATAATCGATCATCTCTTGCACGGAACTTACCTCTTCATTGTTTCGGTTCCACCCCTCCCCCGGAACCAATCAGTCAATTGCTTTTGTCGGTAAAGAAAAAAAACCCGGAATTTAACCCTCCACTCTAATCTGTTTTGGAGCACTGGAGAAGACGGAGCAGTAACTGGTCCCCCTCCCCCCTCGGATGACGACACATTTTGCAAGATGGAATCTATTGCCTGGCAACAGTTTCCATCGAGGAAGAATGTGTCGATCAGTAAACCGCGAATGGACAGATTAGACAACTCTGTTTGTTGTCGGTTCGGGGTTTATTTCAAAGCAATTGCAATGAATTGGCGCAAAAACACCGGTGATTATCATGCGTGCCCAGTCCGAAAAATAGGCAATCAGTTCGGATATGAATTATTTAGAGTCAAAAGACCAGGCTAGCATTGCGTCTACTTTCCTTCATTATATCTGTACTTGGTAGTTACATAATGCTATCCTGATATGGGTACAGCCACGAGAACGAGTAAAGAGTTAATTCGGGCTCACTGTTCAGAACGTAATATTGTCGAGAAAATATTTCCATCTCCAAACGAGATCAACAGTTTCCGGAAACAATTCACCTTCTCCTAAATGTTGCCTACTTAAAAATAGTCAGGCTATTTTGACACATCTAATTTTCTGGGAGAATCAGTTGCATTTATTCGCCAGCTGGATGCAATTTAGATAGACACTAGATGAAATAAATCTCACATGCCGGCAATGTCTTTATTCAATGATCCGGCACCACTCATTGACTGTGATGAGTATTTCTGCGTTGGGCGAAACTAGACACCTACAGTGCATTTTCTTCAATGTTCCTTTTCGGTTTTGGTGATACACACGGCGCTTCCCCCCTCCCCTCTCTCTCGATATTGTAATGTGTCTAATTCAAGATGGCCGGTGATTCGTAACACGAAAGTCTTCTATAACCAAACGACAATATGTTCCCCGTGATGACTTAACCTTGAGCTCTACTCGAAATTACTCTGCCGTTTTCAGAAGGGCTCACTATTAACCCTTAGAGCAGTTAACGTATGGGCCCAATACCATTCAGTATGAGTATGAAGCAACTCTTTTGAAAGCCGGCTCCCAAAAACCGACAGGTTCACGGGAGAGGCTTAGAACTACGCCTTCCGGATTCAGACAGATTCACAGACA